>BGPR01000009.1:5206044-5218526 GCA_013235015.1 Araneus ventricosus
TACAAATAAGAAAATACTGAAATACTGTTACGAATAATAAAATACTGTTACGAATAATAAAATACTGTTACGAATAATAAAATACTGTTACGAATAAGAAAATGCTGCTACAGAATTCATATCGAAATACTAAAGGCAATATCAGACGGTAGCATTGTCTCCAAGTCCAAGCTACCAAGGGCCAATGCTACTCGCCAAAAGTTTGTAGCACGTGACGCACTGAGGCAACCGGTCAGACAGGATTTCGGTCATCGTGGAGTGTGCATTCAAACCACGTCGACGGATTCTTGGCGATCTACGTCACCGTCAAAGTCATACCCGATTGGTTTGAATCCTCGCTGCTGACAGTTTTCCGTCACTATCGTGTACACTTTTAAGCAGATTGAATACATTCGACGATTACCGGCATCCTGCTTGACCTGTGACGTGAGGGGAAGCTTCTGGCGAGTGGCATTGCCCCTTGGTAGAAGGAAACTACACACACAACGCTGTCGTCTGATGCACCCTTAAGAGGTTTAAGTGAAGAAAATATTCAAGTACTTTAAGAAGTAGTTGTGTTAGATAGCTGCAAGTAAGAAGGAGAAGCAGGCGTGGAAGGCTATGCGCAAGCGTTTCCACATCAGTGTATCTAAGTAAAAATTGCGTACGTTTTACTTTAATAAACGATTTAATTTACATATCTCGGTATGATTATAAAATTGTTTAAAATCTGTGAATATATCATTGGTATCACTCAGCAAGCAGATATATAACAGCTATCAATACAATATTTGCATTGTAGTTTGTACAAGCTGCTGAATCCAAGAATCTAAAATTTTTACAAATTACAACAAGCCAGTGCTACGTTTTGTGGATCATTACGAAATGAAACAGGAAGTGTTTTCCACTTCAACATATAACAGCACGTAAACCTTCTCGTTAACATGTAAATTATGGCGCATTTTGTGTTAGGCTTCGTAGTTCAGTGAAGAGAAACGTGTATGCACTTGTACCTCTTCTCTATCCCCGATTCGGTCCAAAATTTTATACAGATTTGCATTTATATTTTTATAGCTATCTTGTTCATATGCACGTGGACATTAGGGTGTCTCAAAAAAAGTTTAAAAAAAACATTGTTCCCCAGGGTTTTTCCCATTCCTTTTGGTTCTAATAGAGAGAATATGAAGTTTCAGACCTCTAATTTAACACTAGGGTTTGCCTGTAAAGCCATACAATTTGAAAAAAGCTTATAAAATGTAAAAGATTTAGAATTTGTCAGAAATTTTGTATGGTTACTAACGTGTTAAAACTGGTTTATATTTATTACTGTTGGTATATTTAATTAGAATACAAAACAAATAAGTATTAATTGTACCCTCAGCCACATATGACTTAGGAAAAAGAAGCATAAATTGATGAACATTTGCGCCCATTCTGCGTTTTTGCTTTTTGGCAATACCATACGACAGTAATTGTATGCTCACAATAACAGCTTAAAAATTTACTAAAATGTTAAAGAAGGATATAAAAATGAATGCAGTGGTAAGGTAAGGACTAAAATTTTATTTGACAGTTGAACGCGTAACATTAAAGAAAGTAAATACTCACAGTAGTTAATCGTCCAAATAACTTGTAAAAATTCCAATAACTGGCAAATAATCTCATGTCATCATATTAACTACTTTAAATTTCGTTCAAAACTGAATTCTTAAAGTAAGGAGATTTTTTTCTACTTTCTTCAACAGGCTGAAGTAGATTTTGAGTCTGTTCTTCATTTTTGGTTAACGATTGACTGAAATCTTACATTGGTTTTGCGCCCTGTGCGGCTGTGTCATTTACTGCTTTTAGGTTCGTGATAAAAGTTTTCATTTCTTTGAACCTGAAATCTTCCTCCCAAGTCTGAGGATTATTTTTCAACCAGGCTCTATATTAGTTCAACAAATAAAAAATTAACCATGACTTCGCTCCGACGAATTAATGCAGTTTTTTAGTATGATTTAAAACAGAGAAAACAGAAGAACAGTGGGAAATGATTCTTCAGTCTTGCATTTCATTAAGGATGCTGCAATATTCTTATTTTCAGAGTCTGACACTTTCTTAAAAAGTAAAGAAAATGTTACTGTTTCTTCTGTCAAATACAATAAATGTCTACTGAAAGTTAAAAGGCAACTCATGTTCGTATTTCTCGTACATCTTCAGGGACTCCCAAAGCATCAGATCATTTACAGGAGCATCTGCCGCATTTTGGGCATTCAACAAAACCTTAACAAAAATCAAATCGTTGAACAAACATATTTGATGCAGTTTTTGGATTTTAGATTAATCATAGGTCAGTTGTTTACCAAAAGCATACATCTTTGCCGAGTAAAGTATTGTATACATTTATCTGTTTTTATGAAATGCTTCAGGCATTTGTCAATAAACTCTCCGGGCAGTTTCTCTCTACGCTATTAGGGCAATCTCGACACATTTCCTATAATCACTGACTGCTGGGAATGTGTAGCAGTCCCTCAACAAGAATTGTCCATGAACAAATTTGTTGAATAAAGAAGAAGCCTGGTTGAAAAAAAATCCTTAGATTTGGGAAGAAGATTTAAGGTTCAAAGAAATGAAAACTTTTATCAAGATCTCAAAAGCAGTATATATATATATATATATATATATATATATATATATATATATATATAAATGTACATAGACAAACAGGGTGCAAAACTATTGTAAGATTTCAGTCAATCGATAACCAAAAATGAAGAACGGACTGAAAATCTACTTCAGTCTGTTGAAGAAAGTAGGGAAAAAAAACACCTGGCTTTAAGAAGACAGTTTTGAACGAAATTTAAAGTAGTTAAAGAGATGACATGAGATTATTTGACAGTTATTGGAATTTTTACAAGTTATTTGGACGATTAACTATTGTGAGTATTTACGTTTTTATAATGTTACGCGTTAAACTGTCAAATAAAATTTTAGACCTAACTTGCCACTGCATTCATTTTTATATCCTTCTTTAACATTTTAGTAAATTTGTGAGCTGTTATTGTGAGCCTACAATTACTGTTGCATGGTATTGCCACAAAGCAACAACGCAGAATGAGTGCAAATTTTCATCATTTTGTGCTTTTACTCCCTAAGTCATAAGTGGCTGAGGGTACAATTAATACTTATTTATGTTTATATTCTAAATATCTCCATAGGAACAAATATAAACCAGTTTTAACACATTAGTAACCATACAACATTTCTGAAAAAAATCTAAAAATTTTGCATTTTAAGAGCTTTTTTCAAAATTTAGGGCGTTACAGGCAAACCCTGTTGTTAACATAGAAGGCCGAAACTTCATATAATCTCTATTTAGAACAAAAGGAATGGGAAAAAGCCTGGGGAGTAATGTTTTTTGTTAAGTTTTTTTGAGGCACCCTAGTGGACACACAGACTTCTTGTTGAAGTATTTCGTCCAAAGTTTGATAGAAATCTTGAATTTTGGAGTGAAGACCACATACCAAATTCCATCCGTCTGTCTCAAACTATCTCATTGTATTTTCGGGTTATTGTGTTCACAGACATAACAGACATAATTTTAAAAAATATATATTTTTTTTTGCTCTGATTCAGGGAGATCTAAAACGCGAAGATTCTTTGAAGCGCAAAGTTGAATTTTTTTAAGGGTTATTATTCAATGGTGTCCAAAAATTAAGCACCATTTCGTAAGATGCGAGAAATTTGCAATTTATATGAAAACTATGGTTCGAAATCAGTTCTTGAGAATCGTGTAGCACACAATCGAGTATCATACACATTTTACAGTAAAGATTCGGTCACGAGGGCAATTAGGGGGGTGACCAGAAAGTGATGAAGATGGAAAGAGATTTCGACTCATCCCGTTTCACAGAAAACTGATAATGAGATGAAACTTTCATCAATGGTTATGGTTGATGTGCATAATATTTACATGCATTTTCGTAAATATGGAACAAATATTAGGAAAGATATAACGGTTTCCTTAAGAAATTTAAAATTTTCCCGCATGTTGTTTGCTTATAACATGCGGAATTTTCATTCAAATTATACGAAACTTACAGAACACTCGACAATATGTTACAGAAGTATTTTATTGAAATTTGAAGTAAATACATTGAACAGTAGACGAAATATGAGTATTTGTACTAGATAATTTTTTACTGCACATGTGTGAGACATAGCGTAATTTTTCTTTCATCACTTCAAAACCAGATATATAGAGCAACCGCCCCTTTTTTGTGTGCATATATAGAGCAACTTATGTAAAAATTCCAATTGAATACCGGTAAAATTCAGAAAGAGCATTTCAGTGAGGTGAATTTAAATTTCTCTTTGAGATAAACTAAGTTATGAGGGTTCTTGAACAAATTGATATTTTCGAAACTTGAATCTTCGAACAGTAACATTGAATTTTAAGAAAGTTTAATATCTTGAATGCTCATGTGTACTTATAAACTATATACATTATTTAAATTGCATTTCGTCGATAACTTTTCGAAGATTATTATGAGCTACGGCGAGAAGATAGAAAATAACGAATAGGTGGGATTTGGATTTTACAATAAATTAATGTTAAAGGATATGATTAAAAGTGATTTTTTCCTTTAATTGCTTAAGTTTATCGAAATAAGTAAATAGATGTCATCAATTGCTTAGGACAAAAAATAAATAACTCCTGAAATAATTACAACCCCAAAGAACGAGGTGCCACTGGACTTCATATACTAGCAAGGTATTCAGCTCAAGAAATTAACTGGGTCATTTTACAGTGGTGAATTTTAGACAAGAATAAGATAATAATAATAATCTTTTTAAAATCGCATTTTTATAAGTGTACTAAAATGTTGAAAATAATTTCTTTTTTTCAAAAGTCTGAAGGTTCAAACAAAAACCGTTAGAGCATCAGACGCTAATAGAAATATTCTAAATAATAAATACGTCTGAAATTTTTTAGAGCAATTAGAGAAATTACAGTTTCGTCAGTGCAGAACACATTGTTAGTAGTTAAACATCAGAAAATCTAAGATAATATCATTGGCCAGAATAAAATCAAAGAATCGTGCTTTGATTAGTGTATTAAAAAGTAGATAATTTTTTGTATCAAAAATATGAACTTCAAATGAAAATCCTAAAAGAGTGGGAGGCTGTTTGAAACCCTCTAAGAAAACTGGAATTTTCTTTCTCATGATATTGTTACGAACATGTAATGTCACTTTCCCACAATGTTAGTTTTATGGTTGGAAAGAGACATTTACAGAGGTTCTTACTACCTATCGGGGAAGGGAGGCCACCAACCCCCGACCTTGGCGACCATTTTGGCGACTTGGTGACAAATTTTGCGACAAAATGAAGGACCTCAAAAATGCTGGAATTTTCTCGATATCCCTATCAGGGGCGGAGATACACAGAATTTACTAGATGATTCTATGTGACGTCACATCCTGTCTGGAAAAGTATAAAAACCCGGGAGTTGCTGAGATGAGACAATCGTCTTTGAACGTCTGTGGAGTTCGAAAAATCTCTTTGGAGACTTTGCTAGTTGGTCAGCTGTTAGACACTGAGCGCTATTGTCGTGCTATTGCTGTTATTGTTAGTGATTTGCTGTCTACTTGTACTGCTAATTTGTGCAAGGGATGTTTTTATTGTTACCTGCGCTTCGTGTTTACGAAATATTCTTGAATAAACCGTCTTTCTCCGTTATTCTGCTTGTCGGATTGTTTTCATCGTACACCCACAGGACAAATTTTGTAACACATGTTTTAGTTTTTAAATAAGTGTTTAAGAATGCTTTTTCTCATTATATTCATTGGGGTTTAATTTGCTTATCGTAGACTTTTCAGTGTCTCACGTTTTCACAATTTTTGCTCTTGCCCTAGGATTTATAATAAAAAAAATATTTTCTATATTTTTAGTGCAATAATAAAAGCGTGTTTTAAGTTTTTTATTTTTATCATTTCTTATTCTTTACTACATTTCAGTATTCATTATTTTAAATATAATGGAATCTTGTAATGAATGTTTCTTAAATTCACTACCAAATAGCATCCCTCGTATTGAGTTCTCAAAATACTGAAATATTGTATTGCCATCTGGAATATACAACTACATAAAATTTGAGAATTCCAGTTCATCCAAAAGTGAGCAAAAATTGATCGCCTAATTCCATCTTTGCAAACATGAAGCAAGTCAAATAAAACAAAAGCATGCAAAAAGCAACTAAAATTAAACATTTATGAACAAGCCAAATGTGCAAAAATGCAATTTACGAATTTTTGTTTTAATTCAAATATCTTTTATCAGTTTTAGGTGAATGTTGTTATCAGTTTGTATATAAGTGGATTTGCTGCAATGACACGGCGCCTAAATGCCATTATTGGGGATGTCGCTGGTCATAAGGCCATTAGAAGTGGATTTTCTGCAATGACACAGCGCCTAAATGCCATTATTGAGGATGCCGCTGGTCATAAGGGCATTAGACTATCATCTTTCCATAAATGTGTTGGACAATAATGTGGTTACACAAGATTCATATAAGTTTGCAAGTTGCACGTTCTTAGTTACTTTAGATGTTAACTTTTTATATTTTATTAATAGCTTTTACACTACTTGTGATTTGTAATCAGTTCATGATTAATAAATAAAAGTTAGTGAAACAAATTATGTTTTTGCTTCTTCTGTATCGTATCTAAATCTGTAAGAGAATAATAATAAAGGAAAATTGGGTCTCTATTCATGCTCTGTTAGATAGACAGTTTGACATACAACTTTCAACTCCAGGGGAGATATATTGGAGGAAAAAAAATTGTAATTTGGGGTCATTTTGTTTAGAAATATAAATTACATCTTAGGTAAGGATTGTGAAAATATCTGTTTCTTTAAACTCGTTGCAAACGATATATTAGATTAAAGGAAACAAATAATTTAAACTAAATTATTATACTTTTGAACTATTCTTCAATAACTTCATAACAAATTCTCTCACTGAAGCGACTTATATAACATGTTTAAATAAATAAATAAAAATTATATAAAAATCTTTTCATCTTGATGAATGCAGTTTTTCTCCCATTTTAATGCATGTAAAATTATTTTTAGATATAGCTTGTATATTTCTTAGTATTGTTTTAACCTTCGGTCGGGCGCAATACGAATGCTAACACGTTCGGGCGCAACTCATCTGTAAAATTAAAAGTGAAATTTTTGGTTAGGCTTAAGGAAAAGCTTATAAAAACTGAACTATTCTGTCGTACAAAGCTATATTTGCGTTTTAAATAACTTTTTTTGTATTTCCTTGCAATTTCAACTAAAAAAATGTCTAGGAATTCAGGAGGGAGTTGAAATTTGTCTTCCCGTAAAGTTCCTTAGCAATGGCAACTGTTGCGCCGTTGAAAGCCTGAAATAATTCGACATTTTTGAAACAGTATATTGGAAGTAACACTCAATATCATTGAATTAGGGACTAGGGCACAGATACATGGACTTTCTCTACCAGATTAACGTGCCCCTCACGTACATTAAAAGAGCACTAGAGAAAAAAAACCACGACACCCTAGTGTGAGTGGTAGGGATCCAGGAAGCCACTAGAGGCCCCACACCTTTCTCGGTAAAACCCGCACTTCGGCACAATATGGGTGCTTCATCCCACAGATTAGATGCCCCTGACCGAAGCTTAACCAAAATATAACTATATTCTAACTCATATTTTGATGCAGTTAGTTGTTGTAATGAGAAGCGTATCTGGCACTCTAAGCTATATTTTCATCATTATTAATTTTCCAAGAAAACAATATAAGATTATTCTAGCTTAGACAATCAACTATATTTTGTATGTTTGTGCATTAAAGATTCACAGAATTTAAAAACTTTTTACACTTGTTCCAGAAATATAAAAATAGAATTTTAACCATAAAAATATTTAATAAGGTGAAAAGCTAAATGTTGCTGAAATTTATTTTATTTTAAATAATAAATAATTTCTGAATTACTTTATGAACATATGTTATTTACAAGAAGCTTAGTTTTTAATTTCAGATATTTACTCATAAGTTGATAAGTTAACTTTTACGTATTTACTAGGACTTGATGGATATCTCTATCCCTCCAATCTGTCGAACCGATCTTTCCTTTCTTAACTTTTAGATTTTGGCAAATGAAAATCTAAGACGTGGTTTTCATTGGAGAAGCAGGCAAGTCCTTTCCCCCTTTTAATTCACTGATATTTCATTAGAAATCTACCTACGAAATATTCAATATTTCCTCATATTGAACAATTCCTCACGAATCGAATACGGAAACAACTATAAGAATATTAAATTTGGAGTAAAGAAATCAAATCATATTATTCAGCATTTCCTCACGAATCGAATACGGAAACAACTAAAACAATATTAAATTTCGAGTAAAGAAATCAAATCATATTATTCAGCATTTCTGTGCCAAAAACTGTGAAAAACGTTTTATCTGATAAATCAGAACTATCATGCAAATATTCCTTAAAATAATGAAAAATGATTTCTTTACTCTCTCTCTTCTTTAATTAATTTTTTATATGTTAATATTAATACAATATAAAATATCAATTTTCTTTGATAAGCTCTAACGTTCTGTTTCATATTCAGATACTTCTTTTGAGTATCAATGTTCCAGTTAAGTAGCAGTGTCGGATTACTTCATCTAAATTAAGGACAATGCTGTAATTTTTTTTGTGGATTGATGCTTTATGAATCTAAGAAACAATCAGTTCAAATCGATTAGATTGATCAGATTTGCCCACTGTTTGACAAGTTCTTTTTACGCTTCGAAATTTTCAGCTTTACATACAATACGAATCCAGATCAAGTGAGAAAGTAATTTTTAAATAATGTTAAACTGTATAATGTAATGATAAAAAAATCCACATGTCTCACGCTTATATTTCAAACGCATTGGAAGAAAAATATTTTTTAATGCAAAATAGCACTAATGGCGTAGAAACAGGTAATTTTAGGAATTCAAGAAAACCATCCCTGAACTGGGAAACCTAGATTAAATTGCTTGCTTTGTGCAACAATAGTTTTGTTGGAAAATTTTTCCCATAATCAAAAGTTTGCCGAACAGTTGGCCAATTGCAAAGCGGTGCATTACAAAGACGTCTTTGACGGATCTCAAAGTGTAATTTTTGACTTTGGAACCGACTGCAAACTACTGGAAATATTCGTAGAAGGTCAGGTAATGGCCGTACAAGTGCCAAAGATTGGCCTGTCGAAACGAAAAAAAACGCCACTTATCTGATAAGGGTATTGCTATTTATCCTTCAATAGGTTGCTATTCATCCATCAAAACATCTTAACAATTCTCAGATTTCATTGGAAGGTGGAGGCAATAGCAACATCTTTATTAGCATTTATTCTGATGGTTATGAAGAAGAATTTGAAGTTGGCTGTGCTTTCTGTGTTTCTAGATGTCAAAATATCACCCGTAGATGCTCAGCAAGACTGTCAAATAAAAATACGATGTTTCAGGAAGAAATAATATCATCAAGAGAATCCAGTCAAAGTTGAAAAAAATTCAAAACCAGAACAAGTCATAAAAATTCTGGTGTTTCTTCCGTGAATAAAAGATTTACGGTTATATTTAGGCTATACTTGATGAGAAACAATACGTCTATTTTTTCGGACGTCAGCTGAAATGATTCCAGATCATATACTAGGGCCTAAGGCAAATTTATCAGTTAAGAAAATCAGTAAATAATATTATTTTTTTCTTTTTCTCTATTATTTTTTAATCAACGATGTGATGTTTGTCGCGTATGTCGGGACATTTTGTGATATCAAAATCAATAACACTGGTCAACACTGATTTTTTGCCAATGATATTCCATTGATTTTAGGGTAATTTCGTGATGTTGATTCCGAATCCGACTTTCTTTTTGCCAGATTGACTTTAGCTTTAGAAATAAAGTAAAAATTATATTTCAGTAGTAATATGTACGCACCACTCAAATCGCATTGAAACCGTCTCAAATATAAATCAGTAATAAAATTAAATCAATGCAATAAATCCACTTAATGCTAAAGAGTAATCAATGTATAAATCATGAGATAAATCTATGCGGAAATCACATAAAATCTGTTTCGAATATAAGTTAATAAAATTTAAAACAATATTAATGAATGAAATAAAGAAATGAATGTCAACAAATAAAATAGATGAATCATAATGGTATGGTAAAAATACATAATGATATTACATTAAGTCCAATAAAACGAAAATTAAATAAGCAGGGTTCAGTTACTTCATGGAAAAGCTTTTATATGATTTCCTCTTATGTACAATGGAAGTTTCGCGAAAGAGTTTCTTGCAGCAATCTGCCACAGTATGTGTCTCCCACCTCCCTTGATACCTTTGTTCCATTACTTTGATATCCTGGTAGCCGAAGTCTTTTTTAGGTAGATTCCTTATAGGAAGTCTACCTATTGCAATGGTTCTCATGACACGACTTTCGGAAAATTTCTGCAGATCTTCACTGATCATGACCCCTAGAACCCAAAACCCCAAAACCCCAAAACCACCTTTCGATAAAAAGTTTATATATATATATATATATATATATATATATATATATATATATATATATATATATATATATATATATATATATATAAAAGAGGCAAAACATAATAGAAAAACAATAAAATAAATAACAAACATTCATATCAAATTCGAAAGGATATGAAAAAAAACGAATTGAAAATATATCCGAGTAAAGACAAAAATGCGAATAGTAACAGATGGGAAAATATATAAATTTATCACATACACAATGAATGCGCTAAAAGCTGCAAGTCCAAAAGCGCTGTGGTAGATAGAGTATAAATCGAAAAATGAAAGAGTATTAAATGTGAAATGAAAAACGCAATAAAAGCACAATAACGTTTCTTCAGGGGATGAAGTTATTGTGAATTGCTAAATATAAAAGTTTGACATTTTCTTGCACCTAAGGCACCTAACGTCTTTACAGAAGGAATTGTAGTTGAATTGTCCTAACGTCTTTACAAACAAATAGAAATAACATTCAATGCCTTTGCAATAGAGAAGAATATAATAAATACATAGTTCCCTTCCATAAACACATTTTAACCGGTAACCTAGACATTATTGACAATAAAGAACTTAGGGAACTAATGATCAAAGGTACAAAATTCCGTCCCATTTTCAAGATCTCCATTAATAAAATTTTCAAAAGTTTTCTTAATGATTTGGATAACTTTTGCCTAAAACTTGCCTCCAAATTCAATATACCAGTGCAATTCTTCACCGAATGGAAATGGTCAATATACTTCAAATTTAAACAGTTCATAAAAAACAATTACAAAAAAGACAATCCTAATTCGAAAAATATGACTACCGAAATATCAAGGATAGTATCAAAGCTCTGCAAGAACATTTCATCATAACCCCTATTGATAAAGCGGCCGGCAACTTTGCAATTATCTGCAAAAAATTCTATCTCGAAATTTTAGATAAGGAATTAAAATCATCAGAAACTTACAAACTCAATAAATCAAATATTATCACCATTAAGAAAAAAATTTCAGCTCTTAACAAAAAGATTAAATGCCATAATGCAAATAATAATCTACCATATATTGTTATATATCCAAAATTTCATAAACAGCCAATTAAATTCAGATATATCACCTGCGGCACTAACACCTACATGAACAAACCTGGAACCATTTTTTCAAAACATCTTAATATCATTCTAAATCATATTGAACAAGAAAAATTCACATGGATTATAAAAAACAATAACAAAGTAATTGAATTCCTTAATAATAACAAAATTGATACAATAGAAACCTACGAATTTCAAGATCTTTTCTAAAGTATTCCAATAAATAAATTACAAGAGGTACTAATGAACTACTTCTATGATCTTAAAAATCTCCTTAAAATTCCAGTAACTTTCTGGGAAGAACTCATCAACTACTGCATATTCAATATCTTTATCTTTAACGGAGAAAATATTTTCCAACAAATAAAAGGCATCCCACAA
Source organism: Araneus ventricosus (assembly GCA_013235015.1). Classification (NCBI taxonomy): domain Eukaryota; kingdom Metazoa; phylum Arthropoda; class Arachnida; order Araneae; family Araneidae; genus Araneus; species Araneus ventricosus. The sequence continues at coordinate 5,218,082 of BGPR01000009.1, forward strand.
GGAACAAACTTCTCATCTTTACTAGCCAACCTCTTTCTTCATTTCTTCGAAAGAAATTTCATCTTAAACCTCCACTCTGCCTTCCGATTTATTGACGATATTATAATTTTTAATTTTCAAGACTTCAGCTCTGTTTGCAATACCATCTACCCAGAAAAACTCAAACTAATTAAAACCAGCAACAATCAGTCCCCAGCAATTTTTCTTGATTTATGCTTAGACCACAAAAACGACTTAAAAATTGACATTCACGACAAAAGAAACGAATTCAAATTTAACGTCAATAAATTTATTTTTTGGAACTCTAATATCTCATATAAAATCTACAAAAACACAATTATCAATCAACTTATAAGAATTAACAAAATTTGCAATAACACTAATTCTGCCAAAAAGCAAATCATGCACTTAAGAAATAGCCTCAAAATTAATAAAATTCCCCCCC
>BGPR01000009.1:5228713-5386271 GCA_013235015.1 Araneus ventricosus
TATGTGTTTAATCGTTATTCAGATTTTTTGAATGAAATTAGTTATAATAATAAACGTTTTTTCAACTGCATATTCAGTTTTTTCACGTGGATTCTCTTAAAAGTTCAGAAAGTAAAAATACAAGAAACATTTTAATCAAAACATTTATTATGAACATCTCACAGATTTTGTAGCTAATTATTAATAGAAAATCTTAACTTATACTTGACTACAGATGAATATGAACAAAATCACTTTCGAAAAATCATGTTCATGATCTGGAGAGCTTATGTCCACCAGCATCCCCACCACTTGCACTTGGGCACCAGGGGTGTACAGCATGTCCAGATGAATCCCAACTGGTGGCAGCACTCACCTGAAAGGTCAATGGTATAAAGTATATGATGTTTAATACAACATAAAAAGCAACTGATTGCCTCTAAAATATCTTGTGACTTTGCCCTTTTAAATTTCATTCATTTAGCTTTGGTGATGATGGATTTATTTCGATGTCCTGAAACCCTTCGTCAAAAGGGGTACCAGAGTAAGTGAGTTATAATCGTTTTAATTGTCGTAAAAATCCAGGTGTTAATGGATGTGAAGTGCTTATATAAAATATGAACAACTTAAAGCTTTTATGAAATAAATGACATGAGAGATATTACTTCAAAATCAGCTGTTTTTCAGGGAAGGTCATTTAAATTTTAAAATTATGCACGGCTATCAGTTTTTAAAGTAATTCACATGCTAAATGTCCATTTCAATAAAAACACCGAACGGAATATAACTTGTACTGTGCAATCCTAAATTATTTAAACAAATTTTGAGATGAACAAAACAGCGGAAGAAAGGAGTAATTGTTTAGGAATTATGACAAAATATCATCACCTTAGTATGGCTATGAGATACACTTAGACACTCAAATAACATAACATAAATGATAAAACTTAATTTACTAAATCACTACGATCTCTCACATCCTGAATCTTATAATTTATAAAACATTGATCTAAAGGAGTATGGAGCTAATAGATGGACGACTACTGAGAGTTCCATTTGATTATGCCGCAAAAATCATTATTATACTATATATTCTTGTTCTGAAAAAGCCGAGAAATATGCACGTAGCTGAGTTTGAAAATATACACGTGTCGTTAATTTTTGTTTCAGTTCGATAAGTATTGCATCGAAAGCTCTTAGGTCGATTATACGATTTGCTGTGCTGCCATTAAATTAAGATAACACTTATAGTTAAGGGATGGCATTATATGGGATGGCATTATGTCTATCTGATGGAGCAAAGTGTTACAAGAGCTAACAAGAGTATATAACAGTTCTTTTGAAAGACTTTTCAGGCTGATTTTTTACCATACATTGTTTAGGGTATTAAAACATAAATGGAAAAGTAATGTTAAAGATGACGGGTCGCATCGTTAAACACTCCTTAACCCCGCGGTATTGAAATTTAAAATTACTTCAGAAAACATTTGAAGGGCCTTTAAAACTGATGAAAATCTCTTTCTTTGTAAAATTTGTTGGAAAGGAAGAAAATTGATGTTACTATTTTTTCTATTGAAATGCTATTCTTGTTAGACTGACTTAACTTAATGTGTTACTGAATTTTTTTGTGAAGAAGGATAGCACGTACCTGCAATGGGCACTTCGGCCTTGGGGCAGCAGTCCCACTTGCCGTTCTCTTTCTGGCAGCACTCGGCTGTTCCAGGGCACAGATGGAGTTTGTCGGGGCACACTTCGATCCCGAGATCTTTCAAACTCTGCCCCATCATCGAATTCTGGGGTTGGGTGGTGTCGGGCATCTTTTCCAATGCTAAAGCAATCTCATCTGAAAACATGATGAAAACATTCATTATTCTTAATTCGCGTCTTTCATCCGTATCAAAATGAAACTGCTTGATAGGAAATTAAAATTTACGATTCTTCTTGTGTTTTAAAAGCACTGTTAGAAACAATAGCTTGAATAGGGACATAGTTCATGCTTTTTTGCAGCTGATCTATACTTAAATTCCGAATTTATTCAATTCTTTTATTTGTTTTCGTTTCAATTTAAAAAATCGGTCTTATCACGCAATTTTCTAATAAATAATACAAAGTAGGGAATTTCAAAAATGTTTTCTAGTAATTTTGGTAATAACTGGTATCATATCTGAAGATTTTGAAACAAAACTTTCTTTTATAAACGTGTGGGCTTGTATAAATGCAAGAATTGTAGACTGAGGTAAATAAAATGAAATGCTGAATAGAGAGTTTTAAGGAAATTTAAAAAGTGCATTACTTGATTGATACTTAGAAAAAAATGTTTTCTTATTTCATTATAGGAAAGCATTAAAATTTAAAATGATAATGGCTATCGTGAAAACGAATCGAATTAGCTGAGAGGTAGCGAAAAGAATATTTTTTTTATCTCGCTGTAGCTTTGGAAGTATGTTAATTAAAAAGTGATGTTCATCACGAATCAAAGCATTTAGAATTAATCTAATAAGTCTAAACATTCATTTCCAATTAATAATTACTACTTTGAATCATAACAGTTACTAAATGGAATTGTTCATTAAATCCTATTATAATGAACTTCAACGTCATTTCACATTGGACGAAAATATGACTCGAAATTGTGCAGTGACGTATATTTGCAACATTTATATCTTTTCTCTTATTAAAATTAATTTTTTGAAGAACTCAATAATTAAGCAATTAAATGATTTACTTATATAATATTTCACTTGAAGTTGGAAAGCATTTTAATGAAAAAATTTCATCTAACTATTATAATTATACTATAATATTTACTATATTTATTTGATTGATTTTATAGGAAGTAAGGTAATTATCGTCAGATTTTGTATTGCAGTTCCTTTGTGGAACTGAAGTTGTGTAGAAAATAATAACTCGTGGTGTTTTTTATAAAGTACGAAAGTATGCATCGTAACGGAAAAACAAAACAAAATAAAAATATTGACATTATTCATAGTAACGAAACATGTTGATTGATTATTGATTCCTTTCACAAGTACTGCTTTCTGATACTCAGGCAAATTTCTATTCATAAAAAATGACAGTTTTTGGAGCTTTTAAATGCATGCTTACTCGGTAAAGCTGTAGAAAGTCCTATCAGCACAATAGCTACGGCAACCAACATCCTAAAAATAGAGGGAAACAGCTTAGAAAATCTGCGGTTGATCAAAGACGCATGTATTTGAAATAACACCTGTATTGCGTAATATAGCAATCTGGAAGTAGTAAAGAATTTTGAAAATCCTTTAAAACTTAAAATTAAAATTCTTGGAACTGTTTAGCTTTGTTAAATGCAAATATTAAATGACAAGTGGTGTAATGTAAATAAAAACAGCGAACGCTATTACTTTTTGTATATCTCAGACTGCACTGTAAAATTAGCATTTACCGTTAGAAAATTGTCTTCTTGGTAATTTAGCACTATCGCAGGTATTGCCAATTTTTAATTACTTTCTTCATATGATCGCATCGTTGTACCTAAGTAGTTGCAACAAGTACATCTGCACCAAATATTGAAAGAACTCTAACTATTTTAGGTTGTGAAATAGGGTTTTAGGAGAAATAATGCTCTCTGTCGCTGAAATACAATTCTACAGATCTGGCAATAATACCTAAAATTAAAGTACTTTTAAATTAGTATTAGATCAGTGTCAATATAATACAATATTTTTGAAACTAATTCTTAAGTGGGGTCGCGAATTGGAAGCGGTATATATTATTTTGTGTAAGTATTTTAGCATTGAAAACAGGAATGAAAATTTATAGAACGAAAAGTTTGCAACTGTTGAAATTGGGTAATAATTGTAGGAACATTGAATGAATTAAAGAAGTATTTAGACAAATATGTAAAGCAATACTTTTCGAAACAGTCAGCGAAGAAATTTTTGAAAATGCCGTGTTACTGCCCTGATGTCTCGAAAGAAAATATTATCGTCTAAAAAACAAAAGAGTATTATTACGAAAGAAAAATCATTAAAGTTATCTAAATTTTTTGAAGTTTATTTAAGAAATTTTAAAAAATTGAAATTTTATATGAGAATATTTATTTAAAAACAGTTTGTAAATAATTATTTAAAGAAAAAACTTCTTTTTAATTGGATAATTTCAAATAATACAAAGAAGTATTTTAGTAAAAAATTTTTAAAGAATTAAAATTTACTCCGTTTTTCCTCGTTTACATATAAACGATTTTTATTTATTTATAATTTTAATAAATATCTTTTGCTCGCATAGTTGTCATTAGTTGGTTTTATTTAATGTTTCACCATTTTTGATGAGCTCACCTCTTGGTCGGTTTGAATTTTCCCGTAGAATATATTTTCTCCTTTACTTTTGTTTCCATTATGATACTAGGAGAATTCAGTAAGTCTATTTAACTATTCTAATTTCTTGTTTTCTACAACATTTTTTTGGCTAATTTCTTTTCATCTTGGTGATATTATACTCTATTCCAGGGTTTCCCAATTATTTTCCCTCGCGTACCCCTTTTTTAATTTTTTTTTATTTTCGCGCACCCCCTACTGTCGTATCCACCCCCCTATCCCCAAACCACCCGTCTATCTATAGAAGATTTTATCAATAACGTGAATGGCCAGGGTAAGCTTAAGATTCAAATGATTCGAAATAATAACATTTGCAGGACTTATTTTTTTTTTTATTTTCCTTTTTATTCCATTTTTACAATAGTATTAGTTCAACGATAAAACAAATGTAAGCAGTATTGTAATAATTTCGCCTTAACTTCGGAGGACAGCTAAAAATTACACTTTGTTATTTTCAACTATTCAAATGGTATAATTATTGAATAGTAAGTATTCACTTGTGGAAATAAAATTCTGTAACATTTTCAATCCCGTTTTTTTTCTTGTTTCCACCATTACCAACTTTGATTCCGCGTACCCCCAACTAGTCCTTCGCGTAACCCCAATTGTACGCTTACCACAGATTATTAACCTCTTTACTATTCTAATCTCGCCAAACCCGCAATACTTCAATCCGTTAGTGACGATGTTAAGTTCCCAGTTTCATTGCTATCATTTTCATCCTTTAATTAAATAAATATTTTAATTTTTATTTAATTTTGAACTAATTTAATTTAATAACTAGATTTAATTCATCTAATAGACTAATTTAGTTTATTATCTAGAATTTTATTAATAACAATTGCGTTTTATAAATACTATATTATTTTATTTTTAATATTAATATCATTAATATTTTTTGATTAATATTCTTTCAGTTCAGTAATTTTAACCTAATATCTGAATTTTCGCATAGAAATTATGGAAAGAATTTAAGTACTCTTTACATGTAGGGTCAAATATCCTTAGCTTATTGCTAATTATTCCTGAGGTTAAGGATACTCGAATCTATGTGATCTCATGAAATATATTTATTATATGATTAAATGACATACAAATTTAGTATAAGTACATCTGTCATTCTAAAAAAACATATCTTTTATTATGAGACTATCAAAATTTCCGAGAAATGTAAGAAAATTTAAAACTAGGGTCAAGTGACTCCAGTTTTCCCCATTACGAGATTCCCAAAATATGCTGTTTGATCCCATTTGGGATCGAAATGAATAAATTCAGAAATTATTGAACAAAACAATATTTCACCAACGCAAAATAAAGGAAGATTAACCAATATCATTATGTAAATTTATGTCAAAAATTATAGCAAGGAGTTAATACAAAAGTGGTTTCAAAAACTAAATAACTATTCAGTTTAAAAATTATTAAAATATTTATTATTCGTTCTACTTACCCAAAGGTGTTCATTGTTCAAAATGGCTGAGGATTTCCTTTTCTCTCACTGTTCAGAAAAAGAGGTACGTGTGAATAATAGTGAGGTGAAATGCGACCGTTTATATAGTTGTTATCGGATTTCGATTGCTTTCACTTGCTTTGTTCTCTCCTTCTGTGAAAATGATAGTGATGCCCCCCTTGTAGTTGATATTCAACGTGAAAGTAATAGTAAAAATAGAGAGAAAACTTCCGAATGCTCTTCTCAGTAAATATTGCTTCAGATAATAGTTAACAATACTTTCTATAAAAATAACTTTTTGTCGAAGATTTTGAAATACTGCAGCAAAGTATAAACAGTTTATCATTGATATTTGTAGAGATTCTTCTCTTTCTGAATTAAATTTAAGGAATGAAGATAAAAAATAATTAAATAATGCAAAATTTAGCCATTCAAAGTTTATTAAATTGAATCTCCAGATTTTTTAAATAAGGACAATTAATATTTAGTCGGATCAGAAAAATATGAAAGGAAACGGATTGGAAATACGAAAATGCGAATAAAAAATGCATAGAAAAAACTCGTTTTTTAAAATTGCACTCTGTAACAATTTTAATGTAGTCAAATCATGGTCATGTTTTGCAAGTGAAATACCCGAAGACAATTTAATATTTGAATCCCACTGTGCATATTGTAGGAGGAAAAGGTGCAGCTTGATTCTATATAACATATACAGCTCAGTTGGTTATGTGACTGCGGCGTCACATGAATTCATTCTGAAGAAACTACTCAAATAGCATATGGGAAATATTACTTGTATTAAGAGACGTAATTATGCAGCTGCAACAAAATGGGTTAAAAATGGAAGATAAAGACCACTTTATCTCATTGTAATGGAGCAAAAAAAAGAGTTAAACTTTGAAATAAAATGATTTGTTGTGACCGCCCCTAGTTATGCAAAAAAAACTATCTTGCAGTCGAATTTAAGTATTTAAAAGAATTGCAAAAAGTGAATCTTCTGTAACACCTGAACGAAACCAGCTAATACCAAAACTATTTGTTCTTTAGTAGAGACAGTAATGAATTTATGGCCTTTGAAGTCCCCATATCTTTTGAATCCGTAATTTATTTTGAAACGGCTTCACTAAATTCAAATATTTAACTACGAACATAATTAAAAAACGCTTTTAAAATACGGATGCACTTTGGTTTAGAAACTAATATGTATATTTACACTAGTTTCGAGGATATTCGATTCCTGTCCCCGAAAGACTTTGTGAATGAGTTCGAATTCGTAAATTAGAAAGGGCGCGTTTTTTTTTTGTTTTCCATTATGAATATAGATAGAATAACAACCCTCAGTCCCACTGTAAATTGAAGATAGCGTAATACTTCCTTTAAGGACGGTAAGAACCAAGAATCATATGGACGAGGATTGGATTATTGCACTGGTTTAAAATTCACATTGAAAAGTCCATAAACTAAATGCAAAAATTAATATATTCGTAAAACACTATTTATGCAGTTGTTCATAGTAGACTGCAGACTAGTAAATAAAAAGCACGTCTTACGCTTTAATACGGTTTTTGACGAAGTCAAACATTGATGATTCGGATTGTTGGCACTGTTTGAAAATCGGCACTCGCTGACAGTTGTTTTGGGACAGCTTATGTAATTTACTAAAATAATATTATAAACCCAGAAATAACTTAAACGGGCCTTAAAATTTAATATACTGTATTTTATTAAGGTTCAAAATTTTCTGAGTTAGTTGTTTTACTATATTTTAAATAGGAAATTTTGTGCTATTAAAATAGCATTTGTAGGGAAATTTTTATTGTAATATTTTATTTTTAGAAAAGTGTAGATTAATTCAGCATTTGCTTGTAGATGTTTATTTTGAACATTCTCCGTAATAAAGAACTGAAAGACGTTGTAAAAATGTTTAAACATTTTTTCTTTTAAAAAACATTGGTGGAAGACTGAGAAATCTGAAAAATGTTTCAGGAAAAAAGAAATGAATAATTATTGAAAGTTTAGTTTAATTCATATAATGTATCTTTAAAAATATTACATTTTGACGAATTCAATAAATTTGAGTACTGTTGACGGTGGAGTTTGTCCTACTACCACCCTACAAGATGACGCGGATGACGATGAGGGGTGATACAGACTGCCGGCTTCCATCCGACAATACATAAACAATTGGAAAATGATCCAAAGGAATCTTTTAAGATATAATCAGCATTCATATCTTTTCTCCAAAAGACTTGCTAGGTATTACCGAAGCAAACGAAACATTGTTTTGATCGAGTGCGACCAGAAATTTGTGATGTATTGTTCTCCTGTAGTTAACTCACACTATTACTATGGAATATGACCACAACCGTTAATGATCTCGAGAAAAATATTAAATTTTTGCTTGTAGTTTAAAAAAAATCGTCTTTATGATTAATACCACTCGTTTTTACGTAACTAGTGAAGTTCACGAGTCAAGGACTCATGATAAAGGGATGTGTGACAGTTTCTGTTGGTCAAAGATACATTGCAACACCTAGGTATCACCCGAAGTAGAAGTTTGACTGTATCTCCAGTAGTTAGTAGTTGTTAGTAGTCCAGTGTTAAGCAGTTTCCACTTGTGGTGGACTTCTACGGAGAAACGGTCACTCCCACACAGCACGAAACTTCCTGGGGACGTACGAATTGCCTCCATCACCTCCTTAAACCCTCCCGGGAGAAAGGGGAGCTTTCATGCTCGTTGCTACGATGCGCGGGGCTGGAGACCCTGACAACGTGCTTAGTGGTATTTCTGATTGATGTGCTTAGCGGGAGGCTTTAAAGACAAGCTTCCGTAGACGATACATCGATGGATATTTTAAAGACGACCTTCCCTAGAAGATACGTTACTGGATGTTTTGCAGATGAGCTTACTTAGAAGATGTGTTAATGTGTATATTGAAGCAATAATAACGTGTAAAAGTAATAACATGCAAAATACATTTGAATCATTAATTGCAGAATGGGAACAAGTGACAAATGCTAATTTTACAAAAGACATAAAAAGTCATTTATTATCGTTCTTGGTGAAGCAAAGTCTAATTTTTTTCTAAAATATGAAGTTGTCTTCTAATACACATTATATATACATTTTCCGCTGATGTGAGAAAATATTTCACTAAACAAAACATTAAACTGCAATTTTTAAAAAACACTTCATTCAATGAGCGTGAGTTGAGAAACATATTTTAAGAAGTGTATAAAATCAACCTGCGAGTACATGGAAATTTACTTTGGAGTTGATTTATTTATTGTACTTAAGTTGAATAATCATAGTTTTTACATTATCTTAGTATTACGACAACAATAAAGTTAATCCCTTAAGTTTGATTTTCATGACAAAAATTGAAACATTGTAGCAAATCATAAAAGACAATTTTTAAAACTTTGTTAAAGAATGGAAAAATGGGAACAGATAATTTGATACAATTGAAAGACATATATTATTTTTTTTTTTATTTTGAGATTGTGTAAAAGTAATTTCTAAGCGATTATGTTTTTGAAAGATATTACGGGAAAAACCCAACATTTGGACTTTAATAAACTAATTGAGATTTTTCTCTTGTTCCTAACGAGTCAAATTTCATCAATGTTGGACGAAATATTAATGAATAAATAAAATTGTTTGAAGAACACATGCTCACAGACAGAAAATCTGCTTTATATTTCTACTAATAATAATGTTCGTGTTAGCGCTCTACAGGGTAGACTGATGGACTTAGATTTACGAAATTTGGCACGCATATTTTGTTGGTTGTTAATGTGCAGCTTGGAGTGCTATGTAATTGAAAGTTTTATTAGAATTTCAATTACATAAAAATTAAGCAATCTTTCGGCATTTTTCCATAATAACTTGCGAAATATTTGCAAAATAAAATTAATTTTTACACCATCAAAAAATACAAAATTACCTTCACAATGATATGAATTAAATTGCTGTACAGTTTATTCACATAAATTTAATAACTTTTTAAAAATATTTTTATACATAACTAGCCGCCTTCGGCGACCAGCTTGTTTGCCGGAAATATGATTTTAATTGAATCTTGTATCATTTTACATTCATGGCTGCTTTAATTTCAAACTTTCTATTCAGGAAATGAATGGCCTTAGACCTGTTCTGTTCATTACCTACATAAATGACCTCAATAGAGTCTAATAACTGACCATGCAATGCAACATCTAATTGCACATTGCTGGCGCCATCTTCACTTTCTTATTTCTCTTGCGAAAAAATTCGATTTTAACTTTAAAATGGCGCAGAGCATTTTATGGCCAGTTTATTTTAACTAAATTTATACATGCTTAAAAAAGAATGAAGACATAGCAACCATAACCATTCAGCTTTTTGAATATGTTTCCTAATATACATAATATCTTAGAGAGCTTGATTTACAGATTCCATAAAGACATTCATGAAATTAAATATGAAAGAAAATGTATTAAGATATTACTTCGCATTTCAACACTAAAAGACAAACACGCAATTAAATACTTGTTTAAACAATGAAAACGGTTTCAAATGCGCTGCAACAATGAAACGTATTGTTGTAAATTATGCCAAAAAATATTTTTAAAAGGCTATTAAAATTAGAGAAAAAATTGTCCGGCAACTTAATTGATATCATTGAAAAGGTAATTTTTTTTTCACTTTCAGTTGGTTCAAAAATGATTTTTCTGCGGTAGAACTTTCGGAAGTTACTAAGGAAAAACTCAAAAATTCGCTTAATTTTTTATTTATTAAAATTTCAAAAGAAGAGTCCCGAGGTACACACATCCCCCCCCCCCCCGGGTTGTTTGTGGGGGGGGGGGGGGGGGGGGGGGGGGGGGGGGTTGGGTGTGGGGGGGGGGGGGGGGGGGAGCTTTTCTTGCCGTCCCAGTTTCGGAAATGAGATTCCTATGGTTTCTCTGAAGACGATCGGCGAGAGTGTTATGTGTGCTTCTTATCTTAACAAGAGTAGAGTGCGCCTCCTTCCCTCTCTAGTGCATAGGCTGTAAAATCTTTTCATTCCTATTTCCTCTTTCTAGTTGGGCAAATTGACGTAAATCCGTTATTCTCAAAAGAATCATAACTGTAGATCAGTCCCGTTTATAGAGTCAAAGTCGCTATCGTGCCATTTAAGTTCAGTCGCCCCCCCCCACTTCATAATACCTTCAATTATTTTTTAAACAAATGTATTTATAATTGAACATTACCGCAACTTCATTATGTAAAAAAAAAAATCGTAGATTGAAGAAAACTTTACTGTCTTTTATGCAAGTTTGCTGGGTTTCGGGGTCATCGAAAACAGTGGCGGACTTCGTCTGAAAATAGCAGTTGCCATCAGTCAATGGGAGCCCACTCGTATTAAAAATGATATCATTTTTCTTTCAAATATTTTTAAATTTTAGTTATTATAAATATAGTAAATTAAAATCAGAAATGGATATGATATATTCCTTATCTTAAAATCTGTTATATACACTGATAGTTCTGTAGACACACGCCCCCCTCCACAAGAAAAAAAAATCTGCTCTTCGTTTCAGTCTTTAAGCGTTTAGCCATTAAATTTTACGAATTCATATTATTTACGCTCTCTGCTTTTTAGAAATAATTAAATTAAAATTAAATGTCTGCTTTTAACAATATTAACAAAATTACAATTAAATGTAATTTGTTATTATTAGAGGTATCTGGAGGCATTACAAACGGAGTTCCGTCTGGCTGTAGTCATTGAAAAGAGGTTAGGTTAGGTTATATTAGCGTCCCGTTTTGAAGCAACACGAGGGCTATTTAGGGACGGACCTCATAATTTTGAACAGTGGTCAGATGACGAGGACGACACCTGAGCTGGCACCCCCTCTCCAAACTTCCTCTCCACACCAACGGGAGGACGTTTGGCCACTACGCATGATTTAGATGCAACAGGCCCCAGACACGGCGGATCTTCAGAGTCATTGAAAAGAAACAACTAAACATTATATTGAACGGAAGCAATAAAGCGTCCATCATCTTGAAACGGAATACAAAAAATAATAAATCTTTACACATAAGTTGTTTTCGACGACATCAATGAACGCGTTTGGTCGTTACAACGTGAAAAAAAATTTACAGACAAACAGACGAAAGGTCGAGTGAAAACAGGACTTCGCTTCGATCGTCAAATCACTAAGTATAGTATGCAAACATTATTACATATTATTATAAGTAAAAAATGCCAAATACAAAAGCAAATTTATGATTGAGTTTTAAATAATTTTGATGGTTGTATAGTTTACAGTAATTTTGTAACTGTACTATTAATGAGAATTTTTTTTAACCAAACTGAAATTATAGAGCTAACCATGTACCAGTTACAATAATTTTAAAGAATAACTACTCAAAAGTACAGAACTGTGTTGCATGCGATCCACTTCATTAAGAGGAAATCAGTAAACGCTTGAGTTTACTAGCGGACTGTGCTAATATTTCAATAATTACTTCTTCATCCATATCATCTAACAATTTCTTTCCAATAAATAGGAACATAGGGAGAATTCCAAGTTCTCTTCAGACAATGAAATTTCTAATCTGTTCTTTAGCTTTGAAAAACAGAATTCAATAATATCATTAGATCATTCATAACTGATACAAATATGCTGTGATATCTCAAAAATAGATTTCAAACTCCTTAAAAGTACTTTATTATCTTTAAGGAGTTTTTCAATCAATGCAGTTCTATTAAGGTGCAAACAGTGACAGAAAAACGAACATTTTAAATAAGAGAGTAAAAACAAGCATAATGGTCGGCATTATATAGAAACCAACTCAAACATAACTGGGACTCTCTGCTAAACTAAATCTTAATAAATATGAAGAGAGAGATTCATGGACATTTAGTATGCATTAGTTATTAAGCGGTTATTAGCATTAGACATATAGTCCTTCACACGCTTGGCGGATGACAATTTTATCCAAAATTCACTAATTTTTAGTCAAATCCGTTGTTAACAAATCCCTTTGATAAAATAATGAGATCCTGGAATTTATTTAATTACATTTGGTGGCAATCTTAGCTAAGCGGTTTGCAAGTTCAACATTGAAGGAGCTCTTCTTCTTTGCGACGAGAGTCTTCCCTGGCTTTCCAGATATTTTGACTCAGATGAGACTGAAAAGACCTTGAATTAAGAAATTTAATTTTAAACATCCAATAAGTTTGCATTTTATTTTAGTTTTTTTTAATGTTTGGATACAAGACAAAATCTCAGTGATTTTGACTCCCTTCTTCAAGGTCCACCCTACACCAAAATTAAATTCTGATAGTTCGCTCTAAAAAAAGCAGTATTAAATGAGTTCAAACTAAAGTATTGTATTAATAACAGCATCGCATATTATTTTTAAAGATGCACATCAAGAATTCAACTTTGCCACCAATAACATGGTACGGTACCATGGGTGTATATTTCGTAATTTAAACAGAATCTAAATGAATTAATTACTCGCCAATAGAGTTAAAACCAATTTCCCGAGTAATATAACGAAAACATGATTAAAGTTATTTGATTTTAAATTCCTTCCTCCATGACCGCGGACATACAGACAGACAGACTTCCCGCTGACGGATTTTGTCCAAAATTTGATAGAAACCTACAAATTATGTTTAAAGACTACATACCAAATTTCATCCCTTTATCTCTAATAGTTTCTGAGTTATCGTGTTCACAGACACACACACAGACAGACATAATTCCAAAATTGTGTTTTTCGGACTCAGGGAGGTCTAAAACGTGGAGATTCGTCAAAATCTCGAGTTCGAATTTTTGGACGATTACAATACTTTCTCTTTGTATACTTCGTATACGAGAAAGTAAAAATGGACACACTTGACCAGAAAAAAATTTGCTGCAGCTTTTGTTTTAGTATCTATGGAGTTTCAAATATAACTTAAAGAAGAAAATTCAGAACAATATTAATGAAGGATATAAAGAAATGAATTTCAATAAATAAAACAGATGAATCATAATTATATGTTAAGAAAAATATGATGATGTTGCATTAATTCCCTTGAAATGAAAATTAAATAAGTTGGCTCGGTTAATTCATGGAAAGGTTTTTAAATAATTTCCTTTTACGTACAATGGAAGTTTCGCGTAGAAATCTTTATTCCATTTTGATTCCTGGTAGCCGAATCCTTTCTTAAATGTATGTTCATTTTTGTTGCTTTCTGTATTATTGGCATACGTTCTGAAATAACGAATACTATTCTTGTTTTGAAGCTGAAATTCTCAAGTTTTACCCTAAACAAAGGAAATACAGTAAAGCACCGTTTATTATGTTCCTCATTTATTCGTCGTTTACTTTTATACGTCGTATCATCACAGTCTCGATTCATTTTTATTTGTTAAAGGGGCTTCGTTCATACGATGCAAAGCTTCGGTATAAGTCGTTTTCCCCGCTCTAAAATATGAAAATTTCGTCATTTTTCTAGTATGTGAACTGTGATAAAGATATAATGACTTCGAAAGCATTCACAATTGATAAATTAACAGAAACAAATAGTCTGGAGGTAATTTAAACGATGATTAAAAATTATTCCACATTCCTTTTAAGACGCAATGGACTCCATTGAAAAACTTCGAACATTTTTCAAAAGAATTGTAAAAAAATTTAAAAAAAAACATTCACAGAACTTAATTCGATTCATAATATTGTACTCAATATCCATGGACAATCAGCACGTCAGACGACGATTAAAGATTATTTTAATTAAATGCGTACCTGCATGCAGATAAATCATATAATACACGTGTAATTGGTACTCAAGATATGCCATAATGGCATGATTTTTTCTCACTTTTACGATAAATGTTTGATTTTAAAATTCAACTATTGATTCCCATACTATGTAGGATTATTTTTGTATTATCTTAAAAGAACTTTAAAATTAATACTTTTGAATGAATTTGCATTAGTAGCGTTAAATTGGTAATAATCAAAGATGTTTAGTAGAACTTCGATTATACGTATTTTCATTTGTACACTGGTGTGCCAAAATTAAGGACCATTTCGTAAAATGCGAGAAATATGAAATTAATACTAAATCGGTATACCTCACTGAAATGCTGATATCTTTCTGAATTTTAACGGGATTCAACTGGATTTTTTAATTAAGTTTTTGTATATATCTGTCGTTGAAGTAATAAAAGAAAAATCACGCTATGTCTCGCACATGCGCAGCAAAAAATTATTTAATTTAACCCTTCTTTGCATGATTTTTTCTTTATTGGTGAAATAAATCAAGGTGACATAATTCATGTTCAAAATTAAAGGAAAAATGGTTAAAAAAATCTTAGTATATATTTATAGTATAAATTTAGCAAAAAACAATATGATGGAAATTTCCATCATCATGCAAAGTTAGATCATTAGCTTAGTACTAAATAGAAATAAAAGAGGATATCATTGGATATTTTTTATTCTTTATGATAATTAACAAAACTATTATTTTTATTTAGACACAAATTGACTCCACATTTACTACAAGAAATTGTAGAATACCCTTTACATTTAGGATATTTGCACCGGAGTGACCCACCCACTGTTGGCCAATGTTCAGCACCATCTGTTCTTATATCTCATTTTCACTTTTTTAGCAATAGAAACTCAAATATAATAAAACAAAATTAAAAACGAAATCATACGTTTATTGCAACTACAGCAAACAGCGGAATGACAACTTCAAGCTTGTTTTACTGATAGTGACACTTGCTTACTTTTGACAGCTATGTTTTTTTAATGCAATGGACATTAAAAAGGTATCCAGACACGATCAACTTAAAGTGAACTTGTTCTTTTATATAATTTTTGGGCATTCAATGTTATGATGGAAATTTCCACCATCATGCACAAAGAAGGGTTAAATACTCATATTTCCTCTAATATTCAACGTATTTACTTCAAATTATAAAACAATACTTCTGTAACATATTTTTGAGTTTTCTGGAAGTTTCTTATAGTCTGAAAGAAAACTCTGCATGTTAGAAGCAAAAAAGCTTGAAAGGAATATATGACAGGAAATTATTTATTTCTCGCCAATTTTCCCGCTGGAGAACGAAATAATTTTTTTTCTTACTTTATTCGGCCCATTTTACTGTAAATACGATTCAAATGATGACAATTTGCATTATTTCAAAAACTAGAGCCAACTTGGCAAAAATGAAATTAATTTTGAAATCAACAGGCTCAATTTTTCCATGGCGAATGAAAATATATATATATATTTGTTCCGAAGTGAAAAAAAGCACACCACATTCGCCGAGTTGAAGAAACGACAATTTTCGTGCAACCAGAAGGGGACAAGGGGAAGAGTTGTCGTTTGGTCAAAAAGGATTTTCGAAGCGGGCTGCACCGTAGCCCTCAGGCAATGGCTGCACCCCTTCTTGTCTAGGGAAGGGGAAGTTTGAAATTTGATCTCACAATCTTGAGAGCTTACACGGTCACGGGTTGACTAAGGGGAGGGGAGGAATTCTTCGTTTGTTTAGGATTACTGTTGGCTGTATGGGAAAAGGTGGGGGTTCAATTGCTTCCGTTATGGACAAAGGCCACTGGAGCAATTGCGAAACATGTGAAGGTCATTTCCATCCCAATGGGAGATACAAAGAAAAATACTTGTTTATTTGGTTCAGTAACCTTTTTATTATACTCCAGGATTTCAAAAGGAACTTTTTTTTATAATTTTGTTGGACGGATTCAATTCACAATACCTATATAACGTCGATTTTAATATAAATTAATTCAAATACTGTGTGCTAAGTTTTAATTTCATCTATTTAACTAAATTACTGCAATAGGTAAACTCCCAATTAACAGCAGAAATATTTTAGTTCATAGTTCCTTTGACTTAGCAAGCAAATTCATTTTAAATACGAGTAAATGTCTGGAAATTCGGAAAAAAATAGCAGTTAAATAATTTCTTTGAAACAATGAAACTTTAGTTTCATATTTACTGCTTCAAAGCAGCATTTTATGCTGTTATAAGAACTATAGGGCAATTGATGAAGTAAGCCTACACCTCACTTTCAACGCTAATTTGATTCATATATTCTCTGGAAATCGAAATTTCGCATAAGCAAATCTATTGAAATTATCATTATTTTGTATAGAAATAAAGCTAAATGGATATTTAGCAAATAGCCTTTATACCAAAACTGTATATTTGTATCAATATTTGAACAAAATCTGTCAACGTGTATACTGTTTATCTATCCGTATGTATAATCAATACAATAAAACAGAAACACAAGAACTTAGATAAATGAAATTTAGTATAAGGTCTTAATACCAAAACAAGCCTCCTCCTTCTAGATTTAACCCCTTCAGTCGGAATTAAGAAATAATGAATTAGATTTTTTTTCCTTTCGCGTACGGTGTACTACTGAAAAAATTAAAACATAAATGAAATTCCAAGCCTGTAGATAAAAAATTAAAAAAGTTACTCCGTGTCCGGCATCCGGAAAATACCGGATATTTCAACTGAAAAAAGTCTAAGGATCACACAAATTTCACTTTAAAATGGTGGTCAAAGAATAATTAAATATTGCAGAAGCCTTTTAAATGATAAAAAAGGATTAAAAACAAGAAATTACTCGAAAAACACAATTCACCACCGAGCTCTATTTTGGGAAGAACGACTATTTTCTTGAGTTTTTTTAGTAAAACTAAAAAAATGAAATGAATCCATGCCAGAAACGAAAGAATTCTTACAACGATTATATTGATAAGAAAATCGTGAATCTAATGAAAAAAAAACAGCAGTAGTTTTGTCAAATATTGAATTAATATGATCAGTTCAAAGTTGATGTCGGGTATATCGGACACCAGGTCCAGGTCTGGTATAATTTTGAAAAAAGATCTGCCAACATGAAAAGGCTTGATAAATTTTTACCTCTACACATTACGTTGTTATTTGGGAGTATACTACAAGAAAGTCAAGGGAGCGCACTCGTCTTTCAAAGCAGTAGCTTAACAGGTTTAAAAACTAAGGAAGAATAATGAATTGCCTTTCAGTGGTAACCGGCTTAAAACATGTTAATAGATCTTCTTAAATTTGTATAAAAATGTTTGAAACGAGATGGAACCATGGCAACAAACTAAAATATGAACTACAGAGAGCAATTTTAAAATAATGCTACCTAATATGCAGAAAATTTATTGTGGGTTTCAATCAAGAATAAAATTACAAAATAAATTAGCCATTTTATGTATCATGCACTTTCCATTATTTAAATTTGAATATAGGTGATAGGCAGTCGTTTATATATCATGTAATTTTTTTTATTTATAGCTTCAACAAAACAATGGAAAAATATAACATAAATGATATATTAAAAGATGACATAACATTGAAAATTGTCAAAAACATTGAATGTATATAGGCCTAGTGTAAAATCTTTCTTGAGTCAAGTATATCTTTATGTTGGTGTGGTGTTGAAGTTAGGAAAACAGAGTATGGGGTAAATTTTGCCAAAATTCTTAATTCAAAATAACTAAATCCATAATCAGAAACTATGATATGCCATAGAAAGGATATCTTATAATCTAAACATCAACTGTGAAAAGAATAATGGCGCTATCAATAATTTTTTTTACAAAATTACTTTCTAGTTCTCAATTTTAACAAATCGACAATGTTGCTAGTTATGTTATTAAATTCTTTGATATTAGTTTCGAAATTTCAAAAATAAATTAGAGTGGATGGTTTGTTGGGGTTTTTTCTGTCCAAGAGCCATTACGTTGACTATTCTGCGCCAGACAAAATTGTAAATTTGTGTCAAGATAAAAACATTATATTGCACACATATATAAAAAAAAAACAGCTGTAAATTGGAGTGGAAACTGTGAGGTTTCTTCGGCTTAAATAAAAAGGCATCACATCAAAAATAATTTTGATTCAAATTAATATAACTGAACATTTCAAATTGCTATAAAAATTTAAATTTTTGTGAAGTTATTCACAAAAGTCTTATTGAATAAAAATAGTGTGAAATTGCAAATTCATATTGCAAATTTTTAATGCGTTTGAGGATATTTTTTTTTTTTTGGAAATGTCCGATATGAAATTCATGAAAAGTATAGCTTTATTAAGTAAAGATTTTAATTCAATCCAAATTAAATTCTTTAAAATTTTTTCGGGTATTTTTCAGATTTTTAATGTAGAGTAAGAATTTTGACACTTTTATACGCAATTTTAAAAAAATAATTAATAAGTATTTTTTTTTTCTTTTTGTGGAATAGTAACGTGAAAAACTATTTTCAAAATTTTTAAAAAAGGTATGCCGAAAAATTTATTGCATTTTTTCTGGATGAAATAAATAAATAAATATCCCAACGAATGTAATTTTGCAATAAATTCTGAAAACCATTTACGAATTTGTAAAAGCACCTCTAAGAGCATTATCTTCGATAAACTTTGACACTCCAGGTGGTTTTTTTTTAAATAAATGAAGAACTTAATTTCAATGAGGGAATTTTTTATACTGTCTCATATTCAGAAATATATTAATAATACACAATATTAAAATACAAGTATTAATCACTACAAAGGAATTTTTCTATTTAAATACCTTTACAAAATGTTTTTTTTTTTTTCATTTAAAATAAGTTTATAAAAAACAATTACATTTAAAAAGAAAACATTCTTCGAGTAAGTAATTCATGCGTGAGTAAACAAATTAGCGCCGATTTAATATTAATTTTAAAAACAGACAGGACAAAATTAAAACAGCTAAAATCAATTAAGATTTTTTTTATTTCTTTGAAAAAAATAAGATTCATTTTAGCATTCTTGTGCAAAATCCTATGAAAATGGTCCTTTAAAACGCAAACGAGCCTCCATCCCATGACCTGTATCATTAAAGCCTCCCGCGTCGGCTATCTCAGAGATGTGCACTACCTCCCGTGAAGGACATCGTAGCGCCGTAGAAAGTATCAATTTAGGCGGACATTCGATTTCCTGTGACCGTCCTTTGAGCGTGCTTTGGCGCCGCCGCGACCTCCTTTGGATACCGCAGCCTCCCGTGAAGTACGTACAGGGGGAAGTCCTTGGGAGTAGGGTGTGCTGTGTGGGTTCTGTGTGTCGTTTAGAATTATGAAATTTATAATCGACAACTAGGAAACAAATCATAAGGGTATCATATAGCAACATTTGTTGGGAAGCGAAATCAAATTATATACAGAAATTTTTTTTATTTAAGGTATCCGACTGTGTTCGGAGACATTTTTTTGAAAAATAACTTGTATATATATTTTAATGTTATTTTTCAACTGCATATGTTTTAAAACTATGAAAATATTGTAAAATTAGGCTTTCAAAATAATATTTTTTTAAAAAACTGAGAAATTTGAAGAAAAATGACTAAAATATTTGCCTTACGCCAACAGCCATAGACAAAATCATATTCTAAATATACATAAATCCTTGTAGGAGTACATTTTTATGACAGTTATTTGCGTTATGCTCTAAAATAGTTCTTGTACTTCAAAATAGTTTTGAGATATAGCTGAACGTAGTTACTAAACTGGTAATTTTTCATAAAAAATGCTTTTCGTTTATATTTAAGCACTTAAAAATAATACTCGATTTTAAAATGGACCTTAATTTTTAGAGGAAAACATCAATCATATTACAGAAAACAATCTCAGAAAATTTCATATCAATACTTGAATAACTTTTTGAGAAATCATTGTTACGTTCGACGGTTTTCCTCAAAAATATCATTTCTCAGAAAACACATTTAAAGTTTTCACGCAACATAAAATAATGCTTACAGTTCGGTAATAAAGCAGCTGTAACTCCATTTGTAATTCACGTAGAGTAAAAGGTGAGACAGTTTTAGAAAGCTGATTAAACAGGCTATAAAATTAAGTCATAAAATTTTTTTTGACAATTTCATCAAAAACGACGATTTTAAAGCAGTCGGGTACCTTTAAGTGTTTTCAAAACATTGATTTCAAATATAATATATAATCCTTATGAAATTCATGAAACTCGTAATAATTAATTTCTACTTTTTTACAATTCGTATATGAAACATTCTATAGCAATTTAACTCTTAAAAAATAGGAAAAAAATTGATTAAAAATTGTCTTTGCTTTAAAGTTGTCAGCTTCATACCATGCCTTAAGCTATAGGCTCTGACGTCCATTGGGGTGATCCAAATGGGCGAATGTTTCCGTCAAGTTTTCCATCCATATAAACAAACAAACATAAAAATATCCATTTTTATTTATAATATTTTATGAAAAAATTATAAATAAATGCATCGATAAAATATATCTTTGCTTAGCTGTAATTGATGCTTGTTTCTTGTTTTATTTTCTTGGTTATATTTGTAATAAGAACACTGAAAAACTCTTATTAGAAGAAGAAACTCTGCGGAAAAGAGGATAGATTGACATTATCTAAATGGTAGTGTTACTGAGAAAAATTTTAAGGCATTTTTTAAAGAATAAACTCTAATAGACAGAACGCCACCCCATGTCCCCGTACCTGATGCCATTGCGGCAACCGGACCGGTTGAATGGACATGGGACAAAAAGATGCCCACAGCATGCGGTTTTCCCAGGTGGTCACCCTCCCAAGTACTGACCAGTCCCGATGCTGCTTGTCTGCGGTGATCAGACGAGAACCGGAGCTTTCAGCATGGTATGGCCGTTGGCAATTGTAGTAGGCACATGGAAGTGTGTTTAGTTCATTTATTCTGTTTGCAAGTAGAAAGTGAATCATATTTAAAATTTTGTCGAATAGTTTTCTTTAATTGATGAACCTGGACTAAAATGTAAGAGATGAGTAATAAGGCAGAAAAAATGCGTCTGAAAAAATACATAACACAAAACTCTAACTTTGACTTTCTTTTAAAATGAAACTTAATCTTTTGAAATATCTTCCAATACGAATTAATTTCAGATTCCAAATTTTTCATCTTATCTTAAAATTTAAGTAGTATTATCAACCTCGTATTCTACAATAGCATTTATGATCACTTTCACTATATTTGCTTTGTATTCTAAATTTATATCTCTTTCCTCTCACGTGAGATTATATGTCTCTAAAGTCGAATATATATATTAGCAAAAATGCATCCCTTGTTAAAATTTAGAATTGCTGAGTCATAAAACAGAAACAGTAATTAAGCTTTAAAATGGATGCCACTAGGCAAGTTAATGCAATTGCAAAATAAATTTTTTTTATTAATTATTTATGATATTCCCTTTTTTGATTTCTATTTTTCTTTTCTCTAGTAAAGCATTGGTTAATGATAATTAAAAAGAAAATCAATAAAAATAATAATTTAGAAAACTTTGGAGAAGTCAATTAAGTTATCAATCTTCCCTTAACTACAGTATTCTTTCTTACAATTGTTTAAGAGTCCAAAATTTCTCGCAACTGACATTTTCATGTGCGATCCTACTTGAGATTGCGGCATACGGTTTTAATTGCATTACTGTAGTATAGTGTTTTGAAGTTCTCACAGCAGATCTGCAGGTCTTCAACCTTATGGATGAGTCAAAGCCACCTGAAATTAATTAAAAATAATAAAATACAAGGTATGCAAAACGAACAATGGCGTAAAAAACGAGATGTATATAGAAAGAGTGTGGAATACAAATTAAAGATTCACAGTCTGACCCTTCGCTCAAGAGTTGTCACAAAAATGTCCTATTCTTTGTTTGTCCGATATATATCTGATTCGAGTCATAACATATACTCCACAACAATCTCAGATTTCAAGCAGATATATATATATGTATATATATTGCAACTGCAAGAATAATATCGAAATTGGCGAAGATTTTGTCCCCGTGATCTTAAAGAACCTGGACAAATTAGGGACAGTTGCACAGCTTTTTGAAAACTTTAGATCAGAGTTAATTTAGAAGCTAAAGAACTTAAAATTTGCCTCTTTCAAATATGAGATGAATGCCTGCATAGTTGTTGGTAGCCAGACAGTACTGCTTGGAAATACACTAGTTGCTACGTTTATTATGCTATAAGAGATCCGATTTCAGATAATTTCTTGTTGAACAGTATTTCGCTAAATCAGTAAAAGTTAAGTTTAGGGTACGGAGCCGTTCCTCCTTGCTTTGCATCGCCAACTTTTCGTCGCCAAGGGCCAGATGGTTTGGCGATGTGAGGATGTTTGTTTTGGGTGATCAGTGAACATTTTATTCTTCTCTTGCGTACCGGGCAAATTTTTTAACTTAAAAAAACCTTAAAAAACATTTCTGCAAAGCAGGAAACTAGTAGCTTCGCTTCCTCATTGAATGCCAGGAAGGAATTGAATGCCAAAGTGAGTTCTTATCTGAAAACATAAACACCGTAGTTGTTTAAAATACATGAACTAAACTTCCAAAATTAAGACCATTAAATTCCAAACCAAATATTATGCAAATTCTATTAAATCGTCCAATAAAATTTAAATTAGCGCATAGCTGACCAATCAAGATGAAGCTTCGAAGCGCAGAAATCCAATTTAGTGATGCGCACGCCAGACACTGATTGGAACGTCACTGCGCAACCAAAACAAATGTGAACACATCGTTAAACCGTCTTCCTTCTGGCGTCAAAAAGTTGGCGATGCAAAGCAGGGAGAAACGGCTTCTTACTCTAAACTAAACTTTAACCGCTAAATCTTACTGATCTGAATAGCAGTAAAAATTTAATTTTTTATTATATGTTGAGAATTCTCCATTTCTCGAACTGACAACTTTTCAGCCGTGATTAAGGATATGGCAAATTTAAACTATTTCATTGACACTTCGAACTAAAATTAATTTATACTCATTAAAATATACTCTCAAATAACTAAGCAGTGAATGTATAATGTTAATATACAAACCAAAATGATGAAAATTTATAAGACATTAAAGTAATAACTTCATTGCACTTCATGCGAAATTTATAAAATTCTCCTCTTACCTCTATAAAACTATTGAGGATTCTCTTGAGGAAATAGGTTCTTATCTGCAGATATTAGTTTTTTTCAAACTTCTTGACTCTTTACTCTCTATGAATATTAACTCTTTATAGGAACTATTAAGTCCTTAGAAACTTATATAGAAAGTTAGAGTTTAAAAAAATGAAACATACTGTTATAAAATTGAGAGCATAAGTCAAGACTACAGGAATTATATAATTTTTTAAAAATAAATACTTGAAGACAGGAGTTGAGACAAAATCTGCTACCGATTATAATCCCTGAAAAAATTTGATAATTACAATCGGTCACGTGTTATTGTTGTATTTATTTTGTAGCTAATACAGTAGCGATTCAAACAGCGGCCATCTCTTCTATGTCAGTACAAGAAAAAGCAAAAAATATACAAATTTATAATTTTTAAAAGCCAAGAAAAAATATCAAATGCAACTTTTTATCCAATGAATTTTCAGTGAATGCATTTTTGTAATGCAGAGCACCAAAAGACTCGAAATTGACCTAGTTCGAAATAGATGCATGAATTGAATGTATCCGTGGTTTACTTTGCTCAGTACAAGTGAGGTGATTTCAACTAATTTTGAAATATGAATGTGAAAAATTGTCTTTTTTCCAGGTGAGTTTGAATCCCTTTGGCAAAACCGTTAGGCATGAAGCAACCTCAAAATACTGTGATGGGTCAGCACCTGAAAGATATTGGCATCGATATCTGTCCAGACCAACTCCATTTGTGCCCTGCTACGGCTGAATGCTGCCAAACCGAGAGCGGAGACTGGAACTGCTGCCCCAAGGCGTCTTCGGCTCCGATGAGTTCAGGTAACGGAGACAATAAACCATTAGTGCTTAACTGTTTTTTAATATCATGCTAAGTCAGTTTACGCTACTGATGTATTATTTTTGCACTTGATATTTTTAAAAAGTGTCTATTTGGTAATTCATGAAATGTTTTTTTTTTTTTGCTTCTTGAAATAAACATAATCTATAAGTTATGTTTTTGATTCTTCCGCAATTCAACTAATGATTTTCATCTGATACTGTTTATGTTTCTGAGCGGAACTATGAATAATAACAAAATTTTTTACTGCTCTTTCTATTCTCTCTCCCGCCCTCTCAAAGTGGAATATAAACATCAAGATTTTCTTTTTCTGCTGCGTAATTATCTAGGATCTTAAATTCTTTATGAATTTAAAGAAAAGGCAGACACCCATGATGGTATATTTTGATTTTTCTACTTTTTAATGCACTTTCCAGTTTTTGAACGAAAGCTATTTCGATTCATTCCTTTTGAAGGACATATTAAATCTCATTTGAAATCGATTATGAGTTTTCATCTTTTTTTTTAGCTGTTTCTATCATTGGATGGTTTTATTTGCTTAGTACAATAATGGACGTAGAATATTTTCTTACAAATTGTTAAAACTTTCTGATTCCTGCCCCAGAATATTATTATGAAAAAGAAAATTACAAAATTTGAAAAACAGCAACAAATAGTGATGAGTAAAGTATTAAGCATTTAAGTAAAGTGCTTATGGTTATATTTTGATCTGATAGTTTACCTTTATCAACAATTCAATATCATTAAGCGAAATGTTGTATAGAAAAAATAATTAATAAAAAGCCAGAGTTTTTCACCATTTGTTTTGTATTTCAAAAATCGAAATAATTTTTAAAGCTTCCGAGAAGTTTCGGTTTGAAAGGAAAATTTTCAGCCTGCGGTATTTTGTTTATCTTGAAAGTGTTTTTACATCTTGATGAGAAATCTTAGTAGATCTTAAAGAGACAATATATGGTAAAATCTATAACTAATAGAAGAATGCCTTTTCTTTGATTTCAGGCACCGCGAATTAATTCAATTCATGCTATATTCATAAAGAAATACAATCATAATGTGCTCTAGATTTCTCTCACTTTTTCCGCAGAATTCATAACATGATATTAATTTTTTCCGTCATAATATTTTTAAATTTTTATTTAAAAACTGTTGAGCTAATATATATTGGAAAATACGTCGTTCTACGTAGAAACTGCTAAATTTTAAGACAGACTTTTATTTTTGTAACTTTTAGACATTTGTTTTTGCAACTATTACATTTGAATCCATGAGAACTCAAATATGAAATACTACAAATTATGTGATTCATGAAATTCATAACAAACGGGGTTTTCCTATTAATCGAGAAATTTTTGAAAGTAGATAAGCGATTGGTTCAAGTGATGTCTTATCCATGTCATATTTCACTTGCACATTATAAATATGAGGTATTACATTTAGTTCTTTAGATATTCTCAAATAGAATAATTTTCGATTGATTACTTCGCTTTTATAGCAATATCCATTGAAATATATTTATAGTATAATGTTAAGTTTAACAATTAATGTATCGGGGGTTAAAATTCAATTATAGTTATTTTCACAATCGACTCCAATACGGAATTATTTTAAATACAAAGTTTAATTGCCTTTGAAAAATATGATGCCGTTTTTGTTTAACAAAATGATACGTATAAAAAGTTTACGTTTAACAGTTTATTTGATTTTAATTTCGAGCAAGTTTGTTTATTTCAGGTGAGTGCTGCAAACACTTCGGGTTCAAGTGAACCTGCTGCGCTCCCAGCGTTCCCAAGTGCCATTGGAACAGATGCTGGTGAAAATAAATAAGGCGGAATGATTTTTTACTTTCACTAGAAAAAGTTACTTTTCTCTGACCATTATAAGAGCATTCAAATTGTGTCGTGTCTGGTTATGTTATAAATGACTCTAATAAATTTATTAGTATGTTGATGGTGAAATAAATAAATTTCTTAAATAAGTAAATCTTGTTTTGATTTATTTCACATATTTGTAGAATTATGTGTTTAGTAATTGAAAGAGTAAAATAATTTTGATTATTTTCTTAATCAAATAAGACAGTATTCAAAGTTAGAAAAGGCAAAAGTCATATATATATATATATATACACTTACATACACAATTACAATAGTCATATATATACATTTATACATATATATACACTTCTGCACAAAAAATAACCAACAAAGGCAAAACTTTGAATAAAACAAAAACTATTTATTGGATATGCGTGAAAGTTGTACACGACCACATATCAAAGTTGTACTAGACCACATATCAAAGTTGTACTAGACCACATATCAAAGTTGTAATAGACCACATATCAAACAGTATATCAAAGACAAAGAAAATCACAAATATTACGAACGTCGCGGCGCGATAGCCCAAATTGGTAGGCAGAAGGTGCAATGGGAACTACACTCTAAATGACAGGTAAATGGTGGGGATGCTGGTGGACATAAGCTCTCTCGATCATGAATCTGTTTTTTCGAAGAATGTATTTATTAGATTCATGTATCACGAAGCAAATGTCAAGATTTTATATTAATTGTTAGCGACAAAATCTATAAGATATTCATAGTAAATGCTTTGACTAAAACTTTTCTTGTATTTTCATTTTCTAAATTTAAAAAAAATGCTTATGAAAAATCTAAATGTGTACGTAAAAAAGTATCTTTTCTTCCATCCAACATTAACTGAAAAAGGCTAAATAACGATTAAACACACAGGAAAGGGGTTTTGACATTTACTTAACAACCGGGAGGAGGATTCCTACCAGGCAAGTACCACTTCTGAGCAATTGTATTCAGTGACTTTTTGACTTCGCCTACCGCCTATTAAATTAAAACACAAATGTAATAAATAAAAAAATTAAATTGATAACTATTACTTTGGTGCTATTCATAGATACATTCAAACACAATATCAAAGCTTATTATTTGCTAAAGAGCTTCTCAAATCGAATTCGAAATGCATCAATGAATCAGCGTGAAGATAAAACACAATTATAAAATCTATCATTCGTTTAATTAAAAACAATTAACAAAATTAAGCAGATCGTTATCTGTTAGATCGCTGTCATTCATATAAGAGAAAGTTAATAACTGTTTCAATTTCAAATTTTAGTTCATAATTTTAAAAATCAATTAAATTTTCTAATTCTAACTGTTTTACAATAAAAATTGATAAATCCTGAAAATAATGATATCAAGCAGATGTATTCAACATAAACCCAATATAGCGTTTTTAATAAAAATTTAACAAATTTCGGCTAATCTTTTTATACAGACAAAATAGATTTGCATGAAGAAATCTTGACAGTATGAATGTTTAAAATATTTTACAGACAAATATCGAAGGAATTATTTATAATTAGCAAATAAAGGAAAGCAACATTCATTAGTTTACTCAAGTGATCACTCTTCAAGCTATAGTTTCCCTTTGATGGAATGGTGAATTAGTGATGGAAGGCGCCCAGAATTTCTTCCGAGTTTGCAAAGTCGTTATTTTGTTCCAAAGACAATTGAACTAATTGATATTCATATTAATACTTTTCACTCTATTGTCATTGTCAGTTTTTTAAGTGTTAAATAAAAAAAATTAGAAATTAGACAGGTGAAAGAGAAACTCCAGACGGTATCATCTTTTGTGTTCTTAATATAAGAACCAATTAGAATATAATGAATTAGAAAGACGATTTCTGAATTTGAGTCAGTTAGAAATGAAATAGGTTTGAAGGGATAAAAAGATCTTTTCCTCTTTATGTACAAATATAAGTTGGAGGTTATTACGTTTCTCTCATAAGAGCATTTTTTGAGTTATGAGCATTATACATTGTGACCCATATTTTCTGAAGCCTATGATTTACGATATTAGGAATTTTCTTTCATGCACAATATAATATTTGTCATTGGAAAGTTACACTTATTTTTCTTTGATTACTATCTAGTATATAGCAGAATGAGTGATTTTGATTTCATCCAAAAAATCCGCGACACAGTACAAAACTTCCTGAGGATGTGCGAAATAACTCCCTCTACTTATTAAAACCTCCCGGGAGAAAGAGGAGATTTCATGCT
Source organism: Araneus ventricosus (assembly GCA_013235015.1). Lineage (NCBI taxonomy): Eukaryota > Metazoa > Arthropoda > Arachnida > Araneae > Araneidae > Araneus > Araneus ventricosus. The sequence goes on from BGPR01000009.1 coordinate 5,257,415, forward strand.
CATTGCAAGATGTGCTTCGGGAGATACCTTGACGACATCCTTTGATGAATTTCTGATAGATCTGCGTTGCGGAAAGTTTGCGGGATTAGCCTCCTTAGTTCTCGAGATTGCCTAATTAGAAATTTTAATGACTCGTTTCATTGGATGATACGTAAATGGAATATTTGAAAATGACCTTTCGTATGTTGAAGATCAAGAGTGCGTAAGCTATACATTTGAGAACATTTTGAAAATGAATGCAATTTTAAAAATTAATGTGAAATCAAATAGCGTAAATTCTGTGAATGAAATTGCTTTCAATGTTCATGGTTCGGTGGCATTTAATTTCATAAATTTAATAATTATGAATATTAAAAAAGGGTTTTCCTATGCTGTCCTTTTCCTGTAAACCACCACGAAATGCAAATCTCACAATAATAATAAGTTAAATTTTATCAAAAAAGTAGCTTGGAGTCGCCTAAAAAGAGATGAGACAAGTTTCACTTTTATTTTTACAATTGAAAAAAAAACGTTATCTTCATTTCAATTGATACTTTCCGGTATTGTTTACGAATCGGGTTGCATATTTTGGTTGATAATCAGTTAGAACTACTTCAAAATTCCACCAATCAGAAGCAGCTGAAGTAACACAACAAAACACAGAAATATGTATATAAGGCGATATTAACTTCTCTAAGTATGATTCTCATTTTTACAGAACTCTCTCTCTCTCCCTCTCCAGAATATTTTACGTAGCAGCCAAAGATGAATTCTTTCGTGTAAGTGTAATATTTTTTTCCTATCATTTCACTTTATTTTTTTAAAATGAAATGCATCTCTTATGTTTAGAAATATTCATGATTCAAAGTACAATATCTAATAACTTACCGAATATTTAGCGCTATGTTGATAATTTATTAGAAGATAGATATAATTGAGAGAAACAATTAATTTCATAGATATAATTAATTAGAAGAATTAAACTTTATTAAGATCATTCACCTTGATATTCTTCACTGCAAACCCTTTAAAATGTTGGATTAGAAGAATACACTTAACACTGCATTAAATTTACACATGAAATCTCCCTTTTTTCGCTGTTCTCTTGAAACTGTCCGACTCGTGTCTTTTCGGCTTAGTCTCAAGTCATCGTAATGCCTAAATAAAATGATTTTTTAAAGTCAAGTTTCAAGATTGTTCTTTAGTTCTTTATTGTATAGGTATATACACTATATGACCAAAAGTAATGTGTGCATTTTCGGATTTATACATTTTTTCGAATTTCTCCAGAAAGGCCAGAGGAATTGCCCTTGAGCTTCGACCATGTGATGAAATAGGCTTGATCTCTCATTTTCCAGTGAAGATATGTCACGAGGGCATTTAGGGAACCGACTAGAAATTGTCGTTTTTTAAACCTGAATCTTTGGATAATTTTGTTGAATTGTATAAAGATTGATTATCTGAATACCCACAAACACTTATAAATTAAATACATGATGCAAATTGTAGCTCAACGATTACTATTCGAAGATTCAAGTTTAAAAATGTCAGTTGGTGGAAAAACACTCATCATTTAACTCTTCTCTTAGAGAGCAACTGAAATTCTGCTCGCTACAAAGCATATATCTTTCTGAATCTTAACAATATTCGACTGGAATGTCTATATAAGATGCACTTTATATCTGGGTTTAAAATTATGAAAAAAATATGCTATATTTCGCACAAGTGCAGTAAAATATTATTTACTACAAATAGTCATATTTCCTTGAATATTCAAAGTATTTATTTAAAATTTTAATACGATGCTTTGCCAACATATTGTCATGTATTTTGTAAGTCTAATATAATTTGTTTGAAAACTCTGAATGTTGAAAACAAAACACACGCTGAAAAATTTGTTATTTTTTAAGGAAACCATTATATCTTCCCGAATGTACATGTTATTTTTACAAAAATGCATGTGAGCAATGTGTATAACGAACAAAACCACTGTGAAAGTTGAAAATCATTATCAGCTTTGTATGAACTAGAGTGAGACGATATAATTTTCTTCTTCATCAATTTTTGGTTGGTTCCTTAAATGCTCTCGTGACCAAATGTTCGCCCAGAAAAGTGATTTCTAACCTGTGCATTACATAGTCGAAGTTCAAGGGAAGTTTACGCAACCTTTCCGTGGAAATTCGAAAAAATGTGTAGATCCGAAAGCGTTCGGATACTTTTGATCATTTAGTGTATTTCGCGATTTTGATTATGATAGTGAAACTAAATAATTTCATAATTTGACAAGCCACAAATACCTAATTAATCATTTTGATAGGTTAAATATAATAGTATGGCATACATATGCAGCAACTGCTGATAATAATTGCATGTTTTGTATGAATCATAAATGAAGGGACTAAAGTTTGATTTTGCTTTGAGATCCAAATTCAGTAAGATGGAGGTGGTAGAATTTTGCGAATATTCTGGAGCCAAGTTTGGAAACTTCCGGAAAATGTTAACTTTAACACTGAATCAGTGATTAAAATTAAGGTTATCAAATTAAAATAATAATTATCATTAAAACAAAGTTTTCAGATTTTATGTATTTATATAGGTATTTGTCAATTAAAAGACATGTCGGCTAAGCTGTTTAGTCTCCTCCAAAAATCGTATAGGAAAAACTAACCATTTTTTTATTAAATAAGCAAACTAAAATCTGGGAGAAAGAATTTTTTAATCCATTTTGATAATTCTTATGGATATGCTTAAAAATCAGCAGATAAATAAAATAATTTTTCATAAAGAAATTATATCTAATGCAGTGAAATATATTGAATAAACATTGACTATTTAAGTGCAGTCATTTCGTTTTAGTTGATATTATTCAATACAAAATGCTCTGTTTAATTGTTACAGGAAAATGAAAGGCTTAAAATTCAAATGGTTTAATATCTTGTTCACTTTACAGGTTGACATCAGTTGTAGCTCTGCTACTCATCACCTTTACATCTGCTTTACCAAGTAAGTCGCCATTTCAAATTTTTCTTGACTACTAGTAAAAACTTTAAACTCTATATTGGATAAAAAATTTATGATACATTTAAATCACTAAATTTTCGTTACTTCATAAAAAAAATGATAAGAAAGTGCTGGTTTATAGAAAAAGAAAAGGCTGTGGTTTTTACATACTTTTATTTAACTTGACTAGCTTCATGTTTATAGAGATAGAATTTCGTAATTGATTTTTCACTCCGTTTCTGATGTGCTAGAGTTTTGAAATTTGTACATTCGGGAGTTCCTGTTGATAATATAGTATTTTAATATTTTCAGAACTTAATTTCCAATTAATAGATCAATTTAATTAAACTGTGATTCTTTAATTGGGGCGTCACCTAGTAGTGAATTTGAGAAACATATAGATTTCAAGATTTCATAATATTTATAATAATGGATTGTGAACTAAAGATTAAAAAGCTGAAAATAATTAAAACGAAAATTCTCCTTCTCAATAACACCGTGTTTTTAAAAACTTTTTATAAATTTATTTAAAATTAATTAAAATAATTGTTATTTTGCTTTTAACGAATTGAATAATATTATATATTACATAGTGAATATTATATTGTAAGGAAAACAAAACTAACTAATTTATCCTTATTCCCTCTAGTTTATTAAGAAATTGAAATGTTAACAGTTTTTAATGAAATATACGTCATCTAAATTGCTTATATAGGATATGTATGCGGATTCGTAATGTTCAGTGATAAAATTTTATCAGACTAAAATATGTACTCATAGAAAGATAAAAAATATTTTTTTTCTCTCAAAATTATTAAGTTGAGTAGTCCTTGTTAATATAGAGCTTAAAGAAAACTTCATTGAAAAAACATTTTCTCACATAAAATATTGTTGTTCAATCTTAAAATGAAATCTTTTGCTACTTGCAACACTGATTGAAATGGTGTTCAATTAATGAAACATTAAGCAATGATGTGAAACATCAGCTGATGTTGCGAACATAACGATAGAACATTTGATAAAAAAAATTGATATAACTCGTGTATTATTGTTACTTTTAATGACCCATGAATTGACACAAGTGCAATGCAGTTTTTTCATTTTATCTGAAAGCAGAATTGCATAATGCAATACAAATAAAATACACAATGCGATGTCATCAAACTTCCGTTTGAATTCAGTTTGAAGTACTAAAAGGAAATACATTCTGATCCGGATGCTGTAATTGTAAACTTTTAATTGAAAACAACCCATATAAGAATTTTAAAGAAAAGGATCCAAATTAGTTTTAATTTCCTGTGACATAAATTTTATCGCCTAATACACTTATTCAACGACTTTCCAATGATTATTTTTTTAAAAACACTTGCATTTCTAGAACAATTATTGCCGTAATATTTATAAAAAGTGTAAGTCATATTTCTAATGTTAAGCACATTATAATGGCTTTCATGACGAACGTAATTTCTAACGAACGACATTTGACGGAACGTAATATTACACATGTATTAAGACAATAATATGCATTATGATTTCAACAGAAGAAGAACCATGTTCGTTTTATTTAATCCGAAAATACTTTTTATCACCAAATACGCATATACAACTTTACAAATAAATATTTGCTGAAACTATGAGTTAACTAATTCGAATTTTAGAACACAATGAAACTTGCAATATCCGGAAAAAGTTTTATTGAAATTTCTGTTAACTTCAATGAGCTCATGAAGATTTTCTAATTTGTGTCTTCCAGATTCACTCTCTTCGGCTAGTATGAAGATGTCCGACACCACCCAACCCCAGAACACAATGATGGGCCAGAGCCTTAAAGATCTTGGAATTGAAGTGTGCCCCGACAAGCTCCACCTTTGCCCCGGTACAGCCGAGTGCTGCCAGAAGGAGAACGGCAAGTGGGGTTGCTGCCCCAAAACCGTTGCCACTATAGGTAGTTATCCAGCAGCCTATCTTATTTTACATGCTTTGGAATGAATGCGCCAGAAAATGTGAATTTGATCACTGATAAAATAAGTAATTTTTTAAAAAGGTAAACTTCCTGAGGGAAGGTAGTGAGTCAGGAAAAAAAGGGGACGGAAATCAAAGTGAAATTCTAAGGATTATATAAGTGATGCATACATGTAAGTACTTGCGTTAGCAGTGAGGTAGAGAGGGAAGCTTGAGTGCTGTGCGCGGGCATGTTTATGCTAGGGTACAAATATGAAATTTTTTTAACCCTCTGACTTCTTATCCCGTGATATCCGCTGTAAGAAGTAAGTCTATTTTCAACTGCCTCCTGCGATTTTCGCAAACTATTGTGCTTACTGAGAATACGATTACAGCGCTGAATTGTATTTTACTAAAAACACCTTGCACAGAAATAACAATTAATGCAAAAGTATTTGAAAATATCTGTGAACGTTGCATCTAATTAGCGATTCAAAATTTAGGCAGAAGTTTAATTGTTCTTACTTTAATGTACTTTCCCCCCCCCGTTGTTTTATTGTTTTTTAAATAAATTAAAATTTGCGAGAATATAATTCGTATCAATACTTAATCAGACCTAGAATAACTATCGATATATTATTTACAATGTACGTGTAAACTGCTGAAAAACCATAAGTGCTAAAACTGCTTTTAGTTGCCATAAGTGCTAAATTTGCAGGTAACAATTAAATTAATTTTTTTTATATTTGCTGAATTTAATCTTTTTTATTATCATTCTTTAAATTAAATCTGTCGAGTATTTAACACTTAAAGGCTCACTTTCATCAACACATCCAATATTGTCTTCTAAATTATTGATAATAAGAATGAAGCTTTTATGCCTGCTGTTGCCACTAGAATACATGCTGAAAGTTTTATTAAATCAATTTACAACATGAAGATGACAGTCTGAGTGATGATAAAAAATTAAAAATAAATTGATGATTTCTACTTGATTCTGCATCTTTTTAGCTTCGCTTGTACACTTGAGAATAACATGTTTTATTCTACAATGTTGAAGACATTTTCCGAATTATTATTTATTAAATTTCATCTGTGTTTGACATTATAGAATTTCATCAAGGAAATTTTTTTCTGAAATAAAGTCTAGTGTTGTCAGCCGGTAACAAACCATTTTTCAGCCATAAACCATATTAAAACAAAATAGGATTTTTTAAAGTAGTTTCCCCATGTTTTATTCATGAAATGAAAGTCAGAAAACATTTTAAAACCAATTTTTAAAGAACCGGGCTTTTAAGGGTTTAAAAAATAAAATATAGGTAACTAAGATGTTGCAAATTAAAAAAGGAGAAAACTACGTTTGCTTTGTATCGCCTACTTCTTAGACGCAATTTTGACGCAATTTTTATTTTGAAGACAGATTATAGTTGTAAGTACCACTAGAATATTCTGTTTAGAAATGGACTAAGGTATTCAGGTTTTTAGGTGATGTTAAATATGAATTTTAGACAAAGAAAAGCGAATAAATAAAACTGAGCATTTGTAAACTCCCAAATATAGGAAAATGCAATTACTTTTAGTTTCACCCGTCATCCTCTTATTTCAACTGATACCACTAGCAATACGGAAATAAATATTGAACTATATGGATATTTGCATCATAAGTTATGTGCACATTAATAATATTAATCTAAATACTAAAATACATTATCAGAACTAAAATCCATTCATTTAGCAGGTTCTATTTTGGAGGAATCATGTTAATAAGTACATCGACAGACAAACTTTCCGATGACCAATTTCATCCAAAGTTTGGACGAAATCGGACTACAATTTTGGTGTACAGACAACATATTTGTTATAGTTTTTTGTTATTGTGCCCACATGCATACATATGGACATTTCGACCGACTGACAAACTTAATTCCAAAAATGTTTTTTCGGACTCAGACAGAACCAAACCGTGGAGATTTATACAAATCTAAATGTCCTGATTTTTGACAATTCCTCTTTCTGTATTTCGTTTATGAGAAAGTAACAAAATGAAAATTCTTAACGCTGGTGGAAGTGGATTGGTAAATTTTGTCGTTTATCATCTTAATGACAGATTGCAAGAAAAATAATGTTAATAGAAACAAAAACAAATAAATAAATGCATTATATGATTATGATAGTAATCGAAATTTTCTTTCAAACTAACATATCCTATTCTTTTTAGGTGAATGTTGCAATCAATTGGGATTCGTCTACACTTGCTGTACCGACCTCGTACCTAAATGCCATTGGTGGGGATGCTGGTGGTCATAAGGCCATTCATCTGAAACTTCTCTTAAATCTGCTTCATAGTAAATTAGTTGTGCTAGATTCATATCAGCTTGTAAGCTGCTAATATTTTGGTAGTTTGAAATGTGTGTAGATAATTTGTTATTAATTTTATTCTGATTTACATTGATCATGATTAATTAATAAAGAAGGATTGAATAGTTTTTTGCTTTTTCTTCTTTTTTACCTTTTCTTACTCTGTTATAAAAATGGAAAAAAAGGAATTTGTATGCATTTTTATTTGTTGATGTTCTGTAGGATAGACAGTATGATAAAAGAGTATCAAAATTTAAAAATGTATAGTTTGGATATTGATGATGCGCTTATTTACAGAGTTTTAAATTTTATTTAAATTTATATTCATAATTAATTAGAAATTAAACGAATCTCCGGCATTTCTGAGCGGTTTCTCTTTCCTAAATCTTCGCAACAATTTGTCACATAAAAACGATTTTTATATCATCGTAAACGTAAAAGCTGTTTTTGCCTAGTTATATTTATCTGCGAATGATAATTTTTTTCTAATTTACATTAATTTTTCATATATTTTACTAATTTATAATAATTTTCAAGAAACCTACTTTTAAATACAGATGGTAACAATGTTTTCCAATGTTCTAAAATAAATCTATTTTCCTTTTTTCATTCTGTTTTAGTTAAGAAGATAAATGAAAGCATATTCTGCATCCCCCTAGTTATAATTTTATTATTAGCCACTTTTCTCGGCCAGCTGGTACGCCGGCAATTGTGATTGAGTTTCATTTGAACTGAATCTCTTATGCGTGATTTGATATTCATATGGTTCCATTAACAAAATATTTGTAAACTTCAAATTAGACATTTAAGACGTGTTACTATAGTAGTATGGCACTTGTTTTGATTATTGTGTACAGGAATATCCCAATGGCGTCTATTCATATGAAGCAACTGCCTGCGTCATCCAACTGCACGTTGTCAGCGCTAACTCTTATTTCTTATTCCTCCCGAAAAACATGCAGTTGAATCCCATTTTAAAATGTCTGGGCTCATTTTACGTCCAACAACCTTTTAGCTGTATTAAAAATACTGATAAAAAATTAAAGTACACCAATCTTAACCATGAAGCTTTCAGGATGAATTTCTTAATATACATACTATTTTTGAGGGCTTTGTTTACAGATTCTACAAAAAAATTTGATGGCATAAAGAAAGTAAAATTCATTACCACATTACCAATAATATGAAAAAAATAAATAGAATCTTCATTCCTTAATTTTAAACTAGCTGTATGGCCCGGCGTTGCACGGACAATCTTGAATAATGGGATATTCCCGGCGGAGAGAAGTGAGATCACGTGAGGCCTTGGGATCCATATTTTTTTATATGCCCGGCTCCGTTTTTTTTTTTTTTTTCCCAACAAATATTGTCACTTACTTTCCCCAACAAATGTAAATATTCTTTCAAATCTAGTCTTTTTATTACTAATTTTCATATGCCAGCCTCCAGTTTATTTTTTATTGTCGCTATATTTTTATTTTCGCTGTCGGTTATGTTTTTATTGTCGCTAACATAAACGTTACGTTCCCCCCAAACATTTCCTTTGAATCCTATATTGTTTAATTAAAATTTTTAAATCCAACATTTTAATTACCTTATAGTTAATAACCCAGCGTTTCTCGGAATCCACATTTTTTCATATTCCCGTCTCTGTTTTTTCCCTACAAATATTATCACTAAGCTTCCCCAAAAAAACGTAAATCTGTTTTGAATCCTCTCTTGTTGGATTAAAACTTTCAGTTCTAGCCTTTTTACTACCTTAAAGCAGTCTGGTTTGAATGAAAACGCGAGAATTATAATGCTTATAAATTAAAACAGATGAGCATGATATTTGTTTTGCAAAAGAAAAAATAAAACGAAATAAAAACAGAAACGATAAACAATTTAAAAGTACACCAAACTGATAAATTAAACACCAGAAACATATATTTTCGTCTTGCCCGTAATTGAATAATAATGAAAAAAAACCGGATAAAAATGAATTAATATTTTCCCCCAACAAACGTAAATGTTGCGAAACACCGTACGTCAAAAAAAAAAAAGAAAAATGCAGGAAAACGATTTTTGTCCATTGTTAATAAATCCAAACACAGAAGCTCGCTCAAAAAAAAATACCAACTTCCGTTAAAGAAATAAAAAAAATGCCACACCTAATGTGAAAACTAATAATAGGGGAAAAAAAGAAACGGCCGTTAATGAATTCACCATGCTGCCAATAGATGATAGCACGTCAATTTAATCATTTTGACGTTTTTAATTAATATCTTTTTAACTTTCATTGGATTATTTTCCATCTTTTGGTTCTTACGGCTAGTTTCAGGATTCAGTGGTTCGTGAGAAGATAGAAGGACATACATACATACATACGTCTGTTGACGTATGAATTTTAATAGGATATATGATAAATGTTTCTATAATGGGCTATCTCGAATAATGCGTCATTCCTTGAGGTCACGTGACACGTCTTGTCTTACCAATCGACCATTCCTTTGTTCTTCTGATTTCTTTGGCTCTTCTCTCCTGGCTACGTTGTGCCATGTCTGACAATCGGCTATTTCTTTGTTCTTCTGATTTCTTTGGCTCTTCTCTCCTGGCTACGTTGTGCCATGTCTGACAATCGGCTATTTCTTTGTTCTTCTGTTTCTTCGGTTTTTCTCTCCAGCCCGCGTTGTGCCATGTGTGACAATCCTCTATTTCGTTGTTCTTCGGTTTCTTCCGCTCTTCTCTTCTGGCCACGTTGTGCCATTACTGTCAATACGCTATTAATTTGTTCTTCTGTCCTGGCCACTTTTTGCCATAGTTGAAAATAGGCCGTTTCTTTCTTCGTGAGTTTCAGCAACTCTCCTTTCACGTTTCATAATTGCCTGCTGTCTACGGGCATCATCCCGTGTAACTCCTCTTTTTCTTTTAGGCATCGGAAAAATAGAGAATTGAACAAACCAAAAATAGTAACTTCTAAATATCAGTTTAAAATAGCAGCTACCAGAAATGTTTAAACTTGATCAAATCAATGAATAATGATTAAAATCACTAACATAACTAATCTATATCTTTCGGCACATAACTTTACAGAAATAATACACCCCTTTTAATTTCGTTAAAATGATTTTGTTGGACGTTATATCACGGGATTAAAAAAAGAATTTATACACTTTCAACAATACATTTTTTTTCACATATTCATTACCACATTACCAATAATATGAAAAAAATAAATAGAATCTTCATTCCTTAATTTTAAACAATGGAAGTGAGACACGCAATTAAATATTTGTATTAGCAATGAAGACCGTTTGAATTTCATTGTAACAATGAAAAGTATGGTTGCAAATTATTCTTAAAATATTTTTTGAACCTTTTTTAAAATTAGGGAAAAAATTAGACTACGATTAAATTAGTATTATTGACTATATATATTTGCAATTTATGGTGGGGTAAAAAAAATTTTGTATTACGATTTTGTATTTTGTATTATTTTGTACTACGATTAAATTAGTATTATTGACTATATATATTTGCAATTTATGGTGGGGTAAAAAAAATTTTGTACAATAAGATCCTCGAAAGTTATCACAAATAACTCCGGCAAAATTTTGCTTATTTTTTAATTGATTAAAATTCTTATCAAAAATTCAAAAAAATTGCTACTTTTCGTAGAGATTACTATACGCGAAGATTCTTTGAAGCTCTAAGTTGAATTTTTTTAAGGATTATTATGCAATGGTGTCCAAAAATTAAGCACCATTTCGTAAAATGCGAGAAATTTGCAATTTATAGAAAAACCATGGTTCAATATCAGTTCTGGAGAATCGTCTAACATACAATCGAATATCATACATATTTTACAGTGAAGATTCGGTCACGAGGGCAATTAGAGGGGCGACTAGAAAGTGATGAAGAGGAAAAGGGATTTCGACTCATCCGTTTCACAGAAAGCTAATAACGAGATTAAACTTTCATCAATGGTTATGTCTGATGTGCATAATATTTACATGCATTTTTGTAAACATAGCACAAATATTCGGAAGATATAATGGTTTCCTTAAAAAACCCCAAATTTTCCCTTATGTTTTTTGCTATAAAATGCAGAATTTTCGTTCAAATTATACGAAACTTATAGAAATCTCGACAATATGTTACAGAAGTATTGTATTGAAACTTGAAGTACAGACATTGAATATTAGAGGAATTATGAGGATTTTTACTAAATAATTTTTTACTCCGCATGTGTGAAACATAGCGAATTTATTTTCAGAACTTCAAAGCCAGATATATAGAACAACCACCGTTTTATATACATATAGAACAACTTATATAAAAATTCCAGACGAATACTATTAAAATTCAGAAAGGGTTTGGCATTTCAGTGAGTTGAAATTTAATTTCTCTTTGAGAGTAGCTAAGAGATGATTGAAGAAATTGATATTTTCGAAACTTGAATCTTCGAACAGTAACATCGAATTTTTGTAAAATTTAATATCCTAAATACTCAAGTGTACTTATAAATTATATACTTTATTTAATTGCATTTCGTCGATAACCATTCGAAGATTATTGAAGATGGGTGGGATTTGAGTTTTGCCTTAAATTAATATTAAAAGATATGTTTAAAAGATATTTTTTTTAATTTCTTAAGATCATCGAAATCTCAGATCACGCAGTTCTTTAATTTAATTTTATTTTCGTTAAATGATTAGCACTGCGTGAAAGCTATAAAATCTTACGTATTAGTAACGAATGATGTGCTGCTCTTATACTAAGATAACTTTTGTGGTTATAGGCTTCAGGGGTATAGGGTGGAATTATGTGCAACAGATAGAATGATTTTTTTTTGAATATTTATAAAACCAAAAGTTTTCAAATCTCTTTCACAAGAGTGTCGCGGTTCACTTGAAAGACTCTTCATGTTCACTTGCTTTCTATACATTGTTAAGGGTAATGAGGGTCGCAGCTTTAAAATTCCTTTGGAAATGCACATATCCCTGTGGTTTTCGTATGTGAAATTGCTTCATAAAAAGGTGAGCTTGTCACACAAAACTATTGTCATCGGTGAAAATTTTCTTTCATCTTATAACCGTTGAAGAGGAACAAAGTTATTGTTGCTATTTTATCTATTTAAATGCGATTCTTATTAGTGTGACTTGATTTCTTAAACAAGAAAGATACGTACCTGCGATGGGCACTTCGGCCTTGTCGTCCTCCTTCTGGCAGAACTGCTTTTCCGTGGTACAGGTGGAGATTATCGGGGCTCACTTCGATGCCGAGATCTTTCAGGCTCTGCACCACAATCGTGTTCTGAGGCAAGGTGGTGTCGGGAACTTCTCCCGTGCTTAAGCAATCTTGACTGTAAAAAATGGTGAAAGAATCTTTAATTCTTAATTTACGTCATTTATTTCTATAAAATTAAAACTGCCTCATAGGAAATTAAAATTTGCGATATGTTTTGTGGAGTAAAGAGTCTTTTATACAGTAGCTCGCATAGGAACATAGTTCATCTCTTGCGGTATCTAATCCATGTTTAAATTCCAAATTTTTTCAATCCCTTAATCTTTTTTTATTATAGCATCTATCTTATCAAGATAAGTTTCTAAGAGATACTGATTTTACGGAAATTTTAAAAGCTTTTTAGTCATTTTTCCTTTAATAAAGTAATAAATTGAGATGTTTTCAAGCAAAACTTTCTTCTTATCGTATATGCTTGCAAAAGGCGCTGCTCGTGTACGCTGTTGTAAATAATATAAAAGGCTTAATACTCTTGAGAGGGAATTTAAAAATTTAGGAATGAAAAAATACACTACTTGATTGATACTTAGATAAAACGTTTTCATATGCCATTGAAAGAAAGCATTAATATTTCAAATGGAGATGATTGGCTTGAGAAAGAATCGAATTAGCTATGAGACAGCGAAAATAATTTTTTATCCCACTGTCTTTGCAAGTCTTTTAAAGAAAATATAATTTTTGTAAGGATTGACGCGCTTCATGGAAAGGATTTCGAATTAATGTAATATATATATAAACATTCTCAGCTTCATAATTACTTTTTGGAATCATAACTATTTCTACATGGAATTATTCATACTATCCTGTGATAAAAAAAAAACTTCAACATCATTTCTACATTTGGGGGTGGGGGGAACAACATTGTGCACTGACGTATATTTGCATCACTTTTATTTTTGCCTCTTTTAAAACTAATTTTGAGATAATTTGGTAATTAAGTAAAAAAATCATTTAATTATCTAATTTTGGGAATAAAGTAGAAAAGTATTTTAAGAAAGAAATCTTAATTTAACAAGGATATTTATTTCTTTATTTGAATGATCTTTGCAGAAAATAAGGCAATTAATACTTTAAAGCATTTTACCTGTTAACTCAGTGTGAATTTATAAAACTGCGGGGAAATAATAAGAATTTTTGCCCTGTTTTGTAAAGAAAAAGAGTATAAACATACTTAAAGAAAAACAAAATTAAAACATATTCGAAGTATTATTGGTAACGAAACATTGTGATTAATTCCTTTTTAACTATTGATTTTTGCTACGCAGGCAAACTTCTATTCCTAAAAATGGCGATTTTCATCTTATTTAAAGCACCTAAGTAGTTTCAGGAAGTAGGTCCGAACAAAATCTTAAAAGAAGGGAACTCTCAAGATTTCCATTACAGGTTGTGAAATAATGTTTTAGGAGAAATAACCCTGGAGCTGAATTAAAGCTCTGTCTATTAAACCGTATATTAAAATACTGATTTTCATAAAATATTATATCTTTTTAATATAAATATTAATAAATATTATATCCGTCAATTATTATTCCCGTAAAAGTACCTTCTTCGAGAGACACTAGTTCAGAACTTTTCTATCATTTTTGCCATCTCCATATGTTGAATTGTTGTTACTCAAGAAAATAAATTAAAATAATAAATTGAATCATAAATAAATAAATAAATTTTTGTTTTTCATTCATTCTAGCTTCCACTACAAATCTGAATGGGAGTTTCAAAATTAGCTCGTTTCAGAATTGGGAAGTTATATTTCTTTGATTAACCAAATTATGAATATTTTTAATATGATTTGGATTCAGGCATCCGCACAAAAAGAAATACATTGCTTTAAGATCCGTTGAGCGTGTTGGAGGAGGGATGTTATCTCGATTTATGCGTTTTCGTCCTAGCCATTTGTTCACAAGAATTCCATCAAGACATGTCCTCATCACGAGACAGTAATGCGAAGACGCTCCATCCTGTTCGAAGTACCATTCTTGCGTGCTCTTCATCTCTCAAATGTGTAGAATAACGCATTCATGAATGGTAATTCGGGTAAACTTTATAATCTTCTCTGTTCTCGAAAAAGAAAGATATAATTATTTCAAACGCTGACAAATCTCGCTGCACATTTAATGCTTGCTAAACTCAGGTGACTTTGCACTATCAGTTGAGGATTATCAGTTGCCCAGTAACTGTAACTATGATCGCTATTTAAGCAACTGAATTTACGAAAAATAATTGCATTAATGAAAGTTACAACGGTAAAGAGTTGTAAAAAAATGTATTAATTAATTGGAATATTGAAACATTGAATAGCTAACAAAATTCTGTATCTTCATTAATTTGAATTATGAAACATTACTCTATGCTATTACTTGCGTACCTTAGAGTTATTCAAAGTGACTATACATTTTTACGATATCCTTTAGATTAAATTAGGACGAATTATTATGAATATTATGAACTAGCTGATAACCCGGCGTTGTTCGGGATCCAAACTTTTCCATACGCCCCTCGACGTTTCTTTTTCTAAAAGTATTGTCACTAAGTTTCCCCAATAAACGTAAATCTCCATTCAATCCTTTCTTGTTGAATTTAAGGTTTCAAATGTAGACATTTTATTAACTTTATAACACTATGGTTTGAATGAAAAGGTGAGAATATTGGAAAAAAAGCACTTCTTTTTAAACAATACGAAAAATAAACAAGTGAAACAATATGAGCTAATAGAACTCTCTAAATGTTTCAAATAATATGCTTCGCAAAATAAAAACATCAGAAAAAGAGAAAAAATGCAAGAACTAATAAATAAAATCGCCGGATGCATAACTTTTCTTCTCCCGCCTATGTGAAACATAATTGAGAAAAAAAGAATTATATTTGCAGAAGAAAGGCGTTTCCGCAAATTTTACAAAATAGTTAAAAATCCGGAAAGTTACACAGTAGCTTTAAATTTCTCTTATTATAAAAGGGGTGTTCTGGACTTTACAACAATTTAAAAATTATGGTTCTCCAGTGAGAATATATGCAGAAAATTCGCGAAAATCTGCAAAAAAATTCCCGAATATACCACTTAAAATTAAATAAATAAAAATCTGACTCGAATTATAAAATAATTTTTACGGCGTTAGCTCTCTCTTGGGCTAATCCATCACTGTGCCAAAATTAGTCCTGGTAAGCGAAACGGTCTCGGCGTGCTTACAGTAGAAAGAACGAACATTCATATATGCTCAAAAACATCGCTCTTTTATGCGTATGCTAGCTGCCTTCGGCGACAAGCTAGTACTCCGGTAATATAATTTCAACTGAATCTCTTTTGTATAAATTGATATTCGTAGTTCCCTTAACAAAGTAATTTTATATTTCAATTTAACTCATGTTCTTTCGTGTCTGCATGAACGTCCGTAATGGATTCGAGAAACTGTCTGTGTCATGTAGTATGTAATTGCCCGTTGTCAGCATCAACTTCACTCTCTTATTCCTCTTGCAAAATATGCACTTGATTTTAACTTTAACATGTCGCGACACTTTTTACGTCCAGCAGCATGTTAGCTGGATGAAAAAGCTGATTAAAACATATCATTAAGCATTAAGATATTACTTTAGCTTTCAACTATGGAAAAGAGACATGCAAATAAATATTTGTTTAAACAATGAAAACCATTTGAATTGCATTGCAACAATGAAAAGTATTGTTGTAAATTATGCCAAAATTAATTAAAATTAGAGAAAAAATTTATGTCAACTTAATTGATATCATTAAAAAGGTAATTTTTTGGGCTTTCAGATGGTGCAAAAATGATTTTTGTTCTGTAATATTTTCGAAAGTTATTAAGGAAATCACGACAAAAATTTTAATTACGATCACACGATTAAAGTTTTAATTAAAATTTCAGAAAAAGGTCTCCGAGGTGCCTATTCCCACCTTCCAAAGTATGTTTGTGCCAAATTTTGCAGCTCTAAGTCCAGCGGTCTGGCCTGTACAGCACCAAAACACACACACACTTTTTTCTTAGAACAGAGAGATTTTCCCCTTAGTATTAATATTATTGCCTACCAGATTATTTAAATAGCCTTATAGGATTCTTTTTTGTAACATAATGTAGTAGAGATTACGACTTCTACCCGTGAAATCTTACGAAGTTTCTATACTTTAAAGTAATGCGTAAATTTGGGGAGTTAGGTGATAGAGTTCAGGCTGCCTCTGTATCACCTGAAATAATCAGAAATTTTTAGTCAATTCTAATACCCGTAGTATAGTTTCCAGTAGTATAGAAAAGTAACAGAGTAGATAAAGTCATCTAAAACCAAAGGAGTAATTTTCCCAGCGACGTCCACAATAGGGTGAATTTAGATGTCACATACACACGAAATCAGACCGATATACAGGCAATTTGTAGCCGGATTTGACATTAAATTTGAGACAAATCTGCAGTTCAATTGATAAAACCATAGATTATTGATTTTTGCGTTATTGATATTTTGCTCATTGCGTTTCTGAGGTAATATATTAACAAAAGAAAACTGTTGCATAGACGTACTCCTAAAATCTGACACAGTTCAACAATTTTGGTGTTCGTAAAACAATGATACCAAATTTCATTCGTCTACACTCATTTTCTCACCTATTTCATGGTTCCAAAAATGATGTTTTCAGATTCAGGGAGGTCTAAAAGGTTGAAATTCATCAAAATCTCGGAGTTGAATTTTTTTACTATAACAATACTTTCCCTTTATATGTTTTTTTACGATAAAGTTAAAATTTTACATCAAAATACATTTTAAAGTAATAATTTAACCCTTTGAAATAGCTATTGCTAAAAAGATAAAATATTGAAATGGATGTTTAAGCATTTTCTTGTAACTTAGGGGAGACCGGGGCAAGTTTACACAAGGCTTATATTTCACATACCATTGGTCGGGGGGCGCTACATATCGTTACAGAACAAGATTCTCAGCCTCCATTAATACTCACGCAAGTCAGTCTTGAAAGTGGATCGTGAAGTGAACATGATTTTTTACTTATTTTTTTTCTGATTTTTTACCATTTTAGTAAATTTTTACCCTTACTTATTGGCTTTAATAGAGCTCGTACTATTTGAGTATAACTTATCATGGATTATCCTCTTAAGTTGTTCTTTTGTGATTATTTTAAGCTATTTACTTGATTTTTTTATTATGAATAAAGCTTATATGCTGAGTTATAACAAAAAATGGCGCTGGAGCAAGTTTACACACAGTGCATCGGGCAGGTTTGCACAGTGTGTAAACTTGCCCCATCACCATTTTTTTTATTATAATTGGCACAAGTGGCACTTGCATGACAAAGTCATTCCCAACATCTGAAGATGCGAGGCTATTTCAAAAAGTAGGGCCAAGGAAAAGAAGTAACAGAGGTAGGAAAAAAAGACAAATATCAATTCTTACAGATACACCTGTAAAAAATGCTTTACAAATATAGAAGGAGAAATCAATAAAGAGAAAATTGGCATCAGTCCATCATACTATGTCTCAGTCAGCGAGTTCCACTAGAACACGTTATAATAATGAAAAAAACAGTGTGGATAAAAAAAATTTAAAAATAAGAAAAACCTCGTTCTGAAAGAAAATTTGGGAAATTTTGAGCATAAAAAGAAACAAAAAACTTTTGATTCTGATCACGATGAAAATTGTATGTGTATTTACTATTTAAATCTATACTAAGAGTCAAGATCTGGCGAACAGTGGGTACAATGCACAGAATGTGCTCATGAGGACTGTATTACCAATGACAATTCAAAATATTTTGTTTGTATGAATTGTGAGAGTGATTTTGAAAACTATTAGGATTCACAGTAATTCTTTATAATCTATTGTGTACTTTTTGAAATTAACTAGGTTTCTTTGCATTTAATGCGTTGTATTTTAATCACTGTAAGCCTTCTAGTTAATCATTTTTGGTGGTGTGTAAACGTTCCCCAGGCAGTGTGTAAACTTGCCCAGTCATGGGGCAAGTTTACACAGGCGACATCATGGTAAAGAAAATGGTATAGTTACAAAACTATAATAATTTAAAATATTTAAAAATATGCATTACATGCTTTAGAGTCTACTAATAAATTAGTAATGAAAATGAAAGAAATACTTTAAAACCTTAAAACAGAAAAATAAAAGTTTAGAAAGTGTGTAAACCTGCCCCGATCTCCCCTACCCAACACAATGAAGCCAAGCAAATTTCAGCATTCTACAAAAATGTTTCCTATGACAATCTGTATCCAAAACCGACAGTATGGCTGTGAAGAATTCGCTCCAAGTTGGAAATGCGATAATGTTACATAAGAAATGATATCGTCTTCATTGGATTATATCTAACTTCTTCAATGAATGATATTTTTTAGTCTTATTTTAAGCGAGAAAATCGTTACCATAGTTGTTTACTAATATGTATTTAACTATCCGTAGCAAAATGAATCCTTGAATTTCATCTTTACTTATCCATTATCTATCTAGTACATTTTTATTTATTTACGTTTATAAAAATTATGCCACCTTCCTCCTCCTGAACAGCCCAATATTTCTTGAATACTAAAGATTCCTCAAATGCACTATAATGTTCAACAAATTATGTAGGGGAAAGTCGGGTAATATGACGAATTGGATTTTCTCAAAAATCACACTATTTGACAGTCCGATTCTGCATAATCATAGACCTCTAGAGACCAATTACCCGTGCCACACCAAAAGGTCCAATCCCGTCATCTGTGTAATTAACCGAACGCGTTAAGGTGTTTTCGAGTAATTCCGAAGTAACTTTTCGCTGCTGCTTGGTAAGGATTAGCGTTAACGGGGAAAGTAGCACTTTACGAATATCACATGTATAAATCAAAAATAATCAAAAGTGTTCAATGATGCATTATTTTAATTTTTTGTGACGAGCTGATATCTTTCAGTGTTTTTCCGAAATAAAAATGACGATGTTGGGTAAGATGATGATCCAACTTCTAATTTATCTGGAGGAGCTCATCTCTTGTCCTAACCTCCTGTACCTAAAGCATGTATGATTTCAGATTTTTTCCGCCACTTACCACCACGCAGGGAAAACGTTAAGGAGACTTATAAAGAATTTGCCCTCCGTGGCACTCAGCCCTCATTTGACCTCACTGGCACCTCAGAGAAAAATGCACTTTCTCTACTACTAATAAAGGTCTGTGCGTTGGTCCTCTACAGGGCAGCCAGTTGGACCTACGAGAGATACCGCTACGAGATTTGGCAAAAATATACTTCGAAGAGTGGGAATGTGCACCTCTGAGCCCTTTTTTGAAATTTTGATTAAAATTTTAATTAATTAAAAATTAATCAAACCTTTCCCTTAACTTCCGAAAATATTACAGCACAAAAATCATTTTTACGCCATTTGAAAGTGCAAAAAATTACCTTTTCAAATAATTCAATTAAATTTCCCTACAATTTCTTCTCTAATTTTAATAACTTTTAAACATTATTTTTAGGCATAATTTATACTTTTCATTGTTGCAACGCAATTCAAACCGTTTTCGTTGTTCAAACAAATATTTAATTGCGTATTTTTCTTTCATTGTTAAAAGCTAAGATAATACCCTAATACATTTTGCTTTCATATTTCATTTCAACAAATTTTTTATGGAATCTGCAAGCCAAGCTCATCATTGAGATATTAGGTATATGAAGAAATATATTCAGTAAGCTGAATGATTATGGCTGCTATGTTTTTATGCTTTTCCCAGCATGTTTAAATTCAACAAACATGCATCTGGCTATAAAATGCGCCATTTTAATGTTGAGATCAAATGCATATTTTGCAAGAGGAATAAGAAAGTGAAAATCTCGCTGACAATTTGCAATTAGATGTTACATGACATGACAAGTTATTTGACTCCATTAGGGACATTTACTTAGAAAATGAACAGAATAGATGCAAGGCTAGTAAAAGAATATGGGCTAAATATCTACTATATCGATTTGCTTGCGTTGTTGAGGGTACCATGAATATAAAATGATGCAATATTCAATTGAAATTATATTCCCTTCGAATAAGCTGGTCGCCGAAGGCGGCTAGTATTAAATAAAGGAGAAAGATGAAGAAGAAGGAAAGTCTGAAGAAGGCTGAAGTTAAAAGCAACTAAGAGGTTAAAATCCTACATAAATGAAAAAACTAGCTAAGCAGCAGCTCTACTCCCGATCTTCTGAGTCCGAAGACTCAACCTCATGCTGACACTCAAGATGATGATTTGGATCCAGAGGACCTCGATAATCAAGCATGCATCATTTGCTTTGAACTAGGAAAAGCAGAATTGTGGTTCCAATGTTTTATGCGCAAGATCTTGGCCCATTTCGCCTGTACAGGCTGGGACAAAATCCAAAATACACATCGCCCATGTCGGTGCGATTTTTGTTATTGATTTCATTTCTTAAATTTAATCTAAAATTTCGATCGATAATGTTTTCTATGCTGTTACTTTAATTCTATTTTGTTTGTTTTTTGTTATGTGCAATTTTTTATATAACGATATCATTTCAGCAGCTTAAAATAGTTGTTTAGTAAAATATGATGCCGAATTAAATTTTTGTCTTGGCTCGTCATCTTAACCGACACTGTTCGTAATCTTTCCCGCACACTGACTTATAACGAAGAAAATTACTTCTTCTGAAATTTTTGAGTTTAAAAATTGAAAATGACAATCTTAAAAATAACATTTAATGTAAATAGTTTTGCCGAAACTATAACTTTCCCGCTGGGTGTATTAAGGTGAGGAAAAATTACCAAAGCTTAAAGTCGCCACCTTATCCAACATTCTCCTACTCAGAACTTACATGAATCCTGAGATTTTCAATTTGGAACTTCTATTCTGATGTTGCAGAATTTTCTTGAAATTTACTGAAAATTTGCAAGGACAAATTTAAAAATAAATTTAAACGTTTCGAAGCATTTCGGTCATTATGACTGCATTTGTGAGAAGTATTTGCGTTTTTAAATCTATTAATGGTAACGTTTTCAAGATTTTCCTATTCCTAAAATGTAAATAGATATCCACATTCTGAATATACTCATATTTGTAATATAAAAACATTCATTCATAAATGTATATAGATATTTTCAAATAGGAACGAAGATACCTCTTTTTTACGCATTCATATTTGTCTCCTCATTGAGTAAGTGCACCATTCTTGGTAGTTTCTTTGTCGAGGCTAGCGAGGCTTGTTATCAGATAAAAAAAATGTTATATAATGGGAAGATATAAAAAAATTGACATTGAAGTGTTATTCCATTCTTGTTGGATTAACCAAAAAGCATGCAATTTTTTCTGGATAAATGAAGAATAGCGTTTTCCTGGTAATAAAAATTGAATAATAAACTATCTATTTTTTGTTACCTTTTCTCATATTTCAGGCTATGCCATAAGTTCACTCTCATAAAATTTCTTTTCTCTAGAGAAGTGGTTCCCATATTGTTTTCCCATGGGGATACGTGGCGGACCAGACAGATAAGCGGAAATTATCCTGGTAATGGAGGAAAACACAATTTACGAGAGTTTAAATTTTTAAAAAAATCCAGGATTTCGTGTTTCCAAAGGTGTATGAAAAATGAAGGTGAAATTTGTGCAGACAGAAAAGTCTATTCACGAAATAAGAAGGAAGAAGTAGATTAAAGCACAGTACAGCACACTTTAAAATTTGCATAATATGGATACTTTAAAATTTGCATATTTTTTCGAATATCTCCCGAAAATTTGCATGGATTTTCTTAAAATTTCGAACATGTAAAGATTAGGCTTGAACTCACATTTTACAGTGAAGATTCGATTACGAGAGTATTTAGGGGACCGACCAGAAAGACATGAAGACGAACAAATTTCGACTCATCCCGTTTCAAAGAAAGATGATAACGAAATGAAAGTTTCATCAATGGTTATTTTTGATATGCATAATATTTACATGCATTTTCGTAAACATAGCACAAATATTCGGGAAGATATAAAGGTTCCTTAAAATAATCCAAATTTTCACCGCCTGTTTTTTAGCTTATAACTTGAAGAGTTTTAAATCAAATTGTATGAAACTTACAGAATTCGTGACAATATATTAGAGAAGCATTGTATTAAAATGTGAAGTAAATACTTCGAATATTAAAGGAAATATGAGTATTTTAGTAAATGATTTTTTACTGCGCATGTGCGAAATGTAGCGTAATTTTACTTTCAAGATTTAAGATCCAGATATAGTATAGGGCAACTGACATAAAAATTCCAGTTCAATACTATTAGCATTCAGAAGGATATCGGCATTGCAACTTGGTGAATTTCGGTACACTCTAAGAGAAGCTAAATGATGAGGGTTCTTACAGAAACTTATATTTTTTTAACTTGAATCGTCGAACTATAATTTAAATTATGTATTTAACTCATAAGTGTACATGAGTATTCAGGATATTCAACTTTCATAAAATTCAATTTCACTATTTCATAAAATTCCAAGACAAACAAGATGATAGTTTTGGAGTTTTGCTTTCGTCTGTTTTGCTTCTAATGTACTTTTTAGCACATAGCAGCTGTCCAAAAACCATCTGTTTTGCTTCTAATGTATTTTTTTATCGCATAGAAATTCGCCAAAACAACAAAGTTAAGATATTTAATATGAATTTTATTTCAATTTGCTTTGGTTAAAAATAACAAGAATTCAAATTCGGAAATCATGAAGTTAAATTTGGGTGTCTTCCATCACAAATTTCTTTATTTCATCACAGACAAAACAACATTAAAATAAATTTCTTCAGTGAACTGCTATAAGTTACATTCCTAAATTAATAACAAATAATTTATTCGATATTTATCTCCAAAATATCAGGAACATCTTTATTGTCAAGATTCCTCCAAAATTTGTGCTTGGTATAATTCTTTTCGGATGAATGAATTTAATGAAGAACTGTTAGAATTCCATAATTTTATTGGTTTAAAAAATTATAAAGTAAAATTTGCAATTATGCTAGTTTTTAAGTTCCTCTTCTATTAATGAAAGCATGATAACAAACAATATATTGCTTAATTTTGATTGTTTTTAGTGGATTGATTAATTTTATCTTGGTTTGCTTCAGACAGTTTTATTGATGCATTTCGACTTCAAACTGGGATTGTCTTTGAAGTTTAGTTTGAATATATACCATAAAAAACATCCATGTTTTAGTTATAAATTTCATTCCTTTTTGCTTATAAAATAGTTATTTTAGTTTAATACACGGCTGAAGTGGTGGTTAAGACACTGAATTCGACTGTGTACAGTGGCAGGTACCTGGGAGCAATCTTTCTCCCACAATAAAATAAATGACAAAACCCATTTCCTACACATTTAATCGTTATACAGAATTTTTGAGTGCAAGTTAGTTATAAGAAGAAACGTTTTTTGAACTGCACATCAAATTTTTTTACATGGATTCTCTTAAAAATTCAGAAAGTAAAAATACAAAAAACTTAATCAAACCATTTATTACGAACATCTTACACATTTTGTACCTAATTAATAACGGGAAATATTAACTTAAGCTTGACTATAGATGAATACTAACAAAATCCCTTTTTGAAAAATCAGGTTTATGATCTGGAGAGCTTATGTCCACCAGCATCCCCACCACTTGCATTTAGGCACCAGGGGTGTACAGCATGTCCAGATGAATCCCAACTGGTGGCAGCACTCACCTGAAAGGTCAATGGGATTAAGTTCATGTGTTTAATACAACATAAGAAGCAATTATTTGGATATAATGAAACCCTTCATCAAATAGGGTACTACAGTAATTGAGATCTAATTTTTTTAATCGCCCTAAAAATATCTTCCAGGATTTAATGAATGTGAAGTGCCAATATAAAACATACACGGATTAAAAATTTTAAGAAAAAAATCACATGGGGAATTTAATCTCAAAATCAGCTTTTGTTTCAGGGAAGGCATTAAAATTTGAAATTTAGGCACAGTTTTCAGTTTGTAAAGCAATTCACAAGCTAAATGGCCATTTAAAAAAAGCGATGAAATGAATTTAACTTGCATCGTGCAATGCAAAATTATTTATACAAATTTTGAGGTGAACACAACAACACACACAAACAAAAAATACGGTGATCGCATAGGAACTTATAACCAAATAACATCACAATAGAGTACCAAGAGATACATTCAGACACTGAAATAGCTTAACCTAAATGATAAAACTTTCTTAACTAAATCATTGCGATCACATAATTCATGAATCTAATAATTTATAAAACATTGATTAGAAGGACTACAGCTAATAAATGGACGACTATTGAGCGTTACATTTGATCATGCCGCAAGAATCACTATTATATATGTTCTTGTTCTAAAAAAACCGAGCTTGCTTAAAAGCATAACATGTGTCGTTAATTTTCTTTTGATTTCTAGAAGCATTGCATCGAAAGCTCTTTAGTCAATTATACGAGTTATTAACGGATGCTGCGCTGCTATTAAACTAAGATAACACTTACAGTTAAAGGCGTTAGGGATATGGGGTGGCACTATGTCTAACTGATTGAACAAAGTGTTTTTGAGCATTTCGAAAAACGAAAATTTTCAAATATCTAACAAGAGTATATAACGGTTCTCTTGAAAGACTTTTCAGGTTGGCGTTTCTACCACATCTTGTTTAGTGTATGAAAACATAAATGGAAATGTAATGTTAAAGATGAATGGCCACATCGTTAAACACTCTTTCGAAAACGTTCTTAACCCTGCGGTCTTGATATTTTAAATTACTTCATAAAACATTTGAGTGGCCATTAAAACTGTTGAAAATCTTTTTTCATTGTAAAATTTCTTGAAGAGGAAGAAAGTTGTGGTTACTATTTTTTCTATTTAAATGCTATTCTTGCTACTGTGATCTAACTTAATGCGTTACTAAATTGTTTTGTGAAGAAGGATAGCACGTACCTGCTATGGGCACTTCGGCCTTGGGGCAACAGTCCCACTTCCCGTTCTCTTTTTGGCAGCACTCGGCTGTTCCAGGACACAGATGGAGTTTGTCGGGGCACACTTCGATCCCGAGATCTTTCAAGCTCTGCCCCATCATCGAATTCTGGGGTTGGGTGGTGTCGGGCATCTTCTCCAGTGCTGAAGCAATCTCATCTGAAAAACATGATGAAAACATTTATTATTCTTAATTCACATTTTTTATCCGTATAAAAATGAAACTGACTCATAGGAAATTAAAATTTACGATTTATCTTATGTTTTAAAGACACTGTTTTGGATAGATCGAACAATAGATAATAACAACAATAGATCGAATTAAAACATAGTTTATCTCTTATTCTATCTGATCGATATTTAAATTCCGAATTTGAATAAATTATTTATTTGTTTTTATTTGAGTTTAAAGCATCATTCTCATCACGACAAATTTCTAAGAAATAATGTACAATAGGGAATTTCAAAAATGTTTTTTAGTAATTCTGGTAATAACTGGTAATATATCTAAAGGTTTACAAACAAAAAAAATTAACTAACAAAGTGAAAAAACTATCATAAGGACAAAGTCAAGACAATCAAATTTTCAAACAAAACTTGCTTGTATTAACGCGTTGGCTTGTACAAATGAAAGAATTGTAGTTTGATGTAAAAAATAAAATACTCAATATATTTTTAAGAAAATTTAAAAATTTTGGAGTGAAAAAATGCATTGCTTGATTGATACTTTCAAAAAAAATGTTTTCTTATTTGATTATAGGAACTCGTTAAAATTTCAAATGATAATGACTATCGTGAAAAAGTATCGAATTAACTGTGAGTCAGTAGAAACAATATTTTTATTCCGCTGTCGCATTCAAGTATGTTGATGAATATATATTTATAAAAAGATTGATGTGCTTCACGCATAAAAGCATTTAAAATTCATCTAGTAAGTCTAAACATTAATCTGAGATTCATAATTACTGTTTGGAATCATAACTGTTACTATAATAGGATATAATGTTCGTTATATCCTATTGTGATAAACTTCAACGTTATTTCACATCGGGCGAAAATATGACTCCACATCATACAGTGACGTATATTTGCATGACTTATATCTTTTCTCATTAAAATTGCTTTTTGTGAATAATTCAATAATTAAATAATAAAACTATTTACTTATCTAATTTTTCAAATGAAAGCGTTTAAATCAAAATATTTTCATTTAACAACTATAACTATACTCCTATATTTACAATATTCATTTAATTATTTAATTGATTTTATAGGAAATATGGTAATTATCGTAATGTTTTGTACTGCTGTTCCTTTGTGGATTTCAAAGTTGATGAGAAAATATGAGTTCTTGTCGTCTTTCAGAAAGTATGCATCGTAAAGGAATACAAAACAAAACAAAAAATATTCGGAGTATTTATGCTAACGAACGTGTTGATTGTATTCCTTTCAGAACTATTGTTTTATGCTTTTAGACAAATTTGTGTTCATAAAAATGAAGTATTCTAGATTTTGTAAATGCATGCTTACTTGGTAAAGCTGTAGAAAGTCCTATCAGCATAATAGCTACGGCAACCAACATCCTAAAAATAGAGGAAAACAGCTTAGAAAATCTGCGGTTGATCAAAGACGCATGTATTTCAAATAACACCTGTATTGCGTAATATAGCAATCTGGAAGTAGTAAAGAATTTTGAAAATCCTTTAAAAATTAAAATTAAAATTCTTGGAATTTTTTAGCTTTGTTAAATGCAATTATTAAATGGCGGTGGTGTAATGTAAATAAAAAACAATGAACATTATTAATTTTTATATATCTCAGACTGCACTGTGAAATTAGCGTTTACCGTTTGAAAATTACTTTCGTGTTAATACATTTAGTATTATTTCAAGTATACCCAATTTTTAAATTTTCTTCATATGATCGCTGTGTTATACCTAAGTAGTTGCAACAAGTACATCTGCACAATATCCTGAAAGGACGGATCTCTCAAGATTCCTATTATAGGATGTGAAATAGAGTTTTAGGATCCTGGCGCTGAAATTCTTTTCTACAGATACGTCTATTATACCTTAAATTGAAGAACTCATTGTCATGAAACATCATTTCCGTGTAACTATTATACAACATTTTTGCAACTAATTCTTAAGTGGGTTCTCAAAATGGTAGCGGCATATATTATTTTGTATAAATATTTACCATTGAAAACACGGCTTTATTTGAATAAAAAGTTTGCAACTAGTAAAACTGGGCAATAATTTTGGAAACATTGGGTAACTTACGGAAGGATACACACAAAATATATATAAAGGAATACATTTCGAAAGAGTCAGCAAATAAATTTTTAAAAATTCCGTGTTACTGTCTTCATGTCTTAAGAAGATATTATCGTCTAATAACACAACGGTATTATTACGAAATAAATATTATAAATATTTTCATAAATATATAAATGTCTATTTTTAAAAATTTTATTTATTAAAATTTGAAATTTTATATGAGAATAATTATTTAGAAATAGATTGTAAATAATTATTTAAAGAATAAAACTTCTTTTTAATGTGATAATTTAAAATTAAACAAAGAATTATTTCAGTAAACATTTGAAAAAGAAATGAAATTTACTCCTTTTTTTTCTCGTTTGCATATATACGAATTTTTGTTATTTCTTTATTATTTTAATAAAAATGGTTTTTAGAACTGTTGTCAATTTTTGGTTTTATTTAAGTTTTCACCTTTTCTGTTGAGCTCATCTCTTTGTTGGATTGAATTTTCTCCTACAATATATTTTCTTCTTTTGCTTTTGTTTCCATTATATTATTAGGAGAACCCAGTAAGTCTATTTATCTTTTCTAGTTTCTTCTTTTCACAACTTTTTTTTAGATAATTTCTTTTCATTTTAGTGATATTATGTTCCATCCTAATCATAACAAACAGGGAATTTTTAAATTCTCTAATGATGTTTCGAAGTTCCCAGTTCCATTGATATAATTTTCATAATTTAATTAAATATTTGAATTGTTTATTTAATTTCGAACCCATTTAATTTAATAACTAGATTTAATTTAATGAGCAGACTAATTTAATTTACTAACAAGAATTTTATTAATAACCATTGCACTCTATAAATACCATATTATTTTATTTTAAATATTAATTTCTGTGCTATATTTCAATAAAGACTCTTTCAGTTCAGTAGTTTTAACCTAATATCTGAATTCCGCATACAATTTATCAAAATAATTTAAATACTCTTTGAATGTAGAGTAAAGTATCCCTAAGGTTTGGGATACTTGACTCTAAGTGATTTCATGAAATATATTTATTATATGATTAAATGACATATAAATTTAACATAAGTACATTTGTCATTCTTAAAGTATATCTTTTCATTATGCTAATTATCAGAATTTTCGAGAAGTATAAGTAAAAATAAAACAAGGGTTAAGTATCCCTAGTTCCCACCAAATTATGACGGTTGATCCCTTTTGGGATCGAAATGAAAAAAATCAGAATTTCTTGAAAAAAAAACAATACTTTATCAGTGCAAAACAAAAGAAGATTAACCATTATTATTATGCAAATTTAGAATGCCAAAATTATAGCACCAAATTAATACAACAGTGTTTTCAAAAAACTAAATAACTTTCAGTTTAAAAATTATTAAAATATTTATTATTCGTTCTACTTACCCAAAGGTGTTCATTGTTCGATATGGCTCTGAATTTTCTGCTCTCTCACTGTTCAGAAAAAGAGGTACGTGTGAATAATAGTGAGGCGAAATGCGACCGTTTATATAGTTCTTATCGGATTTCGATTGCTTTCACTTGCTTTGTTCTCTCCGTCTCCTTCTGTGAAAATGATAGTGATGCCCCCCGTGTAGTTGATATTCAACGTGAAAGTAATAGTAAAAATAGAGAGAAAATTTCCGAATTCTCTTCTCAGTAAATATTGCTTCAGATAATCATTAACAATACTTTCTATAACAATAACTTTTTGTCGAAGATTTTGAAATACTGCAGCAAAGTATAAGCAGTTTATCATTGATATTTGTAGAGATTCTCCTCTTTCTGGATTAAATTTAAGGAATGAAGATAAAAAAAATATTTAAATTATACAAAATTTAGCTTAATATCACTGAAAGTTTATTAAATTGAATCTCTAGATTTTTTAAATAATTCGGTTTACTCTCCGAGGAAATTAATATTTAGTCGGATCAGAAAAATATAAATGAAAACAGAATGGAAATACGAAAATGCGAGTCAAAAATTCATCGTCATTCATTCATCAAAATTCATTTTAAAATTATTCTTTGTAACAATTTCAGTGCATTCAAATCACGGTCATGTGATGCAAGTCAAACACCCCAAGACAATTTAATCTGATAATCCACTGTGCGTATTGCAGGAGGAAAAGAACATAGCGTCAAAGCACATGGTGCTGTTTGATTCTATATAACATACATAGCTAAGTTTGTTATGTGACTTTGATGTCACATGAATTCATTCTTCGGTATATTTAAACTTCTCAAAAAGCACAAGGCAAACATCACGTGTATTAAGAGACGCAATTATGAATCTGCAACAAAATAGGTTTGAAATAGAAGATAAAGGTAAATTTATCATTGTAATGGGGCAAAAAGAAGAGTTTAAAGTTTAAATAAAATGCTTTGTTGTGATCGCCTCTGGTGCAGTAGTTGCGCAAACACAGATATATCTTGCAGTAGAATCCATGTATTCAAAGAATGGTTAAAACTGAATCTTCTGTAACTCCTAAACAAAACAAGTAAATACCAAAGTTATACATTATTTGGTAGAGAATTTAATGAATTTACGCCTTTTGAAGTCAACATCTCTTTTGAATACGTAATTCATTATGAAACGGCTTCAATAAATTCTAATACATAAATACGAACATAATTAGAAAACGCTTTTAAAATATAGATGCTATCTGGTTTAGAAATGAATATGGATATTAACACAAGTTTCAAAGATATTCGATTCCTGTCCACGAAAAACTCTGTAAGCCAGTGTGAATTCGTAAATTAGGAAGGATTTTTTTTGTATGTTCTCCAGTTATGAATATAGATGGAATCGCATACTTCAATCTACTCTAAATTTCAGATTGCGTAATCTTTCCTTTAAGGTTGGTAAGAACCAGGAATGACATGGACGAAGACTGGATTATTGCTCTGCTTTTATATTCATATTGAGAAGTCCAAGAAACTGAAATGTGAAAATCAATATATTTGTACAACAATATTCATACAGTTGTTCCTAGTAGGTTAATATGGTTGTTTAACAAGTCAAACATCTCGCTTACATAGTTGACGATTCAGATGGTTGGCACTTTTTGAAAATCAGCACTCACTGACAGTTGTTTTGGGACAGCTTATTTAATTTACTAAAACAATATTATAAACAGAGAAACACCTTAAACAGGCCTTAAAATTTTATATATTGTTTTTTTGAGGTAGATGTTTTATTATATTTTAAGTAGATAATTTTATGCGATTAAAGTAGCATTTTTAGGGAAATTTTTATTCATTATTTTATATTTAAAAAACTAGATTAATTCAGCACTTTTTTGTAGTAGTTTATGTTAAACATTCTCCGTAATAAAGAACTGAAAGAAGAAGTAACAAATGCTTTAAGTGCTTTTTCTTTTAAAAAACGTTGATGTGGAAGACAAAAAAAATTGAAAAATGTTTCATGGAAAAGGTACTGAATAATTACACAAACCTGCAAAAAAATCCTTTTTGAAAATTGTTTTAGTTTTGATAACTGATTTTTATATTATTTTCAGTGCTGACTTCAAAAATGAAATAATTTTTTTTCTATCACTCAAGGTTCTTTCACAAAATGATTTCATATTTTGGAAGAAACAAATGTAATCAAAATATTTTGAGATTTTCTTTTTTATTTTATCACCTCATAAATACATATTTTTCATTTATAACCTAGCTCTGTTATGATTTAGATGATAAATGAGTTCATAAAAAAGTTACAAATCTTTATAGTAGAGGTTTTTTTCAAACCTTTTTCACTGCTTTTCTTCTGCTTAATTTGCCGGGGTTTGTCTCTTTTCAACGTCCAGCAATAGTCACATATCAAGTTGATATTACACCTTCCTTTTTATACTTTTTTTCAATTTCCTTTATGCTTTTGCGAAATTTTTCCTGACTGCATCAAAATTTCCAGGGAAAACGTCCAGGTGCAGATGGAGAAAATTAACTTTTTGGGGCTCATATGACACCCTAATTTCTTGAAATTTGCCTACATTTCTTTTACAGTAGATATCTAGTTTAAGTCTTATTAGTATCCAAGAAAGTTAGTTACCACTACTTTTAAGGATTTCCAGACTTTTCTCTCGTTTGTTTTTATTGTTTGTTTTTATTTTGAACTCAAAATTTTCATTCTTCATCAGTTTTCTAATGTCAGGTTCTACAAATGCACCTTGCTTCAACTTTTTTTCACAGAAATCTGGGAAAAGTTCACAAAGGCATTTGAAACATTCTCCTTCTTTTGACAATGCCTTAACAAATTGTTTTATAAGGCCCACTTTTATATGAAGCTGTATTTTCCAATATATCTGAAGGGAACAGACCTGTTTACCGAGTCCAAGAGGGACAGGGCGTCTGGCAGATGGATTGTTAGGATAAGATATCTGCTTTTTGTTCTTTAGATTGAAACCTTTCACTTTGCATGTACAAAAATAGCAATCATCTTTTTGTTTTTTAGACTCTTTCCAAATAATTGGCATACCAAACTGAAAAGGTTTTTTTTTTTTTTTTTTTTATCTTAAAACCATTACCATAATTCTTCTAGACGGATGAAACAAACTTTGTGTACGACTCAAGGCTTATATTTCTCCCTCATTTTCATGCCAAAATAAGCAAAGTACACTTTTCCATAAATATCTGAAATGTTTATTTGTTATTTTACTGTATAGTTACCACAGATATTGTAGAAACAATCTGGTGAATTAGCACATCCTCTGAAAGCCATTTCTCAAAACCGAAATACAAACTAAAAGTAGAGATCACTTCTATTGAAAGCTGAAAATAATATACAAAAGCACTGAACTGATTAAGAAAGACATTGACGAAAGTGTAGGAAAATGCCAGGAAGAAGAGTGATGGAGGGGGAAAGGGAGGATAGACATGCTTCATCAGGCTAGTGATCCGGTTTTAACTTGCTTTCTCCGGCTTTACTCTTGCATTAGACAGTTTTACAGTTTTGAAGAAAATCTTAAATAAGCAATTGTTTGTTCTTTCTTAGATATAATTTATATAGAGCAAATTATTATTTAAAATCACTCAATATATTTAATAACTTCACACAAATAATATTAATTTGCTTCAAAATATATACAAAATAATTATATATTAGACCTGTGATTTTTGGTAAAACTGTACGCAATGGATTTTTAAAATTATTTTTCCAGAAATCAGCATCCTAAAAACTATAAAAAAGCACTAATTAATTTAAGACATTTTTTTTTCATTGCAGACCTGTGTTATTAGCAGTTTAGTTTAATTCATATCAAGTATCTTTAAAAATATATCAGATACATTAAATTTTGACGAATTCAAAAAATTTGAAATACTTTTGACTGTAGAGTATGTCCTACTGTGAGGTCTCTAGAAGCAGCAGCAAATTCTCACGAGAAAGTCTGACCAGACATCCCAGATAGCTAGCTGAAGGCACCAGAAGAAAGGTATCGGACGTCGTAAAGACCGATTCCTGATTACATCACCCGAAGGGTTTGTTAAAACGCCGCGCCGACTAACCACGGAGATCACCCAGGTCGACAGCACAAACCCATTACGTTGTGGCTGATGCCAATAGAGATGCGGGGAAGAGGACAGAGATTTGTCATTGGGAAAACTGTCTCCTCCCCCGACAAATCACCAAAAACTTAAGTTTCGACCACGCCTCGGAGGGCAGGGTCAAAGGTGTTTTTAAACTGGAACTCTGGAGAGAAGAGGGGAGATGATCGAGAGATCGGTTAGAGATCGCTTGGAGATTCGAGATTAAATTCTCGTGATCGAGAATTTTGAAGGCAGCTCTCAGTCTGAGAAGCTGTTGGATCGGGCCTTGTCCCGTGAACCGTGAGCCAATCTTTGGTTGATTGAAGCACGTAGCGAGCTGGAAAGCATCTGAGGAATTCTTAGGAATTCGTCTCGAAGTGAACGTGCCAAACTTCACTGCAATTTACCTTCTTCGGTAATCGGTATAACTCGTTAGTGGTTATACGTCAATATTTGAGCGGCCTAATCCCTCGAATCACTCTTCCGGCCATCGGACTTTGTACTCGCCTTGAGTAGAACTTTTCTTTTTACATACGAGTGAATTCATAACAAATCTGCGATTGAATCCAGATTTAACTTTGACTTGTTTACGCTATCTCGTCCTGAGTTAAGCAGAATTGATTTATGTCGATGTTAATTTGTGCATTCTTGTATATAATCAATTAATCAAGAATCTTTAATTAAAAATTAATATCCTGATATTGCTGTGTCTGGTGAAATCTTTCATAGTTTAGTATCACTGAGCTAAGACCCTACACCTACTACTACCCTACAAGTTGACGTAGAAGACAATGAGGATTGATACAGACTGCCTGATGCCGTCCGGCAGTAGATCACTTATTGGAAAATGATGCAAAGTAATCTCTTACGATATGATCAGCATTCATATGGTCATATTTTTTCAAAAGAATTTCTAGGTATTACCAAAACGAGTGAAAGGTTGTTTCGATCTAGTGCGACCAGAAATTTGTGATGTATTGATCTCCTGTAGTCCAATCACACTATCACTATTAAATATGACCACAACCGTTAATGAATTTGAGACCAATATTAAAGCTTTGCTTGTAGATTTCAAACAAAAATGTTTTTGTGACTATTGCCACTTGCTATTGCGTTACTAGCCAAGTCCACGAGTCAAGGAGTCATGATAAAGGGAAGTGTGGCAGCATCAGTTGGTCAAAGAGACCTTCTAGCAGCTAGGTATCACCTGAGTACAAGTTTGACTTCAGCTCCAGTATGTGTTAAGTGGGCCGCATTTCTGGTGGACTTAAAGGGGGAAAAGACCACTTCCGTGTGTCGTTTAGAATTATGAAATTTATAATCGATATCTAGGAAACAAATCGTAAAAGAGCCATACAATAACATTTTTTGGGAAGCGAAAGCAATTTATATACTGAAGTAATTTTTATTTAAAGTCTTTTCAAAACAGTGTTTTCAAATGCATTTTCAAAACGTTTATGATATTCATGAAAGTCTTAATAATTAATTTATACATTTTTACAATTTGTAGATAATGATAAATGAAACAATCTATTCAAATTCAGCTCTAAAACATAAGAAAAAAAATGAATTAAAATAGTTTTTGGTTCACAATTATTAGCTTCGTATCAAGTCTTAAACTAAAGGCTCTGATCTCCAATGGGGTCTCGAATGCTTCTGTCAACATTCTCATTCATATAAAGAAAAAAAATTATTTTGATTTGAAATATTTTATTAAAAATTTATAAATAAATTTATTGAATAAACTATATTATTTTTAGCTGTAATTGGTGTCTGATTTTTTGTTTTCTTTTCATAGTTAGATTAAAATGATCTAAAGGATGGTGTTACTATGGAAATTTTTAAGGTTTTTTTTAAAGTAATCAATTCTAAATTCTAACAGACACATGGAAATATATCTAATTCATTTTGATTCTGATTACAAGTATATGAAAGTGTAAAATTTAAATCTTTTTAGAATGGTTTTGCTATATTGATTATAAATATGCTGTCATGAACTTGAAAAACAATTAAATAATCTCTACTAATTATAAAGGAGAATGTTTGTCTCTGTGTGTGTTTTGGTGCTCTACAGGGCAGACCGCTGGACCTAGAGCTACGAAATTTGGCACAAACATACTTTGAAGAGTGGGAATGTGCACCTTGGAGCACTTTGTTTGAAATATTAAGTAGAATTTTAATTAATTAAAAATTAAACGAAATTTTGGAGCTTTTCTTTAATAAATTCCGAAAATATTACAGCACAAAAATTATTCGTACACTATCGAAAAGTGAAACAGATTAGTTTTTCAATTATATGAATTAAGCTACTGTACATTTTTTATCTAATTTCAATGAATTTTTAAAAATATTTTTACGCATAATTTACAATAATATTTTTCTTGCATTGAAACTCATACAGTTTTCAATGTTTAAAAAAATATTTATTTACGTGTTTCTCTTGCAATGGTGAAATCAAAGGCAATATCCTAATGAATTTTCTCTCCTTTTTTATTACACCAGTTTTTCTGGAAATCTGTAAACAAAGTCCTCTAAGATAGTAAATATATTAGGAAGTGTATCCATTAAGCTGAATGATCGTGGTTGCTATGTTTTAATTTTGTTTATTAGCATATGTGAAGCGTCATTTTTATGTTTAAATCAAATAGAAATTTTGCATTAGGAATAAGAAGGTGAAACTGGCGCCGACAGCTTACGATTAGATGTTACATGGCACGGACAGTTTCTTGACTCCTTTAGGGACGTTCATGTTGGCAATAAACAGAACATGAGCAAAGCTATTAAAAAAGCACGGATAAAATGTCTATCACAATTTGAAGTTTAAAATTACTTTGTTGAGGAACCATGAATATCAAATTATGCAGATGGGATTCAATTGAAATTATATTCCTGGCGAAGAAACTAGTCGCTCAAAGCGGCTAGTAAGGAATTTAAAAAAACGAGCCTCACTATGTAAAACTATAAAAATCTAACTTTGACTTCCAGATTAGTAAAATAAAAATGAAACTCAATCTTTTGAATATCTTCCAATAGTGACTGATTTCAGATTCCGATTTTTTTTATCTTATCTTAAAATTCAAGTAGTTTTATCAACCTTGTATTCTACAATAGTATTTATGAGCACTTTCACTATATTTTTTCTCAAGCGAGATGATATGGCGGTAAAGTCAAGTATATATATGAGGAATGATTCGTTCCTGGTTCAAAATTTTGGATTGTTGAGTCGCAAAACATAAACAGTAAATTAAATCTTAAAATGGATGCCACTAGGTAAGATAATTTAATCGTTAAATTGCATTTAACATTTTTATCTTTTTATGATATTCCTTTTTCACCTTCTATATTTCTTTTTGAAAAAAAGCATTCATTAATGATAATTATTAAGGAAATCCAATAGCTCTAATATTTTAGAAAATTTTAGAGAAATATATTAAGTTATCACTGTTCTCTTAACTATAATATTCTTTTCTACAAATGGTCAAATGTCTGAAAATTTCTCGCCATTGCATCTTCCTGTTTAATCCAACTTAAAATTGCGGCTTATAATTTACATAGTATCTACATATCTTCTCAAATTCTCTTAGGATATTTGCAGGTTTTCAAGCTTGTGGATGAGTCAAAGCCACCTAAAAGTTATTAAAAAGAATTAAATTTAATGTATGCGAAACAAATAATAGTGTAAAAAGCGAGATGTATATCGAAAAAGTGCTGAATACAAGCGAAATATTCACCGACCGATTCTTTGCTCACAAACTGTCGCAGATATTCCCTATTTCTTTGACTGTTCCGATTTCTATCTGACTCGAGCCATAACATATACTGCACAACCATCGCAGATTTCCTGATGGTCCATATATTTGATATTAGACACCACTGCAAGAATAATAACTAGCAAAGTTGGCTAGGTTCTATCCCCCATGCACTTAATGAATCTGGGCGGTTGAATAAAATCAAGAATTAATTCTGGCAGAGGTAATTTTTTATATTACAATGCAAAGAATGGCATTTGACTCGGCTTTATAAATATGTATAAAATTATTACTTAAAATACTAATTGATAGAAACAGAAATGTTGACAAATTATCATAATAACAAACTATACTAATAGAGTTTCGTCAGACTTCTTTTCGAAATACCATTTATAAAAAGAATGGAAGTATTTCTAATTACCATAAACACAAAATCTCCTTTTATGTCGCAGACAACAAATTTATGTTTACATATTCTAAATTAAAAGATTTAAAATAGTTAATTTAGCATGTTTGTTGTTAATGCTTTAATTGTTAATGTTAATTTAGCATGTTTTGTATAAAATAATAGGTTAATTGGACGTAATAACGCAATTAGTAACCAAATCCAATGCGCTCACTCCAGAATAAATTCCAGTGATCCATTGTTGGAAATTTGATGTCTGCATTGCAAGTAGACTGTCGTGAAACTTCCTCGCTCAGTTAAGGTTTGCACAACGCGAACTACTCACACTTAGATACAGTTTAAAATGCTCAACTTACTGAATTGAAATCCATAAAATGGTAGTTGGTTCATTTTTGCGTAACAGTGCGCAATTAATATTCGGCATTTAAAGTTCGAAAGAGTTAATAGTCTTTATTTCACATCGTATTAATTAGCAATGCTGTAAATTACACTAACATAATATTTTTTTCCAGTCCTCTTAAGTATGTAACCGAATTCACATAGTAGCTGTTCTATATTCTGAACTCTTTAGTAGGAAATTTCGAAAATTCTTGAAACCCGCTTCATTTAGAAGGCGTTAATACGAAATAACATTTGTACAGTCATTATAAAAGCCAGAAATTACACGGATATATTTGAAACCATTAACACATCACAAGGCCATGAGGGAAAAACAAATGCTTTTGATAATGCAAAATAAATCTTTCTCCAACTTGGATGAATGCTAATAGATCTGTACTCTATGAATGCTATTTAATACATGTGCATTGAGCAGTTAACGACTGGGTCTTATGAAGATATTAATAAATAAATAAAAAAATTTAAAAAATAATGTTTCCAGTTGAAATATGTCAACGATGAGCAAAAATTTAAAAACAATAGAATTGCTATTGATAACACTTTGAAGAAAGCATGTAAGAAATATCAGAGAATTTTCTAATAGTGTGGTTACGAATAGTTGCTTTTTTATTATACGTGGTTAATAATTGTGTTCTTCATTTGTTTTTATAGGATGTCATTAGTTGTAGCTGTTTTGCTTGTCGGATTTGCCTCTGGCTATTCTCAACTTATGGCACCAAGTGAGTATTATAGATGAGTATGAGTGAGTCAGTCAAAAAAATTCCTCCAAGTTTTATTAAAATTGATATTCTCCTATTGAAATCCTTGTAATGTCATTTAAGCCTTAATCTAATATACATGGGGAAATATATTTATTTTATTTTATTTTGTAATTTTTTCAAATAAAATGTAGTATAGTTAAAAAATATATAGGAACGAAAAACAAAATATATTTGCACATTAATCTATGCCCAATAATTAAAAGTTATATTTCATTAATTAATCTCTTTGATTGCGAATGATTTCAGTATAATTGCCTTTAGAAACGGATTACTTATCAGCATGAATGCAGATGGATATTATACACTTTATTTTAAATGTATTTTCTACCATTGTAAATTCTGAAGACTAGTTAATTCTTGCTCATGTAATACACGGAAATTTTAGCTTGCAAATTCAAATTTAGAACATGCATATTATACAATAGCTACTCCTAGTGTTAAAAACAATTCTTTTATAGTTTGAAATTTGTTTAACTTAGATTTTCTTTGGTAACAAAATTCTAATTCTTACATTAGACATCAAGTTTTAAATTTTTTTTATGACTTTGAAACTTTTTCTAAATTTTTAATACAGTTTTATACATTTACTATTTATATTTTAATCATCCTTGTTCGATTTGGCGGAGTACAGCCAATTATAGTCCTTGCACCCCCCCCCTCCCCCACAAAATAAGAATATCTGCTTCCATTCGTATTATTGCCATTTTTTAAAATTTAAATTGTATTGACATATTGTGAATGCATAATATATTTAGTGAATTTTTCTTAAATTATTTTATATATTATTTTAAAGGAAATACACACCACAGAAAAAAAATTCCAATTACAGAATGCCTAACATAAAAAGAACGTCAAACAAACAAAGAATAAAAGCTGTAATCACTGAAACTTAAAACATAAAAAAAGCGTGTTAGGAATTTAAAACTTGCATTCAGTGAATCTTAAAAACCTTAAAATCGCATTAAAAATTTAAAAGCTGCAAACACTAAATTTAAAAACATTAAAAAACGTATAGGGAATTTAAAAGTTGAATACACTCAATTAAAAAGAAATTCCTATAACTCTATCTTTGAAATATTTTAATGAAATTATCATAGTAAATTGTAGCCAAACAAATTTTCTAAATGAAGATATATTAACATATTTCCTATTTACTTTAAAACAGCGTACGGGCTTTATGTCTTTTGTGAAAATAATTAAATAATGATACTTGAATCAGAACACTTATTCTCTAAATGTAACCACTCAGTGCTTTGACTTAGAAATGATTTCATACACTACATGTACATCGTTACAATATAATTTGCTTATTTTATGGCCCAAAAATTTAATAGAATTGAATTCGGGAGAGTTATGATACCGGTCGATTATAGGTACCGGTTCAAATTTGGCGACTCTTCCCTATAACGAGAAATTATCTGTATAAATAAACTTGATAAACACCTTTTAAAATAAGCGACTATCTTTCATTAGTGTATATCTGATCTACTAAAGTGAATAAATAGGAGCATCTGAATGCGGGAAAATTCTTTATGCCTACATGAACGAAAATCCCCAGGCTGACGTAGGATTAAAATTTTCTTTTCTTATTTTTACACTAAATCCGTTTTCATAATTCATGATAGTTATATCAAAACTTAAAATACCTTTTCGTAGGATACTTGTCTATCTCATTTTGGAATATATCAGCCGATAGAGAAGGCACAACGCATTATTTGCTACTGAATAAATTAGGGCGAAAATGTAAACACCATGTGAATTGCTTATTGAAAGGCGAATGTTTGTGTGATACGGAGCCAACGCGACTATTAGTCAAAAGCTTGCAAATAGCCTGTAAAGCAAATTTATTTCATACCAGCCGCCTTCGGCGACAAGCTTGATCGCCAGAAATAGAATTTCAACTGAATCAATTATAAATAATTTTATATTCATGGTACCCTTAAGAAGTAGTTTCAAACTTAAAATTGCTATAGACAATTAACCTGTGTTCATTTAGTAGAATTGCACTCTATTTCTGTTACTTGTCTGCATTAACGTAAAATGCGCAGTTGATTTCAACATTACATTTTCACGGAACATTTTAAGTCCAGAAGCATGCTAGTTGGCTTAAAACACGCTGATAAAAAGAATTAAAACATAGCAACGATAAACTTTCGTTTTACTGGGTTATTTAATTATATACTAACTATTTTGAGGACTTCCCTTTACAGATTTCACAGAAAAATTGATCAAATAAAAGAAGAAAGCAAAATCCAGTAAGATATTTTCTTGCTTTCAAAAATGGTACAGAAACGCGCAATTAAATATCTGTTTAAACAATGAAAACGGTTTGAAATGCGTTGCAACAATGAAAAGCATTGTTGTAAATTATGCAAAAAAAAATAATTTTAAAAGGTTATTAAAATTAGAAAAAGAATTGTATGGCAATTTAATTGATATCATTGAAAGGGTAATTTATTGCACTTTCATATGGCGTAAAAATGTTTTTGTTGCTGCTGTAATATTTGCGGAAGTTATTAAGGAAATAGGCAAAATTTCGCTTCATTTTTAATTAATTAAAATTCTAATTAAAATTTCAAAAAAAAACGGCTCCGAGGTGCGCATTCCCATCCTCTAAAGAACGTTCGTGCCAAAGTTCGTAGCTTTAGGTCTAGCAGTCTGCCTTGTAGAGGACCAACACACAGACACATACACACATTCTCCTTTATTATTAGTAGAGATGTCGATGTCATGCTCATCGAGATGCATTTCGGGCAAGGCTTCATGAAGTTGTATTGATTTGCAATGCCATAATGCATAAAAAACTATTTCACTGCTTCAATCATAATAAGCATAAATAAGAAATATGTAACACAAACTAGTCAAAATATTTTTTGGGAAAATTGTAATGAATATTTGAAAACAAAACGCTTTTTTGAATTACTACATTCTCGGATGCGAAGAACAGTAAGGAAAATATTTTAGACGTCAAAAAATTGAATCTTGGGATTTTGATGATGTTTCATGTTTTAGACGTCCCTGAATACGAAACTCCATTTTTAAAATTATGTCTACTTGTTTGTAAACGGGGTAGTTCAAATAAGCAACAAGATGAATGGGTGAAATAAGGCATAAAGTTTTATTACCATCATTGTGGACGCAGAGCAGACTTTTAGGCAAAGCATACCTAGGATTGACTGTTTGTTGGATTGTTTATCGTGGAAAGCTAATGTTCGTGAATAATTCATAAACGCAACAAGATAGATAAATGAAATTTGCCGAGTGGTCTTGATATCACAAATTAAGTTTGTTTGGAACCACTCGGTCAAAAGGAACAACTTCAAATGTAAACTCGATTCTCTTTAGTGTTGCTATGAAGCTTAAAACAAATCGCGCCGAATTAAATACGTATACGAGTAAGTCGAAGGAAGAACACATTCGCTTAATTTTGCTTTCTGAAGAGCTGCCCATGCTTTTATTACCCCAAGGTTTATGTATAATATTCCACATGGGTCAGGAACTC
The DNA here is from genome assembly GCA_013235015.1 of Araneus ventricosus. NCBI lineage: Eukaryota > Metazoa > Arthropoda > Arachnida > Araneae > Araneidae > Araneus > Araneus ventricosus. The sequence continues at coordinate 5,299,575 of BGPR01000009.1, forward strand.
TAATTTAAGAAATCTTAATTTAGAATATCTCCAGGGATGCAAATTTTTTTTAGAACATTTTTAAGAAATATCTTTAGTTATACAAAAGCGAGTTTAGGCAATCCATTTGGCAATGAATGTAAACAATTCTTCATCTTCCTCATTTATTTCAGGTTGAAATCATATTTTAAAATTACACCGAATAGACATCGTATTTCAAAAAGCACTTTACTTCCTGTTAGCATTATAAGAATAAATTATCATTTCATCGTGATTAATACACTAAGAGTGAAATACTCTTTATCCTTGGCTACTGCTACATAATTTAAATTCAATGACTTGGTGTTTCTCTTTGTTTTTGATCTCACTTAACTAACGTTTCGCTATTCCAAATTCTCCTAAGAATAAAAAAAGAGTTTAACAAACTTCCAGCCACATTGGAACAAAAAGATTCGAAACTGACATAGTTCAAAATAGGTGCATGAATGGAATGTCTCCGTGGTTTACTTTGCTCAGTAGAAGTGTGAGGTCATTTCATATGATATTGATTTAAAGACTGATATATAATTGCGAAAAATTGTCTTTCTTTGCCAGGTGCGTTTGAGACCCTTTTAGTAAAGCCGTTAGACATGAAGCAACCTCAAAATACAGTGATGGGTCAGCGACTAAAAGATATTGGGATCGAGATCTGTCCAGACCAATTCCACTTGTGCCCCGCTACGGCTGAATGCTGCCAAACCGAGAGCGGAGACTGGAACTGCTGCCCCAAGGCGTCTTCGGCTCCGCTGAGTTCAGGTAACGGAGACAATAAACCATTAGTGCTTAAGTATTTTGTCAATATCACGCTTAGTGATTTTATGATATACTAAAGTATTATTTTTTCACTCGATGTTTTTAAAAAGTGTATATTTCGTAATTCATGAAATGTGTTTTGGTTTTTGAAACGAACACGACTTTCTCAAATTAGAAGGCATTTTTTTATACTGCTGTAAATACGGTAGTGATTTTCATCTGTTACTTTTTATGAGATGAGCAAGGACTAACAATAATAACACAATTTTTATTACTCTTTCTATTCCCACCCTACCTCATCTCAAAGTGGAAGAGAAAAAGGGATTAAAAGCACCTACTTTTGGGGTTTTTCATATTTTACCTTGGAAAGCTGATTATATTCACTCCATTTTAACCCATTAATACCCAAGTCGCATTTTTCAATAAAATTTTGCTTACTAATACTACATGTCGTGAAATCAACTAGAAAATTACTAAAAAAAATTTTGCCTGAAAATTTTATGTTTTTGAACCCTCCTAAGCCTTCGTTAATATTTAGGCAAAATCCTTATAAATGGGGGAAAAGTCTATCAAAATCTTTTATTATGTGAAATTCCAAAAACAACAACACTTTTCTCTCAATTGTATTTACTGATATATTTGTTAAACAAATTCATCCCTTTTTTGTTCACATTGCAAAAATCTATTTTCGAGTCTGACCTGAAAATAAAAAGGCTACATGAGCAACCGAACGCTTGACATCGATTGAATATATAAGAAATGAATACCTAAAAATACTTTTTGTGAAATTTATGTAGAAAAAATAATTCCTATGAGTTTATGATGAATTTTTAGAAGAGTCACTGAAAAAGGGCGTGTGGCACTATTGGGTTAAGAACGTATTAAATCAATTTAATTCGATCAGGAACTTTCTTTTCTTGTTGAGCTTTCTCTATTGTTAGGGTTTTTTTGCTTAATACAATAATGGAAGTTGTTTCTTTTTTTATAAAACGTAGAAACTTTCTGATTAGTCTCATAATATGATTATAATAAGGAAACTTGCAAAATTTGACAACCATTAGCAAATGGTGATTATTCCATTATCAAGCATATAAGTATGGTGCATATCGTTATGTAATTGTCTGATAATTTAGCTTATCAACAAGCAAGTATTATTTAATAAGATGATTCCTAGAAAAAGAAATAAAAAAGCGAGATTTTTACAACTAATACTTTTTAACTCTAAAATCGAATTAATATGTTCTGGCAAGTTTCGGACTGAAAGGAAAGTTTACAGACAACAAATCTTATTTATCTTGAAATTGACGGTTCTTTATGATGATAATTTTCAATAGATCTTAAAATTGAGCATGAGGTACTACATTTAGTGCTTTAGATATTCGAGAATTGGATGAATGAGGATTATTTCTATTATATAGCATTACACATTTAACTACGCTTATAGTTTAAAGCTAAATTTAACATTTTATTATACAATTTATCTGGGGATAAAAATCAATTGAATTTATTTTCGCAGTCGACTCAAATACAGGCTTATTTTAAATACAAAATTAAGTTAATAATCTGAAAAATATGATGGTGTTTTTATTTGGCTAGATGATATATATAAAAAATCGCATTTTTAACAATTTATTTGATTCTAATTCCGAACTAATTTGATGATTTCAGGTGAGTGCTGCAAACACTTCGGGTTCAAGTGGACCTGCTGCGCTCCTAGCGTTCCCAAGTGCTATTGGTACGGATGCTGGTGGAAATAAATAAGACTGAATGATTTCTTGCTTTCATTAGAAAATAATTACTTTTCTATGAGCACTGCATTCGAACGATGTCGTTTTCCTGATTATGTTATAAACGTTTCTGATAGATTTTATTGGTTTTACAGTGATATAAATAAAATTCCTATTTATGTAAATCTTGTTTTGATTTATTTTATATGTTTGTGGAAAATATGAATAAAGTCAAATAATTTTAATTACTTGAGTATTAATTGAAAAGGTATTCAAAGTCAGAAAGGGCATATTTATTTTAACTGATTTCCCAATCGTAAATAAATTTTAATCCGATAAGCAATTTAAAAAATTCATAATATTAAATCTGGTCAGAAGCGGATTAAATTTTTTTTGGAGGGGGGCCTCATACAGCATCATACATATGTACTTCTACATTTTGTCTGACAAATTATTACGTTTTAAAATGATATAATGTTTCAATTCTTTTAATGATGATTCCTACGTTTTATTATTATTATTTTATAATTGTTACATTATGTAACTTCATAATCAGCATATATAATCTATGAGTTGCACCTTCATTAATCATAATTAAGGTTTTTTGGTTTTTCGTAAGTAAATCAAAACTTATATTATCGATATAAACTCAGAATCTATTGAATAAAAGAAAATACAGATAACATTTTCTTATCAAAATTTCTTTCTGTATTAATACTGATCGCATTGCTATTATTTTCTAATAACTTAATAATGCTCTAAAAAAGAATTACTTTAATGCTAAATACTGAAGTATTATAAAGTGGAAATGCAAAGAAATTTGATATTTAAAATTAAATACTCAAATCGACATAAAATGTAAGCATGTTTTCACTGAAGAACCATTGAATCTCTTGGAAGAACCAATTTGTTGTAAACAGTTTTTTCTCTCCATTTTATAATTTTGAAAAGATTTTTGAGGTAGGATTTCATGTACGAAATCAAAATGGTCCAAACTTTTTTTTCCCAACCTTTTATTAAACTGAAGATTAATACCAAACCGGAGTCATTCTGAAACTTTTTCAGATTATTTCAATATACAATAAAGATGTAGATTCAAATTATTTTTATCAATCATTCATGACAAATTAAAAATTCCTTTCTCATAAATTAAAATTATCGCCAAACTTAAAATGTCTCCAAGTTCAGTTTGAATAGAACAAGAATTTGATTTTAATAAAAAAAATGCGCGAATAATGAAATACAAGCAAATAAATTCAACAATAATATTATTTTAATTCTTACGTATTTTTGGGGTGTTGAATGATGAAATTATAACAAAATAGATTTATTTAAATTCAGTATAACAAATCCTAAATTAAAAATTACATCAAGACGATAATCACTAGAATCGCTCTTGAATACGAATGGTCTTTTTTGCACTAATCAGATATAGAATTCTGGGAATAACAGAAGAAATCCCAGAAGACATTTCTACCAACCAATGAAACGCAATCAGACTGTTCTTGCAGTTAATAAGATGCAAGGACCTAGAACAGTTGATATTTTCATAGCTTAAATCACAGAGTATCCCCCTCCCAGTAACGAAGGGAACGGTGCAAAACATACACAATCTAATACAAAAATATCTACCCTGTAGTTAACAATAAGGATGCGTGACAAAAGACATAAAATGAAATGATAAATACAATAAAATATATCTACGAAACAATATTACTAAAAATGATTTTTTGAATTAAAAAATTATCCTCAGGAAAATAAACGTGTCTGCATAACGTGTTATCCTAGTATTTGTAGAAGTTTTATCTTCGATTTGTGGTTTAGTGAAAGGTGGTTCGAAATTTTAACTACCTTTTGGAAAATTAAAATCTTCTGAAAACTCATAAGTTGCATTTAAGCAATCAATTGAAACAGCAGTGCTTTTGACATTTATATCAATTACAAACTTTTTGTCTGTGCGACTTAAAACAGGATGTGGACCAGAATAGGGAAGTGTGAGAGGAGGGCGAATTTTGTCGTTTCTTATAAAGCATGCGTGCATGTATTTAATGACATATGTACATAAATTTTCGAACAGCTATGAGAAACTTTCGTATCATGGTAACTAATTTCGACACATACGTGGATGTCACAGACTTTTGAAGAGAATCTGTATAAATCTGTAGATCAGATTTAAAACGTAAACTAGTACCTATCATAAACTTGTTGAGAGCTTGTTGCATTTAAGTCGTTCTTCACTGCTGAGCGTAGATATAACAATAAAATAGTCAAAATATCGGATCAACCAGTGCTTTCATAGGCAATAATAGCGCTTTTGAGATGCCAGTGGAATCCTTCTATCATTCCATTACTTTGTGGATGGTAAAAAGCGGAATGGATTCTATGGCTACCCAACACGCTTGTAAGCTCTCTAATTGAAGAAGACTCAAAATTTCCTCCTTCATCTGTTGCATTTGTAACAAGTGTGCCGAAACGGTAAATCCAACTACTTAAAAGTGTACGAGCTGTGGTTTCTGTCAGTATTTCTACCGTGGGAATTTCTTTAGACCACCTGGTATACCTGTCTATGATATTAAGACAATATTTATAACCGTTGGATGGAGGAAATGGTCGAATATAGTCAATACGAATATGTGAGAATCGAGCATCCGGTAGAGAAAATGTGCTAAATGGAGCATTTGTATGTTTGAATACTTTAGCTCGCTGACATTTGTCACAAGCGCGAACTCTGTTCCTGATGTCTTTTCTCATTCCGGGCCAAAACAAACGCTTAGAAATTAATACGAAAACGTGATAGAAATATGAAAAGAAACTCTCTTTCTGAATTTTTTAAATTAGAACTGATTAATTAACTTTTAATTAGAATCAATGATATTTTAATTAGAAAATTACTTTTATTGCATTTCCAACTTTTATGACAGTGAGTTAAACATTTAGATGAAACAATTAAAACTAAAAATTCCACTGTTATAAAGATAATTTTTAGTTTTGAGTTAGAGTTATTAGTAGAGATTAGGTAACATCTCTACTAACAGTAAGCAAAAATGTGTGTCTGTAATGTGTGCGTACATGTGTGTGTTGGCTCTGTATAAGCAGACCGCTAAACCTAGAGATACAAAATTCGGCACAAACATATTTTGGAGGTTGGGAATGTACACCGAGGAGCCATTTTTTGAAATTTTAATTAGAATTTTAATTAATTAAAAATCAAGCGAAATGTTGGCGCTTTTCCTTAAGAACTTCCAAACATATTACAGAACAATAATCATTTTTACACCATCTGAAAATGTAAAACATTAGGTTTTCAATTATGCCAATTAAGCTGCTGTACAATTTTTTGTTTAATTTTAATAAATTTAGACATAATTTACATCGATTCTTTTCATTCTTACAAAGCAATTGAAACCGTTTTCATTGTTTAAACAAGTATTTAATTGCAAGTTTCTTTTTCAATGTTGAAAGCTTAGGTAATAATCTGATACATTTTGCTTTCATATTTTAGGTCATCAACATTTTTGTGGAATCTGTGAACCAAGCTCTCTGAGTTATTACCTACATTAAGAAATAGATCCAGTAAGCTGAATAATTATAGTTACTATGCTTTCATTCTATGTTCAGTATGTTTCAGTCTAACTAACATGCCGCTGACCACAAAATGTGATGCACCATTTTAATGTTGAAAACAAATGTATATTTTGAAAGAAGAATACGAAAGTTAAAATGGCGGCAATTAGATGTTACATGACATGGTTAGTTATTTGACTCCATTATTGCCATTTATGTAGAAGTGAACAGTACAGGTACAAAGCCACTAAAAGAACATGGGTCAAATATCTACCACAATTTGATGTTTAAAATTCGGTTGTGAAAGGAACCATGAACATAAAATGATTCAAGATTCAATTATAATCATATTCCCGGCGAACAAGCTGGTCACCGTAGACATCTAGTTAAAAATAAAACAAGCGTAAAAAAATTAATTGTAAATAATATATAACGTAAATAAACGCTTGTTCCTCTGCACATATGCAGCCCACAAATTTCTCCTCTCATTAAGATTAACTATTTTGAAAATTTGAATTATCAAAAGAAACTTTAATGATCGCAAAAAACTGGAGAATCTTCTTATACTGATAGACTATAACGTATCTTAGTAACTCAAGCTAATTATTTAATATTTCTAATCATCATTTACACTACTGGCAAAAAGTATTGCAAGATTGGTTGCATTTGGAGTTAATTTGAAAACAATGGTTCTCAATCAGTTGTGGAGAATAGTGGGACGTACAATGGTGGGAACACACCTTTTACATTGCCGATTTTTTCACGAGGACAATTAGGAGATCGTCCACAAATTGATGAAGAAGAAACTGATTTGGAATTGGCCCATTTCACAATTTTTTTTTCATTTGATCAAACTCTCGATCGAGATCTCAAAAGAGAAAATGCCAGTTACAGCAAAAATTAAATCCCTTTTGTCTTTCTTTCTTATGTAAGTATAAAAGCTGCATTTAAATTCAGAAAGGTTCAAGGTGCAAGGTTCTCAATGAATACGAGGAAGACCGTAAAACTCCAAACTCCGCAAACAAACTCCGTTGCCCAAACACGTTTTCCAACTGCTTCAAACTTATGAAATACTTGGTGGCTTATACACTGAACAAACAACATTACATGATCCTGTAAGAGGCAATAACATTCAGAACAAGGTGTCCGAAAGGGTAATAGAGTTTTGAAGAACGCAAAACATTTATTTTAAAATTATTTAGAAAAAAGGAAAATTACACTTTATTATTGTCGGTTATAGTCGTTAAAATACTTTTACGAAAACCACACACGCACTTTCCGATGTGATAGAGATTTTAAATTATGATCCGTTGTGTGTTCTCGGTGATAATACAAATTTTAATATTTTTAAAAGCAATTATAAAACAATAGATTAAATTAATTAAATCTTCATTCAATACGGATGGCGCCACCTGATAGTGAAATCGAGACAAAATTTATTCCACAATATTTATAATAATGAATACGACAATTAAAGACTAAAGAAACCAAATTAATTTAAATAAAATCTATTTTTTTTACTCTAAAAAGATTGTTTTTTTAAAAAAATGTTTCAATTGAATTTATTTATTTTGCGTTTGGCATCTTTATGTTGATAAATCAGTTATTTTTTTCTTTGAGAATGTCTTGAAAATGCAGTTAAACCTCGTTATAACGAACCTTCGATGGATTGATGCAGAAGTTCAATATAACCTATGGTACACTATATCCGATTTTTCAAAAATTCGCTACTCAAGATTTCTATAATCATTAAATGCATTTCTGTGTTGAACAAATTAATTACTCTAAATTGCAATTAGTAATGGAGTATGATAAAATAAAATTAATAGTTTCTCTTAAAAAATTAAACAGTAAAATTAATTATACATTCATTTATTTCACTAAGAATAAAAATAAGTAGTGAGGTTTCGTTAAAAGAGATGAAACTATGCTTGAAAATTTGATTCACTGTATCCGAATTCCTTGCGTCTGAAGATGGTTGCAAGCATTTGAAAATGCATGAATGGTAAAGGAGTTCGGTTGAGATAATTTGAAAAGTTCGTTATAACAGAAGGATCGTTATATCCCGGGTTGGTTAAACCGGGATTTGACTCTACAATGCTTTATGTGTAATTTAAAAAATAAAAATTTGCTATGATATATTATTTTTTAATTTTTACATATAAAAGTTTTATTATATGGCAATCATTTTAATAATAAAGCCAGCTGTTTTCGAACAGAGCGTTTTTTTACTGTACAGAAACAATAGTTTATGAATCTACAGTTACAAAATCATTTGTTATAGAACAAAATAAAGTATTTATAATAGAGGAGCGTTTTAACAAATGAAAAACAAGTGCATCGTTTGTTCTTATTTCGAGAAAGTATTTTACAGCTGCAAGTTTATTAGTTTAACTGAGATTTAAAAAGTGAATTAAAACGAATTTTAACCAATTTTTAAAAGATCTGCGTTGGATTGAACTGGATATCGTTTCTGGAAATAGAATGGAGTGGAATAGGAAGCATTTGTAAGTATTAAAAATGTATTCTTAGTTCGAAATTCTGGATGCATTTTAAGCCTAGACGACTAGGCATGATTTCCTCAAAATATTAGAGCAGGCATAAATAGTTAGAATTTCTGAATTATGGTTCTACATTACTGGTTTTGCTTACTTATTCTAGTTCATTCTATCTTATAACATGAGTTTGTTGAGAAAAATGTTGAAAATAGCCCCAAAGTTTAAATCTTTTAACATGAATTGATGTTTCTTAAATGAATAGTAGATATGAATACAGAATGCCTAAATGCTATACAAAATTGCTAATTTCCATTGCTAGAAAACTTTACATTACATAACTGGATCCATGGAGAGAAAATTTATAGTAAATTGCATAGTCATATGATTATTACAGATTCGTATGGTTGTTTCTGTCGGACGCCCTTAAGATTAGTTTTTGTCTTATTTCATCAACAGAAATTCGTAAGGAGATGGCGAAGTGTCTGTCAAAATAATCAAATATTAGACATTAAGAACACTTTTGCTGATATATCATCTTGCTGAGTTATTATTAAATTTGCATAAATAATTTCGGGCCAGCGAATATGAATTACATAATTTCTCATACATAATCTTTTCTTATATCTCTCATTTCACTCACGGAATGTCGTTAAGTACACTTTGATTTATCCATGCAAGGAAAAAATTTTGATGATATATCTTACTGAGTTAATATTAAATTTGCATGTATAACTTCGTGACTGCGAATGAATTGCTTAGTTTCTGTTAAATGAAGAATGATGTTTTTCAATGATTGGTAACCATGGTATCATTAATATTTTACATACCTAGCAAATTATAACAATAATATTAACTAATTTTGATGATCTCTACGGTGCTGGCTTGTCTCTTTCGATTGAATATTTGCAGCATAAAATATTAAGCTGGAAAATGAAACAGAATCTGTGAAATCCTGAATCTGCAGCATATAACAAATATTTTTAAAACGAAATATCATTTAAGAGTTGCTTCATACAATAAATAACAGGTCTTAACAAAATATTTTAACCATTTGAATAACTAATTCTAACAGTCCTTATTTTTAGAGGATTCATATCATAATTGCCTTATCATGAAATTTTTCATACCTAAATGTGTAAATATGAATATTAATCAATAGATAATAATCTATTTATTCCAACGGCATGTTCTACCCCATACTTTTTCGCACACTTACAACAAATAACGAGATTGTGCTTTTTAGTATGGTGAAGAATACTGAGCAAGCGTTTTCGACTTCTTTTTGAGCCGATTAGGCCCAAAATTGGAAACACTTCGGCAATTAAGGTGAAAAGATCACATATGAAATTTCATTTTTCTACTTTGTTGCGTACTCAAACACAGAGATATGCAGATCAACACATGGTCATTCTTCTGGCGGATTTGGACCAATATCTGATGCAGATCGACGGTTTTGATGATAAAATTTCTGGAATTTTGTCCACCTAACTTGTTGCGTATTTATTTAGAGTTATCACATGCATTTTCATGGAGAGACACACAGAATTTCTTCTAACCACCGATATAAATATATAATAATGGTGTTAAGACAGCATACCAAATTTCATACTTCTACCCTACTCTGATTTTGCGGCATTCACTTCATAGAAAGATTGCATACTTCCAAAAATTAATTTTTGGACTCGGGTTTAGCTGAAGCCTGAAGATTTATCTAAATCTCGATGTTCAATTTATTGACGACTACGATATTCTCTCTTTCTATACATAGAATACGAGAAAGTAAAAATACAAGTCAAAATTCATACTATCAAACTCGTTCAAAACCCTGCAACATTTGGTACCCTGAAATCTTAACCTGATGAACTGATCGACTAGAGCTTTATGGTAACAGAACGAATTATCACTTATTTCAAGCTTATCAGATCTTTCTAAATGTGAAACCCAAAGGAAGATCTGAATTGAGTTTAAAGGCATTGTTGTGGAGTTAAGTTGAATCACTAAAAGTCAATTAGAATATTTATTTGTCAAGTTCTAAAAAGGGTAAAAATAAAATTGTATTTTTTGTAAAGTTTAGTTGAATCACTAAAATTAATTAAAATATTTATTTGTTAAATTCTAAAAAGGGATGGAAATTAACTAAATTATGTAAAGCTTAATTGGAATATTTTATTTATAAAATTCTAAAGACCTTGGAATTCTAGAAGAAAGTGTGTCTTAAATTAATTAACTACACAGCCGTATATAATATGATGAATTAAGTAACTATTATTTATTTTTATTTTATTCTTCAAAACGATTATTGTATCATTTGATTAACTACAAAAATGATAAAAAGTGTCTGATGCATAGCCATATATGATATGACGAATTAATTAACTATTATTCATTTTGTTTCTCAAATCTATTAGCTTATTCATTAAATAAATAAAAAAATCTGTTACACAGCCATGGTGTTATGCAAATTAATTAATTATTCTTCTTATATTTTTATTTAATTATTCTTCTTTTGTTTTTTTTATTTTCATCCCTCAAAAGTCGTTTATCTTATTCTTTTAGTATTCAGCTGAATAAATGAAGAATTAAGAATTTATTATTAAGGAAAATAATTATTTCTATTTGAGTAAAAGTTCAATAGAGATGGGTTTCAAAACAGAGTGCTTTGACCTTTTTCCCTTTTTCCAGCGGGATAGACCTCCCATGTTTCCCCCCTCTTTAGGCAAGTTGAAATAAATTATTGACTTTCTGGTAAACAAGAGGCAAAGCATAAGCTAAGCATCGCCTCCCACATTGCGAAACAACCCGAGAAACATTCCTTTTCCTTTTGAGGCAAAAAACCGCCTCTGAGAAAAAATTCAGTATTGGGATCCTTTCGGCAAAGCCGTGACAGAATTATAGTTTTCCGCCCGGATTCCAAAGTCTAGAAGGAGAAAAATCCAGGCCCTCTGACCTCTTTATTATATCTTCGGTGAGAAATAAGGATTCAGTGTGGGAGATTGTTTGTAATAACTCCCTCATGCATCCAGATGGGTGGCAGTTAAATCGCAGATGTTTTAAACAGCCGGGTCCTATGTCAGCACCACGTGTCAACAAGCGAAAGGACGTATATTTTCATCTTTCGGTCGGTACAGAGAGTTTTGCACATTTTGTGATGTCATCTGTTTATTCTAATTTGATTGGACGTGGAAGGTTAGATTGTAGCAGTATGGCGACCCTTTAACCAATGATATCTTAATAAGTTAGTTATTTTGGCATAAAGGCCGTCGCCAGGAGGAATTTAAAAAGGGGTGTTTGGGATTTAGAGGGGACTCTCAATTTGACTTAAAAAAATAGGGGACTGGTCTTGAAAATTTTGAGGAGGAGATTTTTTTGAAAAGATGGAGATGCGAAGAGCGTCATCCGGAGCAGTTTAGAACTCTCGTTTGAGCCTTAAAGTGAAGATGAGGGCGACCTTCGTTGGTGTCCGATTTGTGAGTAAAGTGCCAATAATGCAGCGGAGCCAAAGAGTCTAGTGAGAAAATCCCCGGCATCAGTGCTGAGTTTTTTTCGTGCGAACTGATCGAAATAAATCCCTTGCCCTCAATGGAACTGAAAAGTGATTCTTGGCGTGAGTAGCACTTGTTAAGAGGGGCAGTGCGAAAAAGGTGTATTACTCATGTTTTAAGAAGAAAAACTTTTAAGTGTCGTCCGGAACAAGGCGTGCAACTAGATATTCCCTGAGCCCAGCAGCGACCCTCCTAATCAACATCATAATTATTTAAACGCTGCAACATTTCTGCCATCGGTAATTCCGGAAAGGAATCCAGTAGCCCATGTTCAATAGGACTGGCTATAAAAACTCGCAGGTGATGTCCAGAAAAAGGTGGTGTGCCCAGCAGCGACCCTCCTGATCAACAGGTTAATAGATGAAACGCAGGACATTCCAACCATCGTGCCCAGTAGCCCCCAACCAATATAATGTCGGACGGGTCGGTCAAAAACATACAAGCGATGTCCGGAAGGAGGCTAGCAGTCAGATATCAAGTTCGAGTCAACCAGTGGTCTTCCAAAAAAAATATAAGTGTAAATTATGTTAACCCTCATTTTAATGCTGAGAAACTTTAGGGATAGAGAAATGTTTTCATTCCTTGTAATGACTAAAGGTAAATAAAGGTTGGAGATTCATAATGGGGAATATTTGTTTAAAAAAATTAAAAAATTTAATTAAAAAAAGTTTTTAAATAACCTTTTTTATAATTTAATAAGTTTTTAATAATTTAATAAGTTTTTAAATTAATAATAAAATAAAGTTAATAAATAATATTAAAATTTGTAAAAAGTGTAGTGTATGATCTTACACATCAAGTAATTTAAATTGTAAATTATAATTTTAGACATCAAAATTATTAAGTTCAAGAAGAGAATAGAAATTTAAGAAGTTTAAGAATTATAATGAGGATGAAAATGTTAAATTTTAAATGAATAGTCATGTTGGAAATTTATAATGTAATATGAATTAAAAGGTTTATAGAAATGCTAAAATTTTTATATTACATGCTGTTTTAAATTGTGATTATTTTGAATCTGTAAACAAATCCATACAAATGGGTGTTATTTTAACAATTATGAACATATATCATCTAAGATATTTACAGCAAGAAAGTTAGCGAAATGATTAGACATCAGTAAATGTGCATTAATCAAATGTATGTTGCTTAGAAGTAGTGTTAACATCTATTATATATGAATAATTCACCTGTCATAATGAGAAGAGTTATGTGCGTTTAGTTTAAATTTATATAAATGATTGATTAAAAATTTAGTATTTAATGGGGATAATATTTATATTAATCTTAAATACCAACTTGAATTTAAATTGGAGATATCCACTCATATAATCCTTAAAATGATGAATTTAATAATTTAGAATTGAATAGGCTGCTAGGGTAAAATATTGGATTTATTAATGAACATATAATTAAAAATCTGTTTGAGAAAGGGTCGACCCTAATACTGTTTACTTATTTTAAAAGATTGATGTGTTGATGTCAAGCGTTGAAAATTCTTTTATGTGGGTCAATATTATATGTGTTTCTTTATGTGCAGAAAATTACTTAATAAATTAATTAGATTTAAAACTTGGCTTTGTTTTTCTTGTCAATAGTTAAGCACTGAGAGAGAATGAATTGTAATGGTTATTGCGGGTTAAAATTCTTTTAACTTTACACAACGCATTTAATTAATCACTTTCTAAGTTTAATTGAATTTTTAATTATGGTTAGTATTTTTAAGGATATTTGGAACAGAAATTAAGTTGAGAATGCACCTTGTGCCTGTTGCTATGAGATACATTAAGTGGAGATTTTAATTATTGATTTATGAATTTGTTTGATATTAATTGAAATTAAGATATGAGATTTTAAGATTATTGATATATGTAGAAATTCATCTTGAAGTTAATAAGCAATGAATTTTGAGAGTCTGATAGGCAACAAGTGTAGTGACATTTTAAATATTGAAATTTCTAAAATATTTGAAGGTGTAAATTTCTAATTGAAATTCTTAAATTACTTAATCTAAAGATTTGATTAGTAATGTTTTAAAGGCTCTTAAATCTATAAAAGAATTTCAATAATCTTAATCTAGATATCCATATGCTGGTAATTTGAGGAAATGTTAATTCTCAATGATGAATTTATTGTAAGGGAGCATATGATTGCAAGATTGGATATAGAGTACTAAATGTAAACAATCTGTTAATTCTTCTGATAATTTCAAAATAAAAACTCCACGACAGCATGAGATCATAAAGTAGTTTCTCCATGGTTTATACCTCAGGTCCACGTACAAGAGTTTTTAATATTGATATTTATTCATTTACAAACAGGTAATACCCGTCGCTGCTTGGAATAAAAATCTTTTCAAGACTTCTACATTTATAACATAACACTTTAGACTTAATTAATCAGTTTCTTTTGCCGCAACTTCCAATGAATTTTGTTTGCCCTGTCCCGTGTCATCAGATCCCTCAGTCCATAACTTTTTTGTGTATCCGTACTTTGGACCACCTGGCACGAATCTAACAACCTTAACCCTTTATGTCCTGACGGGACATTAAAGTCCCACTTTTATCACGCTTATATCTTTGTATTATGACCTTTTTCCTTGGCGGAATTCGCAAAAATACGCTGAAATACGCTAGTTCCAACAGCAAGCAGTAGATAGCAGTTGAAGGCAGGAATTTAAAAAAAATGTTAATTTAATTAATTAAGTTATTTTAATTAATTAAAAAAGTTTTCTTTCTCTTTCCTGGGGTTATTCTGCCTGATAACTTATCTAATAGTTCAAAGATAAAATTGCAAATTCGCTGGTAAATTAATTTGGGACATAAAGGGTTAAGCCGATCTTTCAGAAGCGCTCCGCTACACGCCAATGCATTTTTCAACACAATTACAACAATACATTTAAATCACTAAATTTTCGTTACTTCATAAAAAAGGGCTGGTTTAAACAAAAAGAAAAGGCTGTGGTTTTTACATACTTTTATTTAACTTGACTAGCTTCATGTTTATAGAGATAGAATTTAGTAATTGATTTTTCACTTCGTTTCTGATGTGCTAGAGTTTTGAATCTGTACACTCGTGAGTTACCGGTGACAATATAATATTCTAATATTTTCATAACTTAATTTTCAATTAATAGATCAATTTAGTTAAATTGATATTCTTTAAGAGGGGCGTCACCTGGTAGTGAATTTGAGAAATATATTGATTTCAAGATTTCATAATATTTATAATAATTGATTGTTAATTAAAGATTATAAAAATTTGAAAATAATTAAAGCGAAAATTCTCCTTTTTAGTATACTAATAACAGCGTGTTTTTAACAACTGTTTTTTACATATTTATTTAAAATTGATTAAAATAATTGTTACTTTTCTATTCACGAATTGAATAATATTATATATTACCTGGTGAATATTATAATGTATTGAAACTAAACTAACTAATTTATCCTTATTCCCTCTAATTTATTTAGAAAGTCAAATGCTAACAGTTTTTAATAAAATATACCTCCTCTAATTTGCTTATATAGGATATATATGTGCATTAGTAATGTTTAGTGATAAAATTTTATCAGACTAAAATATGTACTTATAGAAACATAAAATAAATATTTTTCTCTCAAAATTAATAAGTTGAGTATTCCTTGTTAATTTAAGGCTTAAAGAAAACTTGAAAAGAATTTTTTCCATAAAATATTGTTCAATCTTAAAATGAAATCTTTTGCTACTTGCAACACTGATTCGAATGGTGTTTAATTAATGAAACATTAAGCAATGATGTGAAACATCAGCTGATGTTGCGAACATAACGATAGAACATTGGATAAAAAAAATTTATATAACTCGTGTATTATTGTTACTTTTAATGACCCATGAATTGACACAAGTGCAATGCAGTTTTTTCATTTTATCTGAAAGCAGAATTGCATAATGCAATACAAATAGTTTACACAATGCGATGTCATCAAACTTCCGTTTTCATTCAGTTTGAAGTATTAAAAGGAAATACATTCCGATCCGGATGCTGTAATTGTAAACTTTTTGTTGAAAACAACCCATAAGAATTTTAAAGAAAAGGATCCAAATTAGTTTTAATTTCCTGTGAAATATATTTTATCGCCTAACACACTTATTCAACTACTTTCCAATGATTATTTTTTAAAAAACACTTGCATTTCTAGAACAATTATTGCCTTAATATTTATAAAAGGTGTAAGTCATATTTCTAATGATAAGCACATAATAATGACCTTCATGACGAACGTAATTTCTAACGAATAACCTTTGACGGAACGTAATATAACGCATGTAATAAGACAATAATATGCATTATGATTTCAACAGAAGAACCATCTTTGTTTTATTTAATCTGAAAATATTTTTATCACCAAATACGCATATACATCTTTACAAATAAATATTTACAGAAACTATGAGATAACTAACCCGAATTTTAAAACACAATGAAACTTGCAATATCTGGAAAAAGTTTCATTGAAATTTCTGATAACTTCAATGAGCTCGTGAAGATTTTCTAATGTGTGTCTTCCAGATACATTCTCTTCAGCTAGTATGAAGATGTCCGACACCACCCAACCCCAGAACACAATGATGGTCCAGAGCCTCAAAGATCTTGGAATTGAAGTGTGCTAAGACAAGCTCCACCTGTGCCCAGGTACAGCCGAGTGCTGTCAGAAGGAGGACGGCAAGTGGGGTTGCTGCCCCAAAACCGTTGCCACTATAGGTAGTTATCCAGCAGCCTATCTTATTTTACATGCTTTAGAATGAATTCCCCAGAAAATGTGAATTTGATCACTGATAAAATTAGTCATTTTTTAAAAAGTTAAACCTCCTGAGCGGAGGTAGTGAGTCTGCAAAAACCGCGACGGAAATCAAAGTGAAATGCTAAGGAGTATGTAAGTACTTGCGTTAGATAGAAGGGAGGTAGAGAGGAAAGCTTGAGTGCTGCGGCCGGGCATGTTTATGCTAGGGTTTAAACATGAAATTATCCTAAAATTTTGAAGGAAATTCCTGCTCCGTATTATCTACTCTATTAAAATTCGAAGGTAAACAAACGTATGTATGTATGTATGTATGTATGTCCCTCTATCTTCTCACGAACCGCCAAACGGAGAAGCGCGCGGAAGGTACCAAAAGATGGGGAATAATCCAGGGAAGCCATTTCGGCCATTTAAATTTCGAAATTTTAATTAGTGAAAAAGATATTAATTAAAAACTAACTGACAACAATGCTTTTCATTGTTTGGGATACTTTATAACAATACTTTTCATTGTTACAGCGCAATTCGAAATTTATTTTATTGTTGAAGTCGTTTACTTTAAGGAACATTGTTACAACAACAATAAAAGAGTGACGCTGACAGAAATAAAAAGTGTATTGTTGAAAGTGTATAAATTCTTTTTTTATCCCGTGATATAGCGTCCAACAAAATCATTTTAACGAAATTAAAAGTGGTGTTTTGTTTCTGTAAAGTTATGTGCCGAAAGATATAGATTAGTTATGTTAGTGATTTTAATCATTATTCATTGATTTGATAAAGTTTAAATATTTGTGGAAGCTTCTATTTTAAGCTGATATTTGGAAGTTACTATTTTTGCTTTGTTCAATTCTCGCTTTTTCCGATGCCTAAAAGAAAAAGAGGAATTACAGGGGATGCTGCCAGTAGACGGGAGGCAATTAGAAAACGTGAAAGGAGAGTTGTTGAAACTGAAGAAGAAAGAAGCCGCCAATTGTCAACTATAGCACAACGTGGCCAGGACAGAAGAGCGGAAGAAACAGAAGAACAAAGAAATAGCCGATTGTCGGACATGGCACAACGTGGGCAGGAGAGAAGAGCCGAAGAAACAGAAGAACAAAGAAATAGCCGATTGGCAGTAATGGGACAAGGTAGCCAGCAGAGAAGAGCCGAAGGAACAAACGAACAAAGAAATAGCCGATTGTCAGCCATGTTACAACATGCAAGAGAACGCCGTCTAAATGTTATTTAAGGACAAAATCACCATCAGGTACAAACTTTTTATACAGCTAGAACTGTTTTGAACTGAAGAACACAACTGTGGAGAAATGGACA
Source organism: Araneus ventricosus (assembly GCA_013235015.1). Lineage (NCBI taxonomy): Eukaryota > Metazoa > Arthropoda > Arachnida > Araneae > Araneidae > Araneus > Araneus ventricosus. The sequence continues at coordinate 5,317,769 of BGPR01000009.1, forward strand.
ATCTCTGTCTGAAATGCGGAGGGTTGTATTTCCGGGATGAAAAGAATACCAGAGGACTTTACACTCATTGTTGTCATAATGGAAATATAATTGAGCAGGCTTCAGTGTATCCAGTGGAAATGAAAGGATTGATGGATGGCTCCGATGAATTATCAGTGCATTTCAAAAATAACATAAGGTCGTACCAGTGCTTCAATGGGTGCACAGATTGTACCGTCTACAGGAAGAGGAGCGTATTGCTCCAGAATTCATGGCCAAATTTATCACAGGACCTCTCATCTACACCCAGCTGAAGCAGGAGGTGAAAACACTAATACAATACACTTCAACAATATTATAACATACATTAGGCATGTGCCACGTGACCTCAGGTATTATTCGATTTAGCCCGTGCAACGCCGGGCCATACAGCTAGAAGTAATCACTGACACAACGTAAGCAGGAGAGAAGAGCCGAGGAAACAGAAGAACAAAGAAATAGACGATTGGCAGTAATGGGACAACGTAGCCAGCAGAGAAGAGCCGAAGAAACAGAAGAACAAAGAAAAGAGAATGCGTTTTGGGGGGAACGTAACGTTTACGTTAGCGACAATATATGTAAAAAAAATAAATCGGAGGCGGGCATATGAAAATTAGTAATAAAAAGACTAAATTTGAAAGAATATTTTCATTTCTTGGAGAAAGTAAGTGACAATATTTGTTGAAAAAGAACGGAGCCGGGCATATGAAAAAATATGTATCCGAAGGCCTCACGTGATCTCACTTCTCTCCGCCCAGGAATATCCCATTATTCAAGATTGCCCGTGCAACGCCGGGTCATGCAGCTAGTGATTTATTAAAATTCATCCGTGTCTGACATTATAGAGTTTTATCAAGGAAATTTATTTCTGAAATAAAATCTAGTGTTGTCAGCTGGTAACAAACCGTTTTTCAGCTATTAACCATATTAAAACAAAATAGAATTTTTTAAAGTATTTTCCCCATGTTTTATTCATGAAATGAAAGTCAGAAAACATTTTAAAATCAATTTTTAAAGAACCGGGCATTTAAGGGTTAAGAAAATAAAATATAAGTCGTTTCAAATTAAAGAAGGAGAAATATATGTTTGTTTGATATCGCCTACTTTTTAGGCGTAATTTAGACGCACTTTTTATTTTGAAGACAGATCATGGTTGTAAGTACTAATAGAATATTCTGTTTAGGAATGGACTAATTTATTTAAGTTATTCAGATTTTTAAGTAATGTTAAATATGAATTTCAGACAAATAAAAGCGAATAAATAAAAATGAGCATTTTTAAACTTACAAATATAGAAAAATGCGATTACTTTTAGTTTCCCTATCATCCTCTTATTTCAACTGATACCACTAGCAATGCGGAAATAAATATTTAATTATATGGATATTTACATCATAAGTTATATGCACATTAATAATATTAATCTAAATTCTAAAATTCGTTCTCATAACTAAAATACATTCATTTAGCTCGTTGTATTTTGGAGCAATCATGTTAATGAGTACATAGACAGACAAACTTTCCGATGACTGATTTCGTCCAAAGTTTGAAAGAAATCTACAATTTTGGTGTACAGACAACATATTTGTTTTGGTTATGGGGTTATCGCGTCCACATGCATGTAGATGGGCATTTCGATCGACTGACAAACTTAATTCCAAAAATATTTTCTCGGACTCGGAAAGAACCAAACCGTGGAGATTTATACAAATCTGAATGTCCTGATTTTTGACAATTGCAGTATTTCCTCTTTCTGTATTTCTTTTATAAGAAAGTAACAAATGAAAATTCTTAACGCTGCTGGAAGTGGATTGATAAATTTTGTCGTTTATCCTCTTAATGATAGATTGCAAGAAAAATATTGTTAATACAAACAAAAACAAATAAATAAATGCATTATATGATTATGATAGTGGTCGAAATTTTCTTTCAAACAAACATATCCTGTTCTTTTTAGGTGAATGTTGCAATCAATTGGGATTCGTCTACACTTGCTGTACTGACCTCGTACCTAAATGCCATTGGTGGGGATGCTGGTGGTCATAAGGCCATTCATCTGAAACTTCTCTTAAATCTACTTCATAGTAAAGTAGTTGTGCTAGATTCATATCAGCTTGTAAGCTGCTAAATATTTGGTAGTTTGAAATGTGTGTAGGTAATTTGTTATTGATTTGATTCTGATTTACAATAAATTCATGATTAATTTATAAAAAGGATTGAATAGTTTTTTTTTTTTTGCTTTTTTTCATTTGTACCCTTTCTTACTCTGTTATAAAAATGGAAAAAAAGGAATTTGTATGCATTTTTATCTGTTGATGTTCTGTAGGATAGACAGTATGACAAAATAGTATCAAATTTGGGAAATGTATAGTTTGGATATTGATAATGCGCTTATTCACAGAGTTTTAAATTTTATTTAAATTTATACTCATAATTAATTAGAAATTAAGCGAATCTTCGGTATTTCTGAGCGGTTTTTCTTTCCTAAATCTTCGCAACAATTTGTCATATGAAAACGATTTTTATGCCATCTTAAACGTTAAAGCTGTTTTTGCCTAGTTATATATATCTGCGAATGAATTTTTTTCTAATTTACATTAATTTTTCATATATTTTTCTAATTTATAATAATTTTCAAGAAACCTATTTTTAAATACAGATGGTAACAATGTTTTCCAATGTTCTAAAATAAATCACAAGACAGTCATCACGAGACAGTCATGCGAAGATGCTACATCCTGTTCGAAGTTCCATTCTTGCATGCTCTTCATCTCTCAAATGTTTAGAATAACGCATTCATGAATGGTAATTCGTTAAACTTTATAATCTTCTCTGTTCTCGAAAAAGAAAGATACAATTATTTCAAACGCTGACAAATCTCGCTGCACATTTAATGCTTGCTAAACTCAGGTGACTTTGCGCTATGAGTTGAGGATTATCAGTTGCCCAGTAACTGTAACTATGATCGCTATTTAAGCAACTGAATTTACGCAAAATAATTGCATTAACGAAAGTTACAACGGTAAAGATTGTAAAAAGTTGTATTAATTAATAGGAATATTGAAACATTGAATAGCTAAAAAATTCTGTATCTTCACTAATTTGAATTATGAAACATTACTCTATGCTATTACTTGCGTACCTTATAGTTATTCAAAGTGACTATACATTTTTAAAATATCCTTTAGATTAAATTAGGACGAATTATTATGAATATTATGAACTAGCTGATAAACCGGCGTTGCTCGGGATCCAAACTTTTCCATACGCCCCTCGATGTTTTTTTTTCTAAAAATATTGTCACTAAGTTTCCCCAATAAACGTAAATCTCCATTGAATCCTTTCTTGTTGAATTTAAGGTTTCAAATATAGACATTTTATTAACTTTATAACACTATCGTTTGAATGAGAAGGTGAGAATATTGGAAAAAAACACTTCTTTTTAAACAATACGAAAAATAAACAAGTGAAACAATATGAGCTAATAGAACTCTCTAAATGTTTCAAATAATATGCTTCGCAAAATAAAAACATCAGAAAAAGAGAAAAAATGCAAGAACTAATAAATGAAATCACCGGATGCATATCTTTTCTTCTCCCGCCTATGTGAAACATAATTGAGAAAAAAAGAATTATGTTTGCAAAAGAAAGGCGTTTCCGCAAATTTTACAAAATAGTTAAAAATCCGGAAAGTTACACAGTAGCTTTAAATTTCTCTTATTATAAAAGGGGTGTTCTGGACTTTACAACAATTTAAAAATTATGGTTCTCCAGTGAGAATATATGCAGAAAATTCGCGAAAATCTGCAAAAAATTCCCGAATATACCACTTAAAATTAAATAAATAAAAATCTGACTCGAATTATAAAATAATTTTTACGGCGTTAGCTCTCTCTTGGGCTAATCCATCACTGTGTCAAAATTAGTCCTGGTAAGCCAAACGGTCTCGGCGTGCTTACAGAAGAAAGAACGAACATACATATATGCTCAAAAACATCGCTCTTTTATGCATATTCTAGCCGCCTTCGGCGACCAGCTAGTACTCCGGGGAATATAATTTCAACTGAATCTCTTTTGTATAAATTGATATTCATAGTTCCCTTAACAAAGTAATTTTATATTTCAAATTAACTCATGTTCTTTCGTGTCTGCATGAACGTCCGTAATGGATTCGAGAAACTGCCTGTGTCATGTAGTATACAATTGCCCGTTGTCAGCATCAACTTCACTCTCTTATTCCTCTTGCAAAATATGCACTTGATTTTAACTTTAACATGTCGCGATACTTTTTACGTCCAGCAGCATGTTAGCTGGATGAAAATGCTGATTAAAACATTTCATTAAGCATTAAAATATTACTTTAGCTTTCAACAATGGAAAAGAGACATACAAATAAATATTTGTTTAAACAATGAAAACCATTTGAATTGCATTGAAACAATGAAAAGTATTGTTATAAATTATGCCAAAATTAATTAAAATTAGAGAAAAAATTTATGTCAACTTAATTTATATCATTAAAAAGGTAATTGTTTGGGCTTTCAGATGGTGCAAAAATGATTGTTGTTCTGTAATATTTTTGAAAGTTATTAAAGAAATCACGACAAAATTTCTTTTAATTTTTAATTAATTAAAATTTCAGAAAAAGGTCTCCGAGGTGCCCATTCCCACCTTCCAAAGTATGTTTGTGCCAAATTTTGCAGCTCTAAGTCCAGCGGTCTGGCCTGTACAGCACCAAAACACACACACTTTTTTCTTAGAACAGAGAGATTTTCCCCTTAGTATTAATATTATTGCCTACCAGATTATTTAAATAGCCTTATAGGATTCTTTTTTGTAATATAATGTAGTAGAGATTACGACTTGTACAGTTGAAATCTTACGAAGTTTCTATACTTTAAAGTAATGCGTAAATTTGGGGAGTTAGGTGATAGAGTTCAGGCTGCCTCTTAACCTGAGATAATCAGAAATTTTTAGTCAATTCTAATACCCGTAGTATAGTTTCCAGTAGTATAGAAAAGTCACAGAATAGATAAAATCATCTAATACCAAAGGAGTAATTTTCCCAGCGACGTCCACAATAGGGTGAATTTAGATGTCACATACACACGAAATCAGACCGATATACAGGTAATCTGTAGCCGGATTTGATATTAAATTTGAGACAAATCTGCAGTTCAATTGATAAAACCATAGATTATTGATTTTTGCGTTATTGATATTTTGCTTGTTGCTTTTCTGAGGTAATATATTAACAAGAAAACTGTTGCATAGACGTACTCCTAAAATCTGACACAGTTCAACAATTTTGGTGTTCGTAAAACAATGATACCAAATTTCATTCGTCTACACTCATTTTCTCACCTATTTCATAGTCCCAAAAATGATGTTTTCAGATTCCGGGAGGTCTAAAAGGTTGAAATTCATCAAAATCTCGGAGTTGAATTTTTTTACTTTAAAAATACTTTCCCTTTAAATGTTATTTACGATAAAGTAAACATTTTTCATCAAAATGCATTTTAAAGTAATAATTTAACCCTTTGAAATAACTATTGCTAAAAAGATAAAATATTGAAATGGATGTTTAAGCATTTTCTTGTAACTTAGGGGAGACCGGGGCAAGTTTACACAAGGCTTATATTTCACATACCATTGGTCGGGGGCGCTACATATCGTTTCAGAAGAAGATTCCATTAATACTCACGCAAGTCAGTCTTGAAAGTGGATCGTGAAGTGAAAATGATTTTTTACTGATTTTTTTTCTGATTTTTTACCATTTTAGTAAATTTTTACCCTTACTTATTGGCTTTAATAGAGCTCGTACCATTTGAGTATAACTTATCATGGATTATCCTCTTAAGTTGTTCTTTTGTATTTATTTTAAGCCACTTACTTGATTTTTTTATCATATATAAAGCTTATATGCTGAGTTATAACAAAAAAATGGCTATGGAACAAGTTTACACACAGTGCATGGGGCATGTTTGCTCAGTGTGTAAACTTGCTCCATCACCATTTTTTTTTATTATAATTGGCACAAGTGGCACTTGCATTACAAAGTCATTCCCAACACCTGAAGATGTGAGGCCATTTCAAAAAGTCGGGCCAAGGAAAAGAAGTAACAGAGGTAGAAAAAAAAGACAAATATCAATTCTTACAGATACATCTGTAAAAAATGTTTTACAAATATAGAAGGAGAAATCAATAAAGAGGAAATTGGCATCAGCCCATCATACTATGTCTCAGTCAGCGAGTTCCACTAGAACACGTTATAATAATGAAAAAAACAGTGTGGATAAAAAAATTTAAAAATAAGAAAAACCTCGTTCCGAAAGAAAATTTGGGAAATTTTGAGCATAAAAAGAAACAAAAAAAAACAGAAAACTTTTGATTCTGATCACGATGAAAATTGTATGTGTATTTACTATTTAAATCCATACTAAGAGTCAAGATCTGGCGAACAGTGGGTACAATGTAAGAGGTAGACTCATGAGAACTGTATTACCAATGACAATTCAAAATATTTTGTTTGTATGAATTGTGAGAGTGATTTTGAAAACTATTAGGATTCACAGTAATTCTTTATAATCTATTGTGTACTTTTTGGAATTAACTAGGTTTCTTTGCATTTAATGCGTTGTATTTTAATCACTGTAAGCCTTCTAGTTAATCATTTTTGGTGGTGTGTAAACGTTCCCCAGGCAGTGTGTAAACTTGCCCGGCCATGGGGCAAGTTTACACAGGAGACATCATGGAAAAAAAATGGTATAATTACAAAAATATAATAATTTAAAATATTTAAAAATATACACTATATGCTTTAAAGTCTAACTAATAAATTAGTAATGAAAATGAAAGAAATACTTTAAAACCTTAAAACAGAAAAATAAAAGTTTAGAACGTGTGTAAACCTGCCCCATCTCCCCTACCCAACAGAATAAAGCCAAGCAAATTTCAGCATTCTACAAAAATGTTTCCTATGACAATCTGTATCCAAAACCGACAGTATGGCTGCGAAGAATTCGTTCCAAGTTGGAAATGCGATAATGTCACATAAGAAATGTTATCGTCTTCATTGGATTATATCTAGCTTCTTCAGTGAATGATATTTTTTAGTCTTATTTTAAGCGATAAAATCGTTACCATAGTTGTTTACTAATATGTATTTAACTATCCGTAGCAAAATGAATCCTTGAATTTCATCTTTACTTATCCATTATCTATCTAGTACATTTTTATTTATTTACGTTTATAAAAATTATGCCAACTTCCTCCTCCTGAACAGCTCAATATTTCTTCAATACTAAAGATTCCTCAAATGCACTATAATGTTCAACAAATTATGTAGGGGAAAGTCGGGTAATATGATGAATTGGATTTTCTCAAAAATTACACTATTTGACAGCCCGATTCTGCATAATCATAGACCTCTAGAGACCAATTACCCATGCCACACCAAAAGGTCCCATCCCGTCATCTGTGTAATTAACCGAACGCGTTAAGGTTTTTTCGAGTAATTCTGACGTAACTTTTGGCTGCTGCTTGGTAAGGATTAGCGTTCATGGGGAAAGTAGCACTTTACGAATATCACATGTATAAATCAAAAATAATCAAAAGAGTTCAATGATGCATTATTTTAATTTTTTGTGACGAGCTGGTATCTTTCAGTGTTTTTCCGAAATAAAAATGACGATGTTGGGTAAGATGATGATCCAACTTCTAATTTATCTGGAGGAGCTCATCTCTTGTCCTAACCTCCTGTACCTAAAGCATGCATGATTTCAGATTTTTTCCACCACTTACCACCACGCAGGGAAAACGTTAAGGAGACTTATAAAGAATTTGCCCTACGTGGCACTCAGCTCTCATTTGACCTCACTGGCATCTCAGAGAAAAATACACTTTCTCTACTACTAATAAAGGTCTGTGTGTGTCCGTGTGTCTGTGCGTTGGTCCTCTACAGGGCAGCCGTTGGACCTACGAGAGATACCACTACGAGATTTGGCAAAAATATACTTTGAAGAGTGGGAATGTGCACCTCTGAGCCCTTTTTTGACATTTTGATTAACATTTTAATTAATTAAAAATTAATCAAACCATTCCCTTAACTTCCGAAAATATTACAGCACAAAAATCATTTTTACGCCATTTGAAAATGCAAAAAATTACCTTTTCAGATAATTCAATTAAATTGCCCTACAATTTCTTCTCTAATTTTAATAACTTTTAAAAATTATTTTTAGGCATAATTTATACTTTTCATTGTTGCAACGCAATTCAAACCGTTTTCGTTGTTCAAACAAATATTTAATTGCGTATTTTTCTTTCATTGTTAAAAGCTAAGTTAATACCCTAATACATTTTGCTTTCATATTTCATTTCAACAAATTTTTTATGGAATCTGCAAGCCAAGCTCATCATTGAGATATTAGGTATATGAAGAAATATATTCAGTAAGCTGAATGATTATGGCTGCTATGTTTTCATGCTTTTCCCAGCATGTTTTAATTGAACTAATATGCCTCTGGCCATAAAATACGCCATTTTAATGTTGAGATCAAATGCATATTTTGCAAGAGGAATAAGAAAGTGAAAATCTCGCTGACAATTTGCAATTAAATGTTACATGACATGACAAGTTATTTGACTCCATTAGGGACATTTACTTAGAAAATGAACAGAATAGATGCAAGGCTAGTAAAAGAATATGGGCTAAATATCCACTATATCGATTTGCTTACGTTGTTGAGGGAACCATGGATATAAAATGATGCAATATTCAATTGAAATTATATTCCCTTGTAATAAGCTGGTCGCCGAAGGCGGCTAATATTAAATAAAGGAGAAAGATGAAAAAGTAGATAGACGAAAACAGTGATGTCTGAAGAAGGCTGAAGTTAAAAGCAACTAACAGGCAAAAATCCTGCATAAATGAAAAAACTAGCTAAGCAACTCCCGAGTCCGAAGACTCAACCTCATGCTGACACTCAAGATGATGATTTGGATCCAGAGGACCTCGATAATCAAGAATGCATCATTTGCTATGAACTAGGAAAAGCAGAATTGGGGTTCCAATGTTTCATGCGCAAGATCTTGGCCCATTTCGCCTGTACGTACAGGCTGGGACAAAATCCAAGATACACATCGCCCATGTCGGTGCGATTTTTGTAATTGATTTCATTTCTTAAATTTAATCTAAAATTTCGATCGATAATGTTTTCTATGCTGTTACTTTAATTCTATTTTGTTTGTTTTTTGTTATGTGCACTTTTTTATATAAAGATATCATCTCAGCAGCTAAAAATAGTTGTTTAGTAAAATATGATGCCGAATTAAATTTTTGTCATGGCTCGTCATCTTAACCGACACTGTTCGTAATCTTTCCCGCACACTGACTTACAACGAAGAAAATTATTTCTCAAATTTTTGAGTTTAAAAATTGAAAATGACAATCTTAAAAATAACATTTAATGTAAATAGTTTTGCCGAAACTATAACTTTCCCGCTGGGTGTATTAAGGTGAGGAAAAATTACCAAAGCTTAAAGTCGCCACCTTATCCAACATTCTCCTACTCAGAACTTACATGAATCCTGAGATTTTCAATTTGGAACTTCTATTCTGATGTTGCAGAATTTTCTTGAAATTTACTGAAAATTTGCAAGGACAAATTTAAAAATAAATTTAAACGTTTCGAAGCATTTCGGTCATTATGACTGCATTTTTGAGAAGTATTTGCGTATTTAATTCTATTAATGGTAAAGTTTTCAAGATTTTCCTATTCCTAAAATGTAAATAGATATCCACATTCTGAATATACTCATATTTGTAATATAAAAACATTCATTCATAATGGTATATTGATATTTTCAAATAGGAACGAAGATACCTCTTTTTTACGCATTCATATTTGTCTCATCATTGAGTACGTGCACCATTCTTGGTAGTTTCTTTGTCGAGGCTAGCGAGGCTTGTTATCAGATAAAAAATGTTATATAATGGGAAGATATAAAAAAATTGACATTGAAGTGTTATTCCATTCCTGTTGGATTAACCAAAAAGCATGCAATTTTTTCTGGATAAATGAAGAATAGCGTTTTCCTGGTAATAAAAATTGAATAATAAACTATCTATTTTTTGCTACCTTTTCTCATATTTCAGGATATGACATTAGTTCACTCTCATAAAAGTTCTTTTCTCTAGAGAAGTGTTTCCCAAATTGTATTCCCATGGGGATACGTGGCGGACCAGACAGATAAGCGGAAATTATCCTGGTAATGGAGGAAAACACAATTTACGAGGGGTTAAATTTTTTTTGAAAATCTAGGATTTCGTGTTTCCAAAGGTATATGAAAAGTAAAGGTGAAATTTGTGTAGACCGAAAAGTCTATTCACGAAATAAGAAGAAGGAGTAGATTAAAGCACAGTACAGTGTGGACACTTTAAAATATGCATAATGTCGACACATATTTTTTATTTTAAAACCCCTACCGGTCCGGCCTACCCGAAAAGGGGGGAAGGCCTTTAGCAGATATAATGTCGACACTTTAAAATTTGCATATTTTTTCAAATATCTCCCGAAAATTTGCATGCATTTTCTTAAAATTTCGAACATGTAAAGATTAGGCTTGAACTCACATTTTACAGTGAAGATTCGATTACGAGAGTATTTAGGAGACCGACCAGAAAGACATGAAGACAAACAAATTTCGACTCATCCCGTTTCAAAGAAAGACGATAACGAAAAGAAAGTTTCATCAATGGTTATTTTTGATATGCATAATATTTACATGCATTTTCGTAAACATAGCACAAATATTCGGGAAGATATAAAGGTTCCTTAAAATAATCCAAATTTTCCCGCCTGTTTTTCAGCTTATAACTTCAAGAGTTTCAAACCAAATTGTATGAAACTTACAGAATTCGTGACACTATGTTAGAGAAGCATTGTATTAAAATGTGAAGTAAATACTTTGAATATTAAAGGAAATATGAGTATCTTAGTAAATGATTTTTTTACTGCACATGTGCGAAATGTAGCGTAATTTTACTTTCAAGATTTAAGATCCAGATATAGTATAGGGCAACTGACATAAAAATTCCAGTTCAATACTATTAGCATTCAGAAGGATATCGGCATTGCAACTTGATGAATTTCGGTACACTCTAAGAGAAGCTAAATGATGAGGGTTCTTACAGAAACTTATATTTTTTTAGCTTGAATCGTCGAACTATAATTTAAATTATGTATTTAACTCATAAGTGTATATGAGTATTCAGGATATTCAACTTTCATAAAATTCAATTTCACAATTTCATAAAATTCCAAGACAAACAAGATGATAGTTTTGGAGTTTTGCTTTCGTCTGTTTTGCTTCTAATGTACTTTTTAGCACATAGCAGCTGTCCAAAAACCATCTGTTTTGCTTCTAATGTATTTTTTTATTGCATAGAAATTTGCCAAAAACAACAAAGTTAAGATATTTAATATGAATTTTATTTCAATTTGATTTGGTTAATATTAACAAGAATTCAAATTCGGAAATCATGAAATTAAATTTGGGTGTCTTCCATCACAAATTTCTTCATTTCATCACAGACAAAACAACATTAAAATAAATTTCTTCAGTGAACTCCTATAAGTTACATTCCTAAATTAATAACAAATAATTTATTCGATATTTATCTCCAAAATATCAGGAACATCTTTATTGTCAAGATTCCTCCAACATTTGTGCTTGGTATAACTCTTTTCAGAGGAATGAATTTAATGAAGAACTGTTAGAATTTCATAATTTTATTGATTTAAAAAATTATAAACTAAAATTTGCAAATTATGCTAGTTTTTAAGTTCCTCTTCTATTAATGAAAGCATGATAACAAACAATATATTGCTTAATTTTGATTGTTTTTAGTGGATTGATTAATTTTATCTTGGTTTGCTTCAGACAGTTTTATTAATGCATTTCGACTTCAAACTGGGATTGTCTTTGAAGTTTAGTTTGAATATATACCATAAATAACATCCATGTTTTAGTTATAAATTTCATTCCTTTTTGCTTATAAAATAGTTATTTTAGTTTAATGCACGGCTGAATTGGTGGTTAAGACACTGAATTCGACTGTGTACAGTGGCAGGTACCTGGGAGCAATCTTTCTCCCATAATAAAATAAATGACAAAACCCATTTCCTACACATTTAATCGTTATTCAGAATTTTTGAGTGAAAGTTAGTTATAAGAAGAAACGTTTTTTAAACTGCACATTAAATTTTTTTTTACATGGATTCTCTTAAAAATTCAGAAAGTAAAAATACAAAAAAACTTTTAATAAAACCATTTATTACGAACATCTTATACATTTTGTGTCTAATTAATAACGGGAAATATTAACTTAAGCCTGACTATAGATGAATACTAACAAAATCCCTTTTCGAAAAATCAGGTTCATGATCTGGAGCTTATGTCCACCAGCATCCCCACCACTTGCATTTAGGCACCAGGGGTGTACAGCATGTCCAGATGAATCCCAACTGGTGGCAGCACTCACCTGAAAAGTCAATGGGATTAAGTTCATGTGTTTAATACAACATAAGAAGCAATTGATTGTTTCTAAAATATCTGGATTTTGCCTCTTTAAATGACATTCTTTCAGCTTTTTGATGATGGATTTATTTGGATATCATGAAACCCTTCGTCCAGTAGCGTACTACAGTAATTGAGATCTAATTATTTAATCGCCCTAAAAATATCTTCCAGGATTTAATGAATGTGAATTGCCAATATAAAATATACACGGATTAAAAATTTTAAGAAATAAATCACATGGGGAATTTAATTTCAAAATCAGCTTTTGTTTCAGGGAAGGCATTAAAATTTGATATTTAGGCACAGTTATCAGTTTGTAAAGCAATTCACAAGCCAAATGACCATTTAAAAAAAGCGATGAAATGAATTTAACTTGCATTGTGCAATGCAAAATTATTTATACAAATTTTGAGGTGAACACAACAACACACACAAACAAAAAATACGGTGATCGCATAGGAACTTATAACCAAATAACATCACAATAGAGTATCAAGAGATACGTTTAGACACTGAAATAGCTTAACCTAAATGATAAAACTTTCTTAACTAAATCATTGCGATCACATAATTCAAGAATCTAATAATTTATAAAACATTGATTTGAAGGAGTACAGCTAATAAATGGACGACTATTGAGCGTTAAATTTGATCATGCCGCAAGAATCACTATTATATATGTTCTTGTTCTAAAAAAACCGAGCTTGCTTAAAAGCGTAACATGTGTTGTTAATTTTCTTTTGATTTTTCTAGAAGCATTGCATCGAAAGCTCTTTAGTCAATTATACGAGTTATTAACGGATGCTGCGCTGCTATTAAACTAAGATAAAACTTATAGTTAAAGGCGTTAGGGATATGGGGTGGCACTATGTCTAACTGATTTAACAAAGTGTTTTTGAGCATTTGGAAAAACGAAAATTTTTAAATATCTAACAAGAGTATATAACGGTTCTCTTGAAAGACTTTTCAGATTGGCGTTTCTACCACATCTTGTTTAGTGTATGAAAACATAAATGGAAAAGTAATGTTAAAGATGAATGGCCACATCGTTAAACACTGTTTCGAAAACGTCCTTAACCCTGCGGTCTTGATATTTTAAATTACTTCATAAAACATTTGCGTGGGCCATTAAAACTGTTGAAAATCTTTTTTCATTGTAAAATTTCTTGAAGAGGAAGAAAGTTGTGGTTACTATTTTTTCTATTTAAATGCTATTCTTGCTACTGTGATCTAACTTAATGCGTTACTAAATTGTTTTGTGAAGAAGGATAGCACGTACCTGCTATGGGCACTTCGGCCTTGGGGCAACAGTCCCACTTGCCGTTCTCTTTTTGGCAGCACTCGGCTGTTCCAGGACACAGATGGAGTTTGTCTCGGCACACTTCGATCCCGAGATCTTTCAAGCTCTGCCCCATCATCGAATTCTGGGGTTGGGTGGTGTCGGGCATCTTCTCCAGTGCTGAAGCAATCTCATCTGAAAAACATGATGAAAACATTTATTATTCTTAATTCACATTTTTTATCCGCATGAAAATGAAACTGACTCATAGGAAATTAAAATTTACGATTTATCTTATGTTTTAAAGACACTGCTTTGGATAGATGGTACAATCGATAATAACAACAATAGATCGAATTAAAACATAGTTTATCTCTTATTCTATCTGATCGATATTTAAATTCCGAATTTAAATAAATTATTTATTCGTTTTTATTTGAGTTTAAAGCATCATTCTCATCACGACAAATTTCTAAGAAATAATGTACAATAGGGAATTTCAAAAATGTTTTTAGTAATTCTGGTAATAACTGGTAATATATCTAGAGGTTTAGAAACAAAAAAAATTAACTAACAAAATGAAAAAACTATCATTAGGACAAAGTCAAGACAATAAAATTTCCAAACAAAACTTGCTTGTATTAACGCGTTGGCTTGTACAAATGAAAGAATTGTAGTTTGATGTAAAAAATAAAATACTCGATATATTTTTAAGAAAATTTAAAAATTTAGGAGTGAAAAAATGCATTGCTTGATTGATACTTTCAAAAAAATGTTTCTTATTTCATTATAGGAAATCGTTAAAATTTCAAATGATAATGACTATCGTGAAAAAGTATCGAATTAACTGTGAGTCAGTAGAAACAATATTTTTATCCCGCTGTCGCATTCAAGTATGTTGATGAATATATATTTATAAAAAGATTGATGGGCTTCACGCATAAAAGCATTTAGAATTCATCTAGTAAGTCTAAACATTAATCTGAGATTCATAATTACTGTTTGGAATCATAACTGTTACTATAATAGGATATAATGTTCGTTATATCCTATTGTGATAAACTTCAACGTTATTTCACATCGGGCGAAAATATGACTCCACATTATACAGTGACGTATATTTGCATGACTTATATTTTTTCTCATTAAAATTGCTTTTTGTGAATAATTCAATAATTAAATAATAAAACTATTTACTTATCTAATTTTTCAAATGAAAGCGTTTAAATCAAAATATTTTCATTTAACAACTATAACTATACTCCAATATTTACAATATTCATATAATTATTTAATTGATTTTATAGGAAATATGGTAATTATCGTAATGTTTTGTACTGCTGTTCCTTTGTGGATTTCAAAGTTGATGAGAAAATATGAGTTCTTGTCGTCTTTCAGAAAGTATGCATCGTAAAGGAATACAAAACAAAACAAAAAATATTCGGAGTATTTATGCTAACGAACGTTTTGATTGTATTCCTTTCAGAACTATTGTTTTATGCTTTTAGACAAATTTGTGTTCATAAAAATGAAGGATTCTAGATTTTGTAAATGCATGCTTACTTGGTAAAGCTGTAGAAAGTCCTATCAGCATAATAGCTACGGCAACCAACATACTAAAAATAGAGGAAAACAGCTTAGAAAATCTGCGGTTGATCAAAGACGCATATATTTCAAATAACACCTGTATTGCGTAATATAGCAATCTGGAAGTAGTAAAGAATTTTGAAAATCCTTTAAAAATTAAAATTAAAATTCTTGGAATTTTTTAGCTTTGTTAAATGCAATTATTAAATAGCGGTGGTGTAATGTAAATAAAAAACAACCAACATTATTAATTTTTATATATCTCAGACTGCACTGTGAAATTAGCATTTACCGTTTGAAAATTACTTTCGTGTTAATACATTTAGTATTATTCCAAGCATTCCCAATTTTTAAATACTTTCTTCATATGATCGCTGTGTTATACTGAAGTAGTTGCAACAAGTACATCTGCAAAAAAATCCTGAAAGAACGGATCTCTCAAGATTCCTGTTATAGGATGTGAAATAGAGTTTTAGGATCCTGGCGCTGAAATTCGTTTCTACAGATACGTCTATTATACCTTAAATTAAAGTACTCATTGTCATGAAACATCAATTCCGTGTAAATATTATACAACATTTTTGCAACTAATTCTTAAGTGGGTTCTCAAAATGGTAGCGGCATATATTATTTTGTATAAATATATTACCATTGAAAACACGGCTTTATTTGAATAGAAAGTTTGCAACTATTAAAAATGGGCAATAATTGTGGTAACATTGGATAACTTACGGAAGTATAAAGAAAATACATAAAAAGGAATACATTTCGGAAGACTCAGCAAATAAATTTTTAAAAATTCCGTGTTGCTGTTTTCATGTCTTAAGAAGATATTATCGGCTAATAACACAACGGTATTATTGCGAAATAAATATTATAAATATTTTCATAAATATATAAATGTCTATTTTTAAAAATTTTATTTAATAAAATTTGAAAATGAATTTTTATGAGAATAATTATTTAGAAATAGATTGCAAATAATTATTTAAAGAATAAAACTTCTTTTTAATGTGATAATTTAAGATAAAACAAAGAATTATTTCAGTAAACATTTGAAAAAGAAGGGAAATTTACTCCTTTTTTTTCTCGTTTGCATATATACGAATTTTTGTTATTTCTTTATTATTTTAATAAAAATGGTTTTTAGAACTGTTGTCAATTTTTGGTTTTATTTAAATTTTCAGCTTTTCTGTTGAGCTCATCTCTTTGTTGGTATGAATTTTCTCGTACAATCTATTTTCTTCTTTTGCTTTTGTTTCCAGTATATTATTAGGAGAACCCAGTAAGTCTATTTATCTTTTCTAATTTCTTCTTTTTACAACTTTTTTTTAGATAATTTCTTTTCATTTTAGTGATATTATGTTCCATTCTAATCATAACAAACAGGGAATTTTTAAATTCTCTAATGATGTTTCTAAGTTCCCAGTTCCATTGATATAATTTTCATAATTTAATTAAATCAATATTTTAGTTGTTTATTTAATTTCGAACCCATTTAATTTAATAACTAGATTTAATTTAATGAGTAGACTAATTTAATTTACTAACTAGAATTTTATCAATAACCATTGCACTCTATAAATACCCTATTATTTTATTTTTCATATTAATTTCTGTACTATATTTTTATAAAGACTCTTTCAGTTCAGTAGTTTTAACCTTATATCTGAATTTTGCATGCAATTTATCAAAATAATTTAAGTACTC
Source organism: Araneus ventricosus (assembly GCA_013235015.1). Taxonomy (NCBI): domain Eukaryota; kingdom Metazoa; phylum Arthropoda; class Arachnida; order Araneae; family Araneidae; genus Araneus; species Araneus ventricosus. The sequence continues at coordinate 5,334,948 of BGPR01000009.1, forward strand.
TTTGAATGTATGATAAAGTATCCCTAGATAAGGGTCAAGTATCTCTAAGGTTTGGGATACTTGACTCTAAGCGATCTCATGAAATATATTTATTATATGATTAAATGGCATATAAATTTACATAAGTACATTTGTCATTGTTAAAGTATATCTTTCCATTGTGCTAATTATCAGAATTTTCGAGAAGTATAAGAAAAAATAAAACAAGGGTTAAGTATCCCTAGTTTCCACCAAATTATGACGTTTGATCCCTTTTGGGATCGAAATGAAAAAAATCAGAAATTCTTGAAAAAAAAACAACAATACTTTACCAGTGCAAAACAAAAGAAGATTAACCGTCATTATTATTCAAATTTAGAATGTCAAAATTATAGCATCAAATTTATACAACAGTGTTTTCAAAAACTAAATAACTATCAGTTTAAAAATCATTAAAATATTTATTATTCGCGTTCTACTTACCCAAAGGTGTTCATTGTTCAATATGGCTCTGGAATTCCTGTTCTCTCACTGTTCAGAAAAAGAGGCACGTGTGAATAATAGTGAGGCGAAATGCGACCGTTTATATAGTTGTTATCGGATTTCGATTGCTTTCACTTGCTTTGTTCTCTCCTTCTGTGAAAATGATAGTGATGCCCCCCGTGTAGTTGATATTCAATGTGAAAGTAATAGCAAAAATAGATAGAAAATTTCCGAATTCTCTTCTCAGTAAATATTGCTTTAGATAATCGTTAACACAACTTTCTCTAACAATAACTTTTTGTCGAAGATTTTGAAATACTGCAGCAAAGTATAAGCAGTTTATCATTGATATTTGTAGAGATTTTTCTCTTTCTGGATTAAAGTTAAGAAATGAAGATAAAAAATAATTAAATTATACAAAATTTAGCCTAATATCAGAATATTAATAATAAAGTTTATTAAATTGAATCTCCAGATTTTTTAAATAATTCGGTATACTCTCCGAGGAAATTAATATTTAGTCGGATCAGAAGTATATAAATGGAAACGGAATGGAAATACGAAAATGCGAGTCAAAAATTCAGTCATTCATTCATTCATCAAAATTCATTTTAAAATTATTCTTTGCAACAATTTCAGTGCATTCAAATCATGGTCATGTGATGCAAGTCAAACACCCCAAGACAATTTCATTTGATAATCCATTGTGCATATTGCAGGAGGAAAAGAACATAGCGTCAAAGCACATGGTGCTGTTTGATTCTATATAACATACGTAGCTAAGTTTGTTATGTGACTTTGATGTCACATGAGTCACATGAATTCATTCTTCGGTATATTTAAACTTCTCAAAAAGCACAAGGCAAACATCACGTGTATTAAGAGACGCAATTATGAATCTGCAACAAAATAGGTTTGAAATAGAAGATAAAGGTAAATTTATCATTGTAATGGGGCAAAAAGAAGAGTTTAAAGTTTAAATAAAATGCTTTCTTATGATCGCCTCTGGTGCAGTAGTTGCGCAAACACAGATATATCTTGCAGTAGAATCCATGTAATTAAAAGAATGGTTAAAACTGAATCTTCTGTAACTCCTAAACAAAACAAGTAAATACCAAAGTTATACATTATTTGGTAGAGAGTTTAATGAATTTACGCCTTTTGAAGTCAACATCTCTTTTGAATACGTAATTCATTATAAAACGGCTTCAATAAATTCTAATACATAAATACGAACATAATTAGAAAACGCTTTTAAAATATCGATGCTATCTGGTTTAGAAATGAATATGGATATTAACACAAGTTTCAAAGATATTCGATTCCTGTCCACGAAAAACTCTGTAAGCCAGTGTGAATTCGTAAATTAGGAAGGATGTTTTTTGTATGTTCTCCAGTTATGAATATAGATGGAATCGCATACTTCAATCTACTCTAAATTTCAGATTGCGTAATCTTTCCTTTAAGGTTGGTAAGAACCAGGAATGACATGGACGAAGACTGGATTATTGCTCTGCTTTTATATTCATATTGAGAAGTCCAAGAAACTGAAATGTGAAAATCAATATATTTGTACAACAATATTCATACAGTTGTTCCTAGTAGGTTAATATGGTTGTTGAACAAGTCAAACATCTCGCTTACATAGTTGACGATTCAGATGGTTGGCACTTTTTGAAAATCAGCACTCACTGACAGTTGTTTTGGGACAGCTTATGTAATTTACTAAAACAATATTATAAACAGAGAAATACCTTAAACATGCCTTAAAATGTTATATATCGTATTTTTTGAGATAGATGTTTTATTATATCTTAAATAGATAATTTTATGCGATTAAAGTAGCATTTTTAGGGAAATTTTTATTGCATTATTTTATAATTAAAAAACTAGATTAATTCAGCACTTGTTTGTAGAAGTTTATGTTAAACATTCTCCGTAATAAAGAACTGAAAGAAGAAGTAACAAATGCTTTAAGTGCTTTTTCTTTTAAAAAACGTTGATGTGGAAGACAAAAAAAATTGAAAAATGTTTCATGGAAAAGGTACTGAATAATTAATTACACAAACCTGCAAAAAAATCCTTTTTGAAAATTGTTTTAGTTTTGATAATTGATTTTTATATTATTTTCAGTGCTGACTTCAAAAATGAAATAATTTTTTTTCTATCACTTAAGGTTCTTTCACAAAATGATTTTATATTTTGGAAGAAACAAATGTAATCAAAATATTTTGAGATTTTCTTTTTTATTTTATCACCTCATAAATACATATTTTTCATTTATAACCTAGCTCTGTTATGATTTAGATGATAAATGAGTTCATAAAAAAGTTACAATCTTTATAGTAGAGGTTTTTTTTCAAACCTTTTTTACTGCTTTTCTTCTGCTGAATTTGCCGGGTTTTGTCTCTTTTCAACGTCCAGCAATAGTCACATATCAAGTTGATATTACACCTTCCTTTTGATATTTTTTTTCAATTTCCTTTATGCTTTGGTGAAATTTTTCCTGACTGTATCAAAATTTCCAGGGAAAAAGTCGAGGTGCAGATGGAGAAAATTAACTTTTTGGGGCTCATATGACACCCTAATTTCTTGAAATTTGCTAACATTTCTTTTACAGTAGATATCTAGTTTAAGTCTTATTAGTATCCAAGAAAGTTAGTTACCACTACTTTTAAGGATTTCCAGACTTTTCTCTCGTTTGTTTTTATTATTTGTTTTTATTTTGAACTCAAAATTTCCATTCTTCATCAGTTTTCTAATGTCAGGTTCTACAAATGCACCTTGCTTCAACTTTCATTCACAAAAATCTGGGAAAAGTTCACAAATGCATTTGAAACATTCTCCTTCTTTTGACAATGCCTTAACAAATTGTTTTATAAGGCCCAATTTTATATGAAGCTGTATTTTCCAATATATCTGAAGGGAACAGACCTGTTTACCGAGTCCAAGAGGGACAGGGCGTCTGGCAGATGGATTGTTAGGATAAAATATCTTCTTTTTGTTCTTTAGATTGAAACCTTTCACTTTGCATGTACAAAAATAGTAATCTTCTGTTTGGTTTTTAGACTCTTTCCAAATAATTGGTATACCAAACTGAAAATGTTGTTTTTTTATCTTAAAACCATTACCATAATTCTTCTAGACGGATGAAACAAACTTTGTGTACGACTCAAGGCTTATATTTCTCCCTCATTTTCATGCCAAAATAAGCAAAGTACACTTTTCCATAAATATCTGAAATGTTTATTTGTTATTTTACTGTATAGTTACCACAGATATTGTAGAAACAATCTGGAGAATTAGCACATCCTCTGAAAGCCATTTCTCCCAACCGAAATACAAACTAAAAGTAGAAATCACTTCTATTGAAAGCTGAAAATAATATACAAAAGCACTAAACTGATGTAAGAAACACATTGACGAAAGAGTCGGAAAATGCCAGGAAGGAGAGTGATGGATGGGGAAGGGGAGGATAGACATGCTTCAACAGGCTAGTGATCCGGTTTTAACTTGCTTTCTCCGGCTTTACTCTTGCATTAGACAGTTTTACAGTTTTGAAGAAAATCTTAAATAAGCAATTGTTTGTTCTTTCTTAGATATAATTTATATAGAGCAAATTATTATTTAAAATCACTAAATATGTTTAATAACTTCACACAAATAATATTAATTTACTTCAAAATATATACAAAATACTTATATATTAGACCTGTGATTTGTGGTAAAACTGTACGCAATGGATTTTTAAAATTATTTTTCCAGAAATCAGCATCCTAAAAACTATAAAAAGGCACTAATTAATTTAAGACATTTTTTTTCATTGCAGACCTGTGTTATTAGCAGTTTAGTTTAATTCATATCAAGTATCTTTAAAAATATATCAGATACATTAAATTTTGACGAATTCAAAAAATTTGAAATACTTTTGACTGTAGAGTATGTCCTACTGTGAGGTCTCTAGAAGCAGCAGCAAATTCCCACGAGAAAGTCTGACCAGACATCCCACATAGCTAGCTGAAGGCACCAGAAGAAAGGTATCGGACGTCGTAAAGACCGATTCCTGATTACATCACCCGAAGGGTTTGTTAAAACGCCGCGCCGACTAACCACGGGACCAGGTCGACAGCACAAGCCCATTACGTTGTGGCTGATGCCAATAGCGATGCGGGGAAGAGGACAGAGATTTGGCATTGGAGAAACTTTCTTCTCCCCCGACAAATCACCAAAAAAGTTTCGACCACGCCTCGGAGGGCAGGGTCAAAGGTGTTTTTAAACTGGAACTCTGGAGAGAAGAGGGGAGATGATCGAGAGATCGGTTAGAGATCGCTTGGAGATTCGAGATTAAATTCTCGTGATCGAGAATTTTGAAGGCAGCTCTCAGTCTGAGAAGCTGTTGGATCGGGCCTTGTCCCGTGAACCGTGAGCCAATCTTTGGTTGATTGAAGCTCGTAGCAAGCTGGAAAGCATCTGAGGAATTCTTAGGAATTCGTCTCGAAGTGAACGTGCCAAACTTCACTGCAATTTGCCTTCTTCGGTAATCGGTATAACTCGTTAGTGGTTATACGTTAATATTTGAGCGGCCTAATCCCTCGAATCACTCTTCCGGCCATCAGACTTTGTACTCGCCTTGAGTAGAACTTTTCAATTTACATACGAGTGAATTCATAACAAATCTGCGATTGAATCCAGATTTAACTTTGACTTGTTTACGCTATCTCGTCCTGAGTTAAGCTTGATTTATGTCGATGTTAATTTGTACATTCTTGTATATAATCAATTAATCAAGAATCTTTAATTAAAAATTAATATCCTGATATTGCTGTGTCTGGTGAAATCTTTCACAGTTTAGTATCACTGAGCTAAGACCTTACACCTACTACCACCCTACAAGTTGACGTAGAAGACGATGAGGATTGATACAGACTGCCGGATGCCGTCCGGCAGTAGATCACTTATTGGAAAATGATGCAAAGTAATCTCTTACGATACGATCAGCATTCGTATGGTCATATTTTTTCAAAAGAATTTCTAGGTATTACCAAAACGAGTGAAAGGTTGTTTCGATCTAGTGCGACCAGAAATTTGTGATGTATTGATCTTCTGTAGTCCAATCACACTATCACTATTAAATATGACCACAACCGTTAATGAATTTGAGACAAATATTAAAGCTTTGCTTGTAGTTTCAAACAAAAATGTTTTTGTGACTATTGCCACTTGCTATTGCGTTACTAGCCAAGTCCACGAGTCAAGGAGTCATGATAAAGGGAAGTGTGGCAGCATCAGTTGGTCAAAGAGACCTTCTAGCAGCTAGGTATCACCTGAGTACAAGTTTGGCTTCAGCTCCAGTATATGTTAAGTGGGCCGCATTTCTGGTGGACTTAAAGGGGGAAAAGACCACTTCCGTGTGTCGTTTAGAATTATGAAATTTATAATCGATATCTAGGAAACAAATCGTAAAAGAGCCATACAATAACATTTTTTAGGAAGCGAAAGCAATTTATATACTGAAGTCATTTTTATTTAAAGTTTTTTCAAAACAGTGTTTTCAAATGCATTTTCAAAAAGTTTATGATATTCATGAAAGTCTTAATAATTAATTTATACGTTTTTACAATTTGTAGATAATGATAAATGAAACAATCTTTTCAAATTCAGCTCTAAAACATAAGAAAAAAATGAATTAAAATAGGTTTTGGTTCACAATTATTAGCTTCGTATCAGGTCTTAAACTAAAGGCTCTGTATCTCCAATGGGGTCTCGAATGCTTCTGTCAACATTCCCATTCATATAAAGAAAAAAAATTATTTTGATTTGAAATATTTTATTAAAAATTTATAAATAAATTTATTGAATAAACTATATTATTTTTAGCTGTAATTGGTGTCTGATTTTTTGTTTTCTTTTCATAGTTAGATTAAAATGATCTAAAGGATAGTGTTACTATGCAAATATTTAAGGTTTTTTTAAAGTAATCAATTCTAAATTCTAATAGACACATGGAAATATATCTAATTCATTCTGATTCTGATTACCAGTATATGAAAGTGTAAAATGTAAATCTTTTTAGAATGGTTTTGCTATATTGATTATAAATATGCTGTCATGAACCTGAAAAACAATTAAATAATCTCTACTAATTATAAAGGAGAATGTTTGTCTCTGTGTGTGTTTTGGTGCTCTACAGGGCAGACCGCTGGACCTAGAGCTACGAAATTTGGCACAAACATACTTTGAAGAGTTGGAATGTGCACCTTGGAGCACTTTGTTTGAAATTTTAAGTAGAATTTTAATTAATTAAAAATTAAACGAAATTTTGGAGCTTTTCTTTAATAAATTCCGAAAATATTACAGCACAAAAATTATTCGTACACTATCGAAAATTGAAACAGATTAGTTTTTCAAGTATATGAATTAAGCTACTGTACATTTTTTATCTAATTTCAATGAATTTTTAAAAATATTTTTACACATAATTTGCAATAAAATTTTTCTCGCATTGAAACTCATACAGTTTTCAATATTTAAACAAATATTTATTTACGTGTTTCTCTTGCAATGGTGAAATCAAAGGCAATATCCTATTGAATTTTCTCTCCTTTTTTATTACACCAGCTTTTCTGGAAATCTGTAAACAAAGTCCTCTAAGATAGTAAATATATTAGGAAGTGTATCCATTAAGCTGAATGATCGTGGTTGCTATGTTTTAATTTTGTTTATTAGCATATGTGAAGCGTCATTTTTATGTTTAAATCAAATAGAAATTTTGCATTAGGAATAAGAAGGTGAAACTGGCGCCGACAGCTTACGATTAGATGTTACATGGCACGGACAGTTTCTTGACTCCTTTAGGGACGTTCATGTTGGCAATAAACAGAACATGAGCAAAGCTAATAAAAAAGCACGGATAAAATGTCTATCACAATTTGAAGTTTAAAATTACTTTGTTGAGGAACCATGAATATCAAATTATGCATATGGGATTCAATTGAAATTATATTCCTGGCGAAGAAACTAGTCGCTCAAAGCGGCTAGTAAGGAATTTTAAAAAACGAGCCTCACTATGTAAAACCTCAAAAATCTAACTTTGACTTCTAGATTAGTAAAATAAAAATGAAACTCAATCTTTTGAATATCTTCCAATATTGATGATTTCAGATTCCGAATTTTTTTTATCTTATTTTAAAATTTAAGTAGTTTTATCAACCTTGTATTCTACAATAGCATTCATGATCACTTTCACTATATTTGCTTCGTATTCTAAATTTATATCTATTTCCTTTCACGTGATATGAGCACTTTCACTATATTTTCTCTCAAGAGAGATGATATGGCTGTAAAGTCAACTATATATATGAGGAATAATTCGTTCCTGTTTAAAATTTTGGATTGTTGAGTCGCAAAACATAAACAGTAAATTAAATCTTAAAATGGATGCCACTAGGTAAGATAATTTAATCGTTAAATTGCATTTAACATTTTTATCTTTTTATGATATTCCTTTTTCACCTTCTATATTTCTTTTTGAAAAATAGCATTCATTAGTGATAATTATTAAGGAAATCCAATAGCTCTAATATTTTAGAAAATTTTAGAGAAATATATTAAGTTATCACTGTTCTCTTAACTATACTATTCTTTTCAACAAATGATCAAATGTCTGAAAATTTCTCGCCATTGCATCTTCCTGTTTAATCCTACTTAAAATTGCGGCTTATAATTTACATAGTATCTGCATATGTTCTCAAATTCTCTTAGGATATTTGCAGGTTTTCAAGCTTGTGAATGAGTCAAAGTCACCTGAAAGTTATGTAAAAGAATTAAATTTAATGTATGCGAAACGAATAATAGCGTAAAAAGCGAGGTGTATATCGAAAAAGTGCTGAATACAAGCTAAATATTCACCGACCGATTCTTTCCTCACAAACTGTCGCAGATATTCCCTATTTCTTTGACTGTTCCGATTTATATCTGACTCGAGCCATACCATATACTGCACAACCATCGCAGATTTCCTGATGGTTACATTTGATATTAGACACCACTGCAAGAATAATAACTAGCAAAGTTGGCTAGGTTCTATCCCCATGCACTTAATGAATCTGGGCGGTTGAATAAAATCAAGAATTAATTCTGGCAGAGGTAATTTTTTATATTACAATGCAAAGAATGGCATTTGACTCGGCTTTATAAATGTGTATAAAATTATTACTTAAAATACTAATTGATAGAAACAGAAATGTTGACAAATTATCATAATAACAAACTATACTAATAGAGTTTCGTCAGACTTCTTTTCGAAATACCATTTATAAAAAGAATGGAAGTATTTCTAATTACCATAAACACAAAATCTCCTTTTATGTCGCAGACAACAAATTTCTGTTTACATATTCTAAATTAAAAGATTTAAAATAGTTAATTTAGCATGTTTTTTGTTAATCCTTTAATTGTTAATGTTAATGTTAATTTAGCATGTTTTGTATAAAATAATAGGTTAATTGGATGTAATAACGCAATTAGTAACCAAATCCATCGCGCTCATTCCAGAATAAATTCCAGTGATCCATTGTTGGAAATTTGATGCCTGCATTGCAAGTAGACAGTCGTGAAACTTCCTCACTCAGTTCATGCTTGAACAACTAACTACTCACATTTAGATACAGTTTGAAATGCTTAACTTACTGAATTGAAATCCACAAAATGGTAGTTGGTTCATTTTTGTGTAACAGTGCGCAATTAATATTCGGTATTGAAAGTTCGAAAGAGTTAATAGTCTTTATTTCACATCGTATTAATTAGCAATGCTGTAAATCACTCTAACATAATATTTTTTTCCAGTCCTCTTAAGTATGTAACCGAATTCACATAGTAGCTGTTCTATATTCTGAACTCTTTAGGAGAAAATTTCGAAAATTCTTAAAACCCGCTATATTTGGAAGACGTTAATTCCAAATAACATTCGTACAGTCATTATAAAAGCCAGAAATTACACGGATATATTTGAAACCATTAACTCATTACAAGGCCATAAGGGAAAAACAAATGCTTTTGATAATGCAAAATAAATCTTTCTCCAACTTGGATGAATGCTAATAGATCTGTACTCTATGAATGCTATTTAATACATGTGCATTGAGCAGTTAACGACTGGGTCTTATGAAGATATTAATAAATAAATAAAAAATTTAAAAAATAATGTTTCCAGTTAAAATATGTTAACGATGAGCAAAAATTTAAAAACAATAGAATTGCTATTGATTTTACTTTGAAGAAAGCATGTGAGAAATATCAGAGAATTTTCTAATAGTGTGGTTACGAATAGTTGCTTTTTTATTATACGTGGTTAATAATTGTGTTCTTCATTTGTTTTTATAGGATGTCATTAGCTGTAGCTGTTTTGCTTGTCGGATTTGCCTGTGCCTATTCTCAACTTATGGCACCAAGTGAGTATTATAGATGAGTATGAGTGAGTCAGTCAAAAAATTCCTCCAAGTTTTATTAAAATTGATATTCTCCTATTGAAATCCTTGTAATGTCATTTAAGCCTTAATCTAATATACATGGGGAAAATATATTTATTTTATTTTGCAATTTTTTCAAATAAAATGTAGTCTAGTTAAAAAATATATAGGAACGAAAAACAAAATATATTTGCACATTAATCTATATCTAATAATTAAAAGTTATATTTCATTAATTAATCTCTTTGATTGCGAATGATTTCAGTATAATTGCCTTTAGAAACGGATTACTTATCAGCATGAATGCAGATGGATATTATACACTTTATTTCAAATGTATTTTCTACCATTGTAAATTCTGAAGACTTTAGTCAATTCTTGCTTATGTAATACACGGAAATTTTAGCTTGCAAATTCAAATTTAAAACATGCATATTATGCAATAGCTACTCGTAGTGTTAAAAACAATTCTTTTATAGTTTGAAATTTCTTTCACTTAGATTTTCTTTGGTAACAAAATTCTAATTCTTACATTAGACATCAAGTTTTAAAAATTTTTTACAGTTTGAAACTTTTTCTAAATTTTTAATACAGTTTTATACATTTACTATTTATATTTTAATCATCCTTGTTCGTTTTGGCGAAGTACAGCCAATTACAGTCCTTGCACCAACCTCCCCCTCCCCCACAAAATAAGAATATCTGCGTCCATTCGTATTATTGCCATTTTTTAAAAATTTAAATTGTATTGACATATTGTGAATGCATAATATATTTAGTGAATTTTTCTTAAATTATTTTATATATTATTTTAAAGGAAGCATAAAAAGAACGTCAAACAAACAAATAATAAAATCTGTAATCACTAAACCTTAAAACATCAAAAAAAGCGTGTTAGGAATTTAAAACTTGCATTCAGTCAATCTTAAAAACCTTAAAATCGCATTAAAAATTTTAAAGCTGCAAACACTAAACTTTAAAAACCTTAAAAAACGTATAGGGAATTTAAAAGTTGAATACACTCAATTAAAAAGAAATTCCTATAACTCTATCTTTGAAATATTTTAATGAAATTATCATGGTAAATTGTTACCAAACAAATTTTCTAAATGAAGATATATTAACATATTTCCTATTTACTTTAAAACAGCGTACGGGCTTTATGTCTTTTGTGAAAATAATTAAATAATGATACTTGAATCAGAGCACTTATTCTCTAAATGTAAGCACTCAGTGCTTTGACTTAGAAATGATTTCATACACTACATATACATCGTTACAACATAATTTGCTTCTTTTATGGCCTAAAAATTTAATAGAATTGAATTCGGGAGAGTTATAATACCGGTCGGTTATAGGTACCGGTTCAAATTTGGCGACTCTTCCCTATAACGAGAAATTATCTGTATAATTAAACTTGATAAATACCTTTTAAAATAAGCGACTATCTTTCATTAGTGTATATCTGATCTACTAAAGATTAGTGAATAAATAGGAGCATCTGAATGCGGGAAAATTCTTTATGCCTACATGAACGAAAATCCCCAGGATGACGTAGGATTAAAATTTTCTTTTCTTATTTTTGCACTAAATGCGTTTTCATAATTCATGATAGTTATATCAAAACATAAAATACCTTTTCTTAGGATAGTTGTCTATCTCGTTTTGTAAAAAATCACCCGATAGAGAAGGCACAACGCATTATTTGCTACTGAATAAATTAGGTCGAAAATGTAAACACAATGTGAATTGTTTAATGAAAGGCGAATGTTTGTGTGATACGGAGCCAACGCGACTATTAGTCAAAAGCTTGCAAATAGCCTTAAAAGCAAATTTATTTCATACTAGCCGCCTTCGGCGACAAGCTTGATCGCCAAAAATAGAATTTCAACTGAATCAATTATAAATAATTTTATATTCATGGTACCCTTAAGAAGTAGTTTCAAATTTAAAATTGCTATAGACAATTAACCTGTGTTCATTTCGTAGCCTTGCACTCTTTTTCTTTTACTTTTTCTACATTAACGCAAAATTTGATGCAGTTGATTTCAACATTACATTTTCACGGAACATTTTAAGTCCAGAAGCATGCTAGTTGGCTTAAAACACGCTGATAAAAAGAATTAAAACATAGCAACGATAATCTTTCGGTTTACAGGGTTATTTCATTATATACCAACTATTTTGAGGACTTCCCTTTACAGATCTCACAGCAAAATTGATCAAATAAAAGAAGAAAGCAAAATCCAGTAAGATATTTTCTTGCTTTCAAAAATGGTAGAGAAACGCGCAATTAAATATCTGTTTAAACAATGAAAACGGTTTGAAATGCGTTGCAACAATGAAAAGCATTGTTGTAAATTATGCAAAAAAAATTTTTTTTAAGGTTATTAAAATTAGAAAAAAAATTGTACGGCAATTTAATTGATATCATTAAAAGGGTAATTTTTTGCTCTTTCATATGGCGTAAAAATGGTTTTGTTGCTGCTGTAATATTTGCGGAAGTTATTAAGGAAATAGACAAAATTTCGCTTCATTTTTAATTAATTAAAATTCTAATTAAAATTTCAAAAAAAGGCTCCTAGGTGCGCATTCCCATCCTGCAAAGAAGGTTCGTGCCAAAGTTCGTAGCTTTAGGTCTAGCGGTCTGCCTTGTAGAGGACCAACACACAGACACATACACATATTCTCCTTTATTATTAGTAGAGATGTAGATGTCATGCTCATCGAGATGCATTTCGGGCAAGGCTTCATGAAGTTGTATTGATTTGCAACGCCATAATGCATAAAAAAACTTTTTCACTGCTTCAATCATAATAAGCATAAATAAGAAATATGTAGCAAAAACTAGTCAAAATATTTATTGGGAAAATTGCAATGAATATTTGAAAACAAAATGCTTTTTTGACTTACTACATTCTCGGATGCGAAGAACAGTAAGGAAAATATTTTAGACGTCAAAAAAATTGAATATTGGGACTTTGATGATGTTTCACGTTTTAGATGTCCCTGAATACGAAACTCCATTTTTAAAATTGGGTCTACTTGTATGTAAACGAGATAATTCAAACTAGCCAGAAGATAAATGGGTGAAATAAGGCATAAAGTTTTATTACCATCATTGTGGACGCAGACCAAACTTTGAGGCAAAGCCTACCTAGGATTGACTGTTTGTTGGATTGTTTATCGTGGAAAGCTAATGTTTGTGAATAATTCATAAACGCAACAAGATAGATAAATGAAATTTGGAGAGTGGTCTTGATATCACATATTAAGTTTGTTTGGAACCACTCGGTCAAAAGGAACAACTCCAAATGTAAACTCGATTCTCTTTACTGTTGCTATGAATCTTAAAACAAATCGCGCCGAATTAAATACGTATACGAGTAAGTCGAAGGAAGAACACATCCGCTTAATTTTGCTTTCTGAAGAGCTGCCCATGCTTTTATTACGCCAAAGTTTATGCATAATATTGCACATGGGTCAGGAACTCTAATTTAAGAAATCTTAATTTAGAATATCTCCAGGGGATACAAATTTTTTTTCAGAACATTTTTAAGAAATCTCTTTAGTTATACAAAAGCGAGTTTAGGCAATCCATTTAGCAATGAATGTAAGCAATTCTTCATCTTCCTCATTTATTTCAGGTTAAAATCATATTTTAAAAGTACACCGAATAGACATTGTATTTCAAAAAGCATTTTACTTCCTGTTAGCATTATAAGAATAAATTATCATTTCATCGTGATTAATACACTAAGAGTGAAATACTCTTTATCCTTAGCTACTGCTACATAATTTAAATTTAATAACTTGGTGTTTCTCTTTGTTTTTGATCCCACTTAACTAACGTTTCGCGATTCCAATTACTCCTAAGAATAAAAAAAGAGTTTAACAAACTTCCAGCCACATTGGAACAAAAAGATTCGAAACTGACATAGTTCAAAATAGGTGCATGAATGGAATGTCTCCGTGGTTTACTTTGGTGAGTAGAAAAGTGAGGTCATTTCGTATGATATTGATTTAAAGACTGATATATAATTGTGAAAAATTGTCTTTCTTTGCCAGGTGCGTTTGAGACCCTTTTGGCAAAGCCGTTAGACATGAAGCAACCTCAAAATACAGTGATGGGTCAGCGACTAAAAGATATTGGGATCGAGATCTGTCCAGACCAATTCCACTTGTGCCCCGCTACGGCTGAATGCTGCCAAACCGAGAGCGGAGACTGGAACTGCTGCCCCAAGGCGTCTTCGGCTCCGCTGAGTTCAGGTAACGGAGACAATAAACCATTAGTGCTTAAGTATTTTGTCAATATCACGCTTAGTGAGTTTATGATATGTGTTCATGAAATGTGTTTTGGTTTTTGAAACGAACACGACTTTCTCAAATTAGAAGGCATTTTTTTATACTGCTGTAAATACGGTAGTGATTTTCATCTGTTACTTTTTATGAGATGAGCAAGGACCAACAAAAATAACACAATTTTTATTACTGTTTCTATTCCCACCCTACCTCATCTCAAAGTGCAAGAGAAAAAGGGATTATAAGCACCTACTTTTGGGGTTTTTTATATTTTACCTTGGAAAACTGATTATATTCACTCCATTTTAACCCATTAATACCCAAGTCGCATTTTTCAATAAAATTTTGCTTACTAATACTACATGTCGTGAAATAAACTAGAAAATTACTAAAAAAATCTTGCCTGAAAATTTTATGTTTTTGAGCCCTCCTAAGCCTTCGTTAATATTTAGGCGAAATCCTTATAAATGGGAAAAAAGTCTATCAAAATCTTAAATTATATGAAATTTCAAAAACAACAACACTTTTCTCTCAATTGCATTTACTGATATATTTGTTAAACAAATTCATACCTTTTTTTGTTCACATTGCAAAAATCTATTTTTGAGTCTGACCTGAAAATAAAAAGGCTACATGAGCAACCGAACGCTTGACATCTATTGAATATATAAGAAATGAATACCTAAAAATACTTTTTGTAAAATTTATGTAGAAAAAATAATTCCTATGAGTTTATGATGGATTTTTAGATGCGTCACTGAAAAAGGACGTCTGGCAATTGGGTTAAGAACGTATTAAATCAATTTAATTCGATCAAGATCTTTCTTTTCTTATTGAGCTTTCTCTATTGTTGGGTTTTTTTGATTAATACAATAATGGAAGTTGTTTCGTTTTTTATAAAACGTAGAAACTTTCTGATTACAGCCTCATAATATGATTATAATAAGAAAAATTACAAAATTTGACAACCATTAGCAAATGGTGATTATTCCATTATCAAGCATATAAGTATGGTGCATATCGTTATGTCCTTGTCTGATAGTTTAACTTATCAACAAGCAAGTATTATTTAATAAGATGATTCCTAGAAAAAGAAATAAAAAAGCGAGATTTTTACAACTAATACTTTTTAACTCTAAAATCGAATTAATATGTTCTGGCAAGTTTCGGACTGAAAGGAAAGTTTACAGACAACAAATCTTACTTATCTTGAAATTGACGGTTCTTTATGATGATAATTTTCAATAGGTCTTAAAATTGAGCATGAGGTGCTACATTTAGTGCTTTAGATATTCGAGAATCGGATGAATGAGGATTATTTCTATTATATAATAGCATTACACACTTAACTACGCTTATAGTTTAAAGCTAAATTTAACATTTTATTATACAATTTATCCGGGGATAAAAATCAATTGAATTTATTTTGGCAGTCGACTCAAATACAGGCTTATTTTAAATACAAAATTGATTTAATAATCTGAAAAATATGATGGTGTTTTTATTTAGCTAGATGATATATATAAAAATCGTATTTTTAACAATTTATTTGATTCTAATTCCGAGCTAATTTGATGATTTCAGGTGAGTGCTGCAAACACTTGGGGTTCAAGTGGACCTGCTGCGCTCCCAGCGTTCCCAAGTGCTATTGGTACGGATGCTGGTGGAAATAAAGAAGACTGAATGATTTCTTGCTTTCATTAGAAAATAATTACTTTTCTATGAGCACTGCATTCGAACGATGTCGTTTCCCTGATTATGTTATAAACGTTTCTGATAGATTTTATTGGTTTTACAGTGATATAAATAAAATTCCTATTTATGTAAATCTTGTTTTGATTTATTTTATATGTTTGTGGAAAATATGAATAAAGTCAAATAATTTTAATTACCTGAGTATTAATTGAAAAGTTATTCAAAGTAAAAAAGGGCATATTTATTTTAACTGATTTCCCAATCGTAAATAAATTTTAATCCGATAAGCAATTTAAAAAATTCATATTATTAAATCTGGTCAGAAGCGGATAATTTTTTTTTGGGGGGGGGGGCCCATACAGCATCATACATATGTACTTCTACATTTTGTCTGACCAATCATTAGGTTTTAAAATGATATAATTTTTCAATTCTTTTAATGATGATTCCTACGTTTTATTATTATAATTTTATAATTGTTACATTATGTAACTTTATAATCAGCATATATAATCTATGAATTGCACCTTAATTAATCATAATTAAGGTTTTTTGGTTTAGCGTAAGTAAATCAAAACTTATATTATCGATATAAACTCAGAATCTATTGAATAAAAGAAAATACAGATAACATTTTGTTATCAAAATTTCTTTCTGTATTAATACTAACATTGCTATTATTTTCTAATAACTTAATAATGCTCTAAAAAAGAATTACTTTAATGCTAAATACTGAAGTATTATAAAGTGGAAATGCAAAGAAATTTGATATTTAAAATTAAATACTCAAATCGACAAAAAATGTAAGCATGTTTTCACTGAAGAACCATTGAATCTCTTGGAAGAACCAATTTGTTATAAACAGTTTTTTCTCTCCATTTTATAATTTTGAAAAGATTTTTGAGGCAGGATTTCATGTACGAAAGCAAAATGGTCCAAACTTCTTTTCCCAAACTTTTATTAAACTGAAGATTAATACCAAACCGGAGTCATTCTGAAACTTCTTCAGATTATTTCAATATACAATAAAGATGTAGATTCAAATTATATTTATCAATCATTCATGACAAATTAAAAATTCCTTTCTCATAAATTAAAATTATCGCCAAACTTAAAATGTCTCCGAGTTCAGTTTGAATAGAACATGAATTTGATTTTAATAAAAAAATGCGCGAATAATGAAATATAAGCAAATAAATTCAACAATAATATTATTTTAATTCTTACGTATTTTTGGGGTGTTGAATGATGAAATTACAACAAAATAGATTTATTTAAATTCAATATAACCAATACTAAATTAAAAATTACATCAATACGATAATCACTAGAATCGCTCTTGAATACGAATGGTCTTTTTTGCATTAATCAGATATAGAATTCTGGGAATAACAGAAGAAATCCCAGAAGACATTTCTACCAACCAATGAAACGCAATCAGACTGTTCTTGCAGTTAATAAGATGCAAGGAGCTAGAACAGTTGATATTTTCATAGCTTAAATCACAGAGTATCCCCATCCCAGTAACGAAAGGAACGGTGAAAACAAACACAATCTAATACAAAAATATCTACCCTGTAGTTAACAATAATGTTGCGTGACAAAAGACATAAAATGAAATGATAAATACAATAAAATATATCTACGATACAATATTACTAAAAATGATTTTTTGAATTAAAAAGTTATCCTCAGGAAAATAAACGTGTCTGCCATAACGTGTTATCCTAGTATTTGTAGAAGTTTTATCTTCGATTTGTGGTTTAGTGAAAGGTGGTTCGAAATTTTAACTACCTTTTGGAAAATTAAAATCTTCTGAAAACTCATAAGTTGCATTTAAGCAATCAATTGAAACAGCAGTGCTTTTGACGTTTATATCAATTACAAACTTTGTGTCTGTGCGACTTAAAACAGGATGTGGACCATAATAGGGAAGTGTGAGAGGAGGGCGAATTTTGTCGTTTCTTATAAAGCATGCGTGCATGCATTTAATGACATATGTACATAAATTTTCGAAAAACTTTCGTATCATGGTAACTAATTTCGACACATACGTGGATGTCACAGACTTTTGAAGAGAATCTGTATAAATCTGTAGATCAGATGGAAAACGTAAAGTAGTACCTATCATAAACTAGTTGAGAGCTTGTTGCATTTAAGTCGTTCTTCACTGCTGAGCGTAGATCTAACAATAAAATTGTCAAAATATCGGACCAACCAGTGCCTTCATAGGCAAAAATAGCGCTTTTGAGATGCCAGTGGAATCCTTCTATCATTCCATTACTTTGTGGATGGTAAAAAGCGGAATGGATTCTATGGCTACCCAACACGCTTGTAAGCTCTCTAATTGAAGAAGACTCAAAATTTCCCCCTTGATCTGTTGCATTTGTAACGAGTGTGCCGAAACGGGCAATCCAACCACTTAAAAGTGTACGAGCTGTGGTTTCTGCCAATATTTCTACAATAGGAATTTCTTTTGGCCACCTGGTATACCTGTCTATGATATTAAGACAATATTTATAACCGTTGGATGGAGGAAATGGCCCAATATAGTCAATAAGAATATGTGAGAATCGAGCATCCGGTAGAGAAAATGTGCTAAATGCAGCATTTGTATGTTTGAATACTTTAGCTCGCTGACATTTGTCACAAGCGCGAACTCTGTTCCTATCTGTCTTTTCTCATTCCGTGCCAAAACAAACGCTTAAAAATCAATATGATAACGTGATAGAAATATGAAAAGAAACTCTCTTTCTGAATTTTTTAAATTAGAACTGATTCATTAACTTTTAATTAGAATCAATGATATTTTAATTAGAAAATTACTTTTATTGCATTTCCAACTTTTATGACAGTGAGTTAAACATTTAGATGAAACAATTAAAACTAAAAATTCCACTGTTAGAAAGATAATTTTTTATTTTTGAGTTATTAGTAGAGATTAGGTAACATCTCTACTAACAATAAGCAAAAATGTGTGTCTGTAATGTCTGCGTATATGTGTGTGTTGGCGCTCTATAAGCCAGACCGCTAAACCTAGAGATACGAAATTCGGCACAAACATATTTTGGAGGGTGGGAATGTACACCGAGGAGCCATTTTTTGAAATTTTAATTAGAATTTTAATTAATTAAAAATCAAGCGAAATTTTGGCGCTTTTCCTTAAGAACTTCCAAACATATTACAGAACAAAAATCATTTTTACACCATCTGAAAATGTAAAACATTAGCTTTTCAATGATGCCAATTAAGCTGCTGTACAATTTTTTGTTTAATTTTAATAAATTTAGACATAATTTACATTGATTCTTTTCATTCTAACAACGCAATTCAAACCGTTTTCATTGTTTAAACAAGTATTTAATTGCAAGTTTCTTTTTCGATGTTGAAAGCTTAGGTAATATTCTGATACATTTTGCTTTCATATTTTAGGTCATCAACATTTTTGTGGAATCTGTGAACCAAGCTCTCTGAGTTATTACCTACATTAAGAAATAGATCCAGTAAGCTGAATAATTATATTTACTATGCTTTCATTCTATGTTCAGTATGTTTCAATCTAACTAACATGCCGCTGACCATAAAATGTGTTGCACCATTTTAATGTTGAAAACAAATGTATATTTTGCAAAAAGAATAAGAATGTTAAAATTGTGCCGTGCAATTAGATGTTACATGACATGGTTCGTTATTTGACTCCATTTTTGCCAATTATGTAGAAGTGAACAGTACAGTTACAAAGCCACTAAAAGAACATGGGTCAAATATCTACCACAATTTGATGTTTAAAATTCCGTTGTGAAAGGAACCATGAACATAAAATGATTCAACATTCAATTGTAATCATATTCCCGGCGAACAATCTGGTCACCGTAGACATCTAGTTAAAAATAAAACAAGCGTAAAAAATAATTGTAAATAATATATAACGGAAATAACCGCTTGCTCCACTTGTTCCGGACTCTACACATATGCAGACCACAAATTTCTCCTCTCATTAAGATGAACTATTTTGAAAATTTGAATTATCAAAAGAAACTTTAATGATTGCAAAAACTGGAGAATCTTCTTATAAGGATAGACTATAACGTATCTTAGTAACTCAAGCTAATTATTTAATATTTCTAATCATCATTTACACTACTGGAAAAAAGTATTGCAAGATTGCTTGTATTTGGAGTTAATTTGAAAACAATGGTTCTCAATCAGTTTTGGAGAATAGTGGGACGTACAATGGTGGGAACTCACCTTTTACATTGACGATTTTTTCACGAGGACAATTAGCAGATCGTCCACAAATTGATGAAGAAGAAACTGATTTCGAATCGGCCCATTTCATATTTTTTTTTTCATTTGATCAAACTCTCGATCGAGCTATCAAAAGAGAAAATGCCAGTTACAGCAAAAATTGAATCCCTTTTGTCTTTCTTTCTTATGTAAGTATAAAAGCTGCATTTAAATTCAGAAAGGTTCAAAGTGCAAGGTTCTCAATGAATACGAGGAAGACCGTAAAACTCCAAACTCCGCAAACAAACTCCGTTGCCCAAACACGTTTTCCAACTGCTTCAAATTTAAGAAATACGTGGTGGCTTATACACTGAACAAACAACATTACATGATCCTGTAAGAGGCAATTAACATTCAGAACAAGGTGTCCGAAAGGATAATAGAGTTTTGAAGAACGCAAAACATTTATTTTTAAATTATTTAGAAAAAAGCAAAATTACACTTTATTATTGCCGGTTATAGTCGTTCAAATACTTTTACGAAAACCACACACACACTTTCCGATGTGATAGAGATTTTAAATTATGCTCCGTTGTGTGTTCTCGGTGATAATACAAATTTTAATATTTTTAAAAGCAATTATAAAACAATAGATTAAATTAATTAAATCTTGATTCAATACGGATGGCGCCACCTGATACTGAAATCGAGACAAAATTTATTCCACAATATTTATAATAATGAATACAATAATTAAAGACTAAAGAAACCAAATTAATTTAAATAAAATCTCCTTTTTTTACTCTGAAAAAGATTGTTTTTAAAAAAAATGTTTCAATTGAATTTATTTATTTTGCGTTTGGCATCTTTATGTTGATAAATCAGTTATTTTTTTCTTTGAGAATGTCTTGAAAATGCAGTTAAACCTCGTTATAACGAACCTTCGATGGATTGATGCAGAAGTTCAACATAACCTATGGTACACTATATACGATTTTTCAAAAATTCCCTACTCAAGATTTCTATAATCATTAAATGCATTTCTGGGTTGAACAAATTAATTACTCTAAATTGCAATTAGTAATGGAGTATGATAAATTAAAATTAATAGTTGTTCTTAAAAAATTAAACAGTGAAATTAATTGTACATTCATTTATTTCACTAAGAATGAAAATAAGTAATGAGTTTTTGTTAAAAGAGATGAAACTATGCTTGAAAATTTGATTCACTGTATCCGAATTCCTTGCTTCTGAAGATGGTTGCAAGCATTTGAAAATGCATGCATGGTAAAGGAGTTCGGTTAAGATAATTTGAAAAGTTCGTTATAACAGAAGGATCGTTATATCTCGGGTTGGTTAAACCGGGGTTTGACTCTACAATGTTTTATGTGTAATTTAAAAAGGAAAAATTTGCTATGATATATTTGTTTTTAATTTTTACATATAAAAGTTTTATTATATGGCAATCATTTTAACAATAAAGCCAGCTGTTTTCGTACAGAGCATTTTTTACTATACAGAAACAATCGTTTATGAATCTACAGTTACAAAATCATTTTTTATAGAACAAAATAAAGTATTTATAATAGAGGTGCGTTTTAACAAATGAAAAACAGGTGCATCGTTTGTTCTTATTTCGAGAAAGTATTTTACAGCTGCAAGTTTATTAGTTTAACTGAGATTTAAAAAGTAAATTAAAACGAATTTTAACCAATTTTTAAAAGATCTGCGTTGGATTGAACTGGATATCGTTTCTGGAAATAGAATGGAGTGGATTAGGAAGCATTTGTAAGTATCAAAAATGTATTCTTAGTTCGAAATTCTAGATGCATTTTAAGCCTAGACGACTAGGCATGATTTCCTCAAAATATTAGAGCAGGCATAAAAAGTTAGAATTTCTGAATTATGGTTCTACATTACTGGTTTTGCTTACTTATTCTAGTTCATTCTATCTGATAACATGAGTTTGTTGAGAAAAATGTTGAAAATAGCCCCAAAGTTTATATCTTTTAACATGAATTGATGTTTCTTAAATGAATAGTAGATATGAATACAGAATGCCTAAATGCTATACAAAATTGTTAATTTCCATTGCTAGAAAACTTTACATTACATAACTGGATCCATGGAGAGAAAATTTATAGTAAATTGCATAGTCATATGATTATTACAGATTCGTATGGTTGTTTCTGTCAGACCCCCTTAAGATTAGTTTTTGTCTTATTTCATCAACAGAAATTCGTAAGGAGATGGCGAAGTGTCTTTCAAATATCAGACATTAAAAACACTTTTGCTGATATATCATCTTGCTGAGTTATTATTAACTTTGCACGAATAATTTCGGGCCTGCGAATATGAATTACATAATTTCTCATACATAATCTTTTCTTATATCTCTCATTTCACTCACGGAATGTCGATAAGTACACTTTGATTTGTCCATGCATGAGTAATTAAATATCAGACATGAAGGAAAAAATTTTGATGATATATCTTACTGAGTTAATATTAAATTTGCATGTATAACTTCGTGACTGAGAATGAATTGCTTAGTTTCTGTTAAATGAAGAATGATGTTTTTCATTGATTTGTAACCATGGTATCATTAATATTTTACATACCTAGCAAATTATAATAATAATTATAACTAATTTTGATGATCTCTACGGTGCTGGCTTGTCTCTTTCGATTGAATATTTGCAGCACAAAACATTATGCTGGAAAATGAAACAGAATCTGTGAAATCCTGAATCTGCAGCATATAATAAATATTTTTAAATCGAAATATCACTTACGAGTTGCTTCATACAATAAATAACAGGTCTTAACAAAATATTTTAACCATTTGAATAACTAATTCTAACATTCCTTATTTTTAGAGGATTCATATCATAATTGCCTTATCATGAAATTTTTCATACCTAAATGTGTAAATATGAATATTAATCAATAGATAATAATCTATTTATTCCAACGGCATGTTCTACCCCATGCTTTTTCGCACACTTACAACAAATAACGAGATTGTGCTTTTTAGTATGGTGAAGAATATTGAGCAAGCGTTTTCGAGTTCTTTTTGAGCCGATTAGGCCCAAAATTTGAAACACTTCGGCGATTAAGGTGAAAAGATCACATATGAAATTTCATTTTTCTACTTTGTTGCGTACTCAAACACAGAGATATGCAGATCAACACAGTCATTCTTCTGGCGGATTTGGACCAATATTTGATGCAGATCGACGGTTTTGATGATAAAATTTTTGGAATTTTGTCCACCTAACTTGTTGCCTATTTATTTAGAGTTATCACATGCATTTTCATGGAAAGACAGACAGAATTTCTTCTAACCACCGATATAAATATACAATGATGGTGTTAAGACAGCATACCAAATTTCATACTTCTACCCTACTCTGATTTTGCGGCATTCACTTCATAAAAAGATATGCATACTTCCAAAAAGTAATTTTTGGACTCGAGTTTAGCTGAAGCCTGAAGATTTATCTAAATCTCGATGTTCAATTTATTGTCGACTACGATATTCTCTCTTTCTATACATAGAATACGAGAAAGTAAAAATACAAGTCAAAATTCATACTATCAAACTCGTTCAAAACCCTGCAACATTTGGTACCCTGAAATCTTAACCTGATGAACTGATCGACTTGAGCTTTATGGTAACAGAACGAATTATCACTTATTTCAAGCTTATCAGATCTTTCTAAATGTGAAACCCAAAGGAATATCTGAATTGAGTTTAAAGGCATTGTTGTGAAGTTTAGTTGAATCACTAAAAGTCAATTAGAATATTTATTTGTTAAGTTCTAAAAAGGGGTAAAAATTAAATTGTATTTTTGTAAAGTTTAGTTGAATCACTAAATATCAATTAAAATATTTATTTGTTAAATTCTAACAAGGGATGGAAATTAATTAAATTATGTACAGCTTAATTGGAATATCTTATTTATAAAATTCTAAAGACCTTGGAATTCTAGAAGAAAGTGTGTATTAAATTAATTAACTACACAGCCGTGTATAATATGATGAATTAAGTAACTATTATTTATTTTTATTTTATTCTTCAAATCGATTATTGTATCCTTTAATAACTACAAAAATGATAAAAAAAAAGTGTCTGATGTACAGCCATATATGATATGACGAATTAATTAACTATTATTCATTTTGTTTCTCAAATCGATTAGTTTTATTCATTAAATAAAAAAAATCGGTTACACAGCCATGGTGTTATGTAAATTAATTAATTATTCTTCTTATATTTTTATTTAATTATCCTTCTTTTGTTTTTTTTTTATTTTCATTCCTCAAAAATCGTTTATCTTATTCTTTTAGTATTCAGCTAAATAAATGAAGAATTAAAAATTTATTATTAAGGAAAATAATTATCTCTATTTGAGTAAAAGTTCAATAGAGATGGGTCTCAAAACAGAGTGCTTTGACCTTTTCCCCTTTTTCCAGGGGGATAAACCTCCCATGTCCCCCCCCCCCCCCTTTAGGCAAGTTGAAATAAATTCTTGACTTTCTGGTAAACAAGAGGCAAAGCATAAGCTAAGCATCGCCTCCCACATTGCGAAACAACCCGAGAAACATTCCTTTTCCTTTTGAGGCAAAAAACCGCAGCTGAGAAAAAATTCAGTATTGGCATCCTTTCGGCAAAGCCCTGACAGAATTATAGTTTTCCGCCCGGATTCCAAAGTCTATAAGGAGAAAAATCCAGGCCCTCTGACCTCTTTATTAGATCTTCGGTGAGAAATAAGGAATAAGGGAGATTGTTTATAACTCCCTCATGCATCCAGATGGGTGGCAGTTAAATCGCAGATGTTTTAAACAGCCGGGTCCTATGTCAGCACCACGTATCAATAAGCGAGAGGACATATATTTACATCTTTCTGTCGGTACATAAAGTTTTGCACATTTTGTGATGTCATCTGTTTATTCTGATTTGATTGGACGTCGAAGGTTAGATTGTAGTAGTATGGCAACCCTTTAACCAATGATATCTTAATAAGTTTGCTCTTTTGGCGTAAAGGCCGTCGCCAGGAGGAATTTAAAAAGGGGTGTTTGGGATTTAGAGGGGACTCACAATTTAAATTAAAAAAATAGGGGACTGGTCTTGAAAATTTTGAGGAAGAGATTTTTTTGAAAAGATGGAGATGCGAAGAGCGTCATCCGGAGCAGTTTAGAACTCTCGTTTGAACCTTGAAGTGAATATGAGGGTGACCTTCGTTGGTGCCCGATTTGTGAATAAAGTGCCAATGATGCAGCGGTGCCAAAGAGTCTAGTGGGAAATTCCCCGGCATCAGTGCTGAGTTTTTTTCGTTCGAACTGATCGAAATAAATCCCTTGCTCTCAATGGAACTGAAAAGTGATTCTTGGCGTGAGTAGCACTTGTTATGAGGGGCAGTGCGAAAAGGTGTATTTCTCATGTTTTAAGAAAAAAAACTTTTAAGTGTCGTCCGGAACAAGGCGTGCAACTAGATATTCCGTGAGCCCAGCAGCGACCCTCCTAATCAACATCATAATTGTTTAAACGCTGCAACATTTCTGCCCTCGGTAATTCCGGAAAGAAATCCAGTAGCTCATGTTCAATAGGATGTTGTACTGGCTATAAAAACTCGCAGGTGATGTCCAGAAAAAGGCGGTGCGCCCAGCAGCGACCCTCCTGATCAACAGGTTAATAGATGAAACGCCGAACATTCCAACCATCGTGTCCAGTAGCCCCCAACCAATATAATGTCGAACGGGTCGGACAAAAACATACAAGCGATGTCCGGAAGGAGGCTAGCAGTCAGATATCAAGTTCGAGTCAACCAGTGGTCTTCCAAAAAAAATATAAGTGTAAATTATGTTACCCTCATTTTAATGCTGAGAAACTTTAAGGATAGAGAAATGTTTTCATTCCTTGTAATGACTAAAGGTAAATAAAGGGTTGAGATTCATAATGGGGGATATTTGTTAAAAAAAATGAAAAAATTTAATTTGTAAAAAGTGTAGTGTATGATCTTACACATTAAATAATTTAAATTATAACAATTATGAATTATAATTTTAGACATCAAAATTATTAAGTTCAAGAAGAGAATAGAAATTTAAGAAGTTTAAGAATTATAATGAGGATGAAAATATTAAATTTTAAATGAATTGTCATGTTGGAAATTTATAATGTAATATGAATTAAAAGGTTTATAGAAATGCTAAAAGTTTTATATTACATGCTGTTTTAAATTGTGATTATTTTGAATCTGTAAACAAATCCATACAAATGGGTGTTATTTTATCAGTTATGAACATATATCATTTAAGATATTTACAGCAAGAA
Organism: Araneus ventricosus; assembly: GCA_013235015.1. NCBI lineage: Eukaryota > Metazoa > Arthropoda > Arachnida > Araneae > Araneidae > Araneus > Araneus ventricosus. The sequence continues at coordinate 5,361,441 of BGPR01000009.1, forward strand.
AGTTAGCGAAATGATTAGACATCAGTAAACGTGCATTAATCAAATGTTTGTTGCTTAGAAGTAGTGTTAACATCTATTATATATGAATAATTCACCTGTCATAATGAGAAGAGTTATGTGCGTTTAGTTTAAATTTATATAAATGATTGAGTAAAACTTTAATATTTAATGGGGATAATATTTATATTAATCTTAAATACCAACTTGAATTTAAATTGGAGATGTCCACTCATATAATCCTTAAAATGATGAATTTAATAATTTAGAATTGAATAGGCTGCTAGGGTAAAATATTGGATTTATTAATGAACATATAATTAAAAATCTGTTTGAGAAAGGGTCGACCCTAATACTGTTTACTTATTTTAAAAGATTGATGTGTTGATGTCAAGCGTTGAAAATTCTTTTATGTGTGTCAATATTATATGTGTTTCTTTATGTGCAGAAAATTACTTAATAAATTAATTAGATTTAAAACTTGGCTTTGTTTTTCTTGTCAATAGTTAAGCACTGAGAGAGAATGAATTGTAATGGGTTATTGCGGGTTAAAATTCTTTTAACTTTACACAACGCATTTAATTAATCATTTTCTAAGTTTAATTGATTTTTTAATTATGGTTAGTATTTTTAAGGATATTTGGAACAGAAATTAAGTTGAGAATGCACCTTGTGCCTGTTGCTATGAGATACATTAAGTGGAGATTTTAATTATTGATTTATGAATTTGTTTGATAGTAATTGAAATTAAGATATGAGATTTTAAGATTATTGATATATGTAGAAATTCATCTTGAAGTTAATAAGCAATGAATTTTGAGAGTCTGATAGGCAACAAGTGTAGTGACATTTTAAATATTGAAATTTCTAAAATATTTGAAGGTGTAAATTTCTAATTGAAATTCTTAAATTACTTAATCTAAAGATTTGATTAGTAATTTTTTAAAGGCTCTTAAATCTATCAAAGGATTTCAATAATCTTAATCTAGATATCCATATGCTGGTAATTTGAGGAAATGTTAATTCTCAATGATGAATTTATTGTAAGGGAGCATATGATTGCAAGATTGGATATAGAGTACTAAGTGTAAACAGTCTGTTAATTCTTCTGATAATTTCAAAATAAAAACTCCACGACAGCATGAGATCATAAAATAGTTTCTCCATGGTTTATACTTCAGGTTCACGTACAAGAGTTTTTAATATTGATATTTATTCGTTCACAAGCAGGTAATACCCGTCGCTACTTGGAATAAAAATCTTTTCAAGACTTCTACATTTATAACATAACACTTTAGACTTAATTAATCAGATTCTTTTGCCGCAACTTCCAATGAATTTCGTTTGCCCTGTCCCGTGTCATCAGATCCCTCAGTCCATAACTTTTTTGTGTATCCGTACTTTGGACCACCTGGCACGAATCTAACAACCTTAAGCCGATTTTTCAGAAGCGCTCCGCTACACGCCAATGCATTTTTTAACCCATTCATCTAAGCAGGTCATTCACGCCCGCTTCACGCAACACAAATCCATCGGCTGGGGCTACCCCGATCACTTACTGTACGTATTTCACCCCTCGCTTTCAAAATGCGAACCCCCCCCCCCTCGCCTGCAACGGTATCCTCTAGAAGAGGGGAGGCTCGTGCATAGGGATTGCGACAGTGCAGCACCCCCAACATTTTATTGTGTAAATTTAATATATTTAATTTATTTCTTATTTAATATTTAAATCTATCAACAATCTTACGCAATTTCACATCAAACGATTTCGATCTTCAAATTAATCGCGAGGAAAAGCTGAAGAAGAAAACTATGCTCCATGTCTTATTTTTCCACTACCCCAAGCTATTGCGCAAAGGAAAAACTAACTACACAAACGAGAACTGTGGATCGTTCCGTTCGCATGCGCAGTTACACAGCGCAGTCTTTCCCTACCGCGTTTTTAATCTGAAGGGGAATGAATCGAAGTCGGCACTCGGCAGCACCAGATAAGCTAAAAACGGAGTTTCAAACAATTAACCATCCGGGAAATTTTTTGCGAGCTAAAACTTTGAAAATCAGTTGGAAAATGACGGAAAATTAATGATAAATAAAAATTTAATTGAAAAAGTATTTTTATAGTAATTAAATTTGAATGAAACTTCTTGCAATCCAAAGGAATCTTTCGATAATTTTAAGAATTAAATGGTGATGGAATGCATATGAGAAATTTCCCGCGATACATATGTTTTCAAAATTTTTGCGACTCCCCATATTCTGTGCCATCTTATTTGGGATCATGATTCATAGTTTAAGAAGCCTCGATTTCGAATAAAACACGGTTTGCTTCAAGGAACAGAATTTCTGAAAAAATATTGATAAGCATATTCCCATTTTAAAATGCCCCCTAATGAATAAATTACCCCTTTTTTTCATCTTGGCAATTCCCGTTAGCGCATACTACTTCAGACTTGAAAACTGCTTTTTAACATTCAAAAAGTATAAAATATTTTCTTACGCATACGGTGTGAATCGGGACAGAATAATGTAGCTGCTTTGATTTCAAAGCATAAAACATTTTTAAATCGTCATACAAGCAACCAGGGCAATGTTTTTTCATTTTTTCGATGGAAACAAAACAGGAAGAATCGGTTTTATTTTTAAATAATTTTTAATAATACTAATAAATAGATTCTTATTTTAAGTTTCACTATAATATTTTTTTCTTGTTAATTGATAAGAAAAACCTTTTATTTCTGAGCTATACTGTCATTTTATTTATCAGCCGCATCTGTATCAGTCTTTATAAATGTAGTAAAGAATACAGGAAAAGGAAATGGAGAACAAATTTCGAGTTTAATTTTTTATTAAAATTAATTTGTTAAAATACTTACCTATTAGAAGAGAAAAAATGTTATAAGTTCATATTCATTAAATATAAAACTACTCAAAGTTAATGAAAAAAGACACAAAAATGTAAGTGGTACAAATATCCATCAATAAGCAGTTAAGGATTAATAGTTACAGCATCCCCAAGACTACATAACACGAATCACCACTGCTCTAGAGCAAGAGAGCCGCACGTCCCCTTCCCCACGTATATTCAACAGTCGCATTTCAGCATTTTTCTCCCGTAAGTCAAAATGAAGCGCTTGGATCTCCAAACTTCATTTCCACACCAATCCTCTTCTCATTGCTTTTTTGCATTGACTACCAGTATTGACAAGGAGCGAATAAACTGTGTGTAGTGGAGCACTCATGAATGTCGAACCTTAGGATTCTATCTTCACTCCTAATATCTTTAAAAAATTTTGATATTAAAAATCACTTTAATTAAATTTATTACTATGCCATTTACTTCTTTGTGTTAATAAGTCAGATGCATTTTTTTCCCTTTTACTATGTCTTGAAAATAAAATACTTGACGAATAATTTTAAAAATAAAAATTCCCTTTTTTATAGACATTTTTATATTTTCACTCCTCTAAGGTATATTTTGTAGTATTCATTTTAACAGTACAGCTGTTTCCAATAAAGTTTTTTTACTGTAGAGGAACAATAGTTTATAGTTTTTAAGATAAAAAATCAACTGTTAGAGATTAAACTAAAACACTTATAATAGAAGTGTGTTTTAACAAATGAAAATATATGCATTGCTTCTTCCTATATCGTAAAAGTATTTCAGAGCGGTAAGTTTATCATTTTAACTGAGATTAAAAAGACAATTAAAGGGAATTTTAACCAACTTTTGAATGATCTCGATTGAATTGCACTGGATATATTTTCTGGAAATAGAATGGATTGGATTAGGAAGTACTTGCAAGTATTAACAATATATTCTTAATTTGAAATTCTAGATGCATTTTGAACCAAACCGTCTATGTCTTCAAGTCATGGAGCAGGCATTAAAAGTTGGGATTTCTGAATTGTGGTTCTGCATTACTGGTTTTGCTTACCTATTCTAGTTCATTCTATCTTATAACAGGAGTTTGTTGAGAACATTACTAAAAAAACCATAGTTTAAATTCTTTAACATCATTAGATGTTTCTGTAATGATTAGAAGCTATAACTACAGGAAGCCTAAATGCTAAATAAAATTGTAAATTTGCATTGCTTGAAAACTTTGTAATATTTAACTAGATCTATTGAGTGATGATGGATAGTTAATTGCATAGCCTGTGTCACATGTTTATTACAGTTTCTTATAGTTGTTTTCTCGAATGCTCTAAAAATTAGTTTTTCTCTTATTTCACCAAAGAAATTTCGTTAGTACAATTTGAATTGTCTGTACATGAATAATTAAATATTAGACATGAAGGAAAATTTTTGGTGATATCTTAATGTGTTAATATTAAGTTTGAATGAATAATTTCGTGACAGCGAATATGAATTACATAATTTCTTTTAAATAAAGGATGACGATTTTCGTTGATTTTTAACCATGATAAAATCAATATTTTATACACCTAACGATTTAATACAATACTAATAACTACTTTTGATTATTTCTATGGTGGCTCCGTCTGTCGAATATAGGCAGCATAAAATATTTTGCCGAAAAATGAAGCAAAATCTGGGAAATCCTGAATCAGCAACATAGAACGAATTATTTTAAAACAAAATATGGTCAACAGTTGCTTGCAAAATAATAGCTTCTTGCAGTCAACAGTTTCGTGCATTTCGTAACCTCTTTATCTCCAATTTTTTTTACAACTATGTGTCAACTTGCTGTGTAGCTACTATCTACGTGTAAACTATTGAATCCAGTGGCAGGTTTGACCCTCGAATTTTCGTATATTAACATGGCACGTTTTTGCTTCTTGAGATAGAGTGAAGAAAATCTAGAGAGCATTTTAGACTTCTTTTTGACATATTTGTCTAAAACTTGCGACAAATCTGCAGTTTTGGAGACAAAACCGCATATCATATTTCATTTTCCTACTTTGTTGTGTTCTGATATACACGGATATACTGAGGAACTTATGGTCAATCCTTTGAAGTATTTGGACCAACATCATTTGCAGATTTACAATCTTAAAGATAAAACCATAATCCAAATTTCATCCACCCAGCTTTATTTTTTTCAATATAATAAAGAAAACCTAACATGCATTTTTTTAGAATCCTTTTTGAGTTATTTGTCTAAAACTTGAGGCAAATCTGCAGTTTTGAAGACAAAACCGCATAGCATATTTCATTTTCCTGCTTTGCTATGTTCCGATATACGTAAATATACTGCGAAAGTTACGGCAATCCTTTAAAGGATCTGGATCAACATTTTTCCCGGATTTACAATTTCAATGATAAAACCAAACATCAAATTTCATCTACCCAGTTTGTAGAATTTTTGAGTTATGGTGTTCACATGCAGTTGAAGGAGAGGCACATAGACGTCTCATAGACGGAATTTTTCAAAATTACAAACATATGTACAATCAAATTTCATCCGTCTAGCATGATCTGTTTTTTATTTATCATACTCACAGAAGGATAGACAGACAGACAGATATGATTCCAAAAATGATTGTTCGGACTCATAGTTATCTGATTTATCAAAATTCGATGTTCAATTTACTGACGATTACGATACTTTCCCTTCCTATACATCGAATGCGAAAGTAAAAATACGAGTAAAAAACTTATTTTATTTAATTTATGCAAAACTAGTTACTTCAGCTTAGAACAGTTCGCTGAAAATGAATTGATTGATCTGAGTTCAATGTGAATGTTTTGTGAATGAAATTGCTTTCAATGTCCATGGTTCGGTGGTATCTAAATTTCATAAATTTAATAATTATGAATATTAAAAAAGGGCTTTACTATGCTGTCCTTTTCCTGTAACCCTCCATGAAATGCAAATCACACAATAATGATAAGTTAAATTTTATTAACAAAGTAGCTTGGAGTCACCTAAAAAGAGATGAGACAACTTTCACTTTTATTTTTACAACTGAAAAAAATGTTATCTTCATTTCAATTGATTCTTTCCTGTATTCCTTACAGATCGCATTGCATATTTTGGTTGATAATCAGTTAGAACTACTTCAAAATTCCACCAATCAGAAACAGCTGAAGTAACACAACAAAACACAGAAATATGTATTTAAGGCGATATCAATTTCTCAAAGTATGTTTCTCATTTTTACAGAACTCTCTCTCTCTCTCCCTCTCCAGGATATTTGACGTAGCAGCCAAAGATGAATTCTTTCGTGTAAGTGTAATATTTTTCCTATAATTTCACTTTATTTTTTTAAAAAATGAAATACATCTCTTATTTTTAGAAATATTCCTGATTCAAAGAACAATATCTAATAACCATCCGAATATTTAGCGATATGTTGATAATTTATTAAAAGATAGATATAATTGAGAGAAACAATTAAGTTCATAGATATAATTAATTAGAAGAATTAAACTTTACTACGACACCAAAACTATGTCCTAAGTATTTTATCATCAGATTAAAGGAATAAAACATATTCAATTGAAAGAAATCGTTAATTCCATTAATATTAAAAAAATGGGTTGAAAAATGTAATAATTAAATTACAATTCTTAATTTTCTTCACTTCTCAATCGCACTAAGACACATAACCAGCTTGTTATTTACATCCGAGATGCTTGAGTGACTCGTACATTTATGAATGCCATAAATATCTTTTTCTCCTCACCGAGCTGTACAGTGTTTAAATTAAATTCGCTTCGAGTACCTTCGTTATTTTCATTATCTAAGATCATTCACATTGTAATTCTTCACTGCAAACCCTTTAAAATGCTGAATTAGAAGAATACACTCAACACTGCATTCCTTCTAAACATGAAATCAACCTTTTCTTCGCTGCTCTCTTGAAACTATCCGACTCGTGTCTTTTCGGCTTAGTCTCAAGTCGATGTAATCATCGAAATGCCTAAATTAAATAATTTTTTAAAGGCAAAATTCAAGATTTTTCTCTAGTTCTTTATTATATAGGTATATACACTATATGACCAAAAGTATGCGTGCACTTTCGGATTTATACATTTTTTCGAACTTCTCCAGGAAGGCCGGAGGAAATGCACTTGAGCTTCGATCATGTGATGATTAGGCTTGAACTCTCATTTTATTGTAAAGATACGTCACGAGGGCATTTAGGGAACCGACTAGAAATTGTCGTTTTTTGAACGTGAATCTATGCATAATTTTGTTGAATTGTATGAAGATTGAATATGGTGAATACCCATACACACTTATAAATTTAATTTATGATGCAAATTGTAGCTCAAAGATTATTATTCGAAGATTCAAGTTTAAAAATGTTAGTTGGTGGTATTTGATAATGATAATGATAGTCAAACTAAATAATTTCATAATTTGACACGCCACAAATACCTAATTAATTATTTTGATTGGTTAAATATAATAATATGGTCATACATATGCAGTAAACTGATGGTAATAATTGCATGTTTTTTACTGAATCATAAATGAAGGAACTAAATTTGATTTTGCTTTGAGATGCAAATTCAGTAAGATAGAAGTGGTAGAATTTTGCGAATATTCTGGAGCCAAGTTTGGAAACTTCCGGAAACTGTTAACTATAACATTGAATTAGTGATTAAAATTAAGATTATCAAATTAAAATAATAATTATGATTAAAACAAGGTTTTCAGATTTTATGTATTTATGTAGATATTTGTCAATTAAAGGACATGTCGGCTAAGTTGTTTAGTCTCCTCCAAAAATCGTATTAGAAAAACTAAACATTTTTTTTATTAAATAAGCAAACTAAAATCTGGGAGAAAGAATTTTTTAATCCATTTTGATAATTCTTATGGATATGCTTAAAAATCAGCAGATAAATAAAATAATTTTTCCTAAAGAAATTATATCTAATGCAGTGAAATACATTGAATAAACATTGACTACTTAAGTGCAGTCATTTTGCTTTTAGTTGATAATATTCAATACAAAAGGCTCTGTTTAATTGTTACAGGAAAATGAAAGGCTTAAAATTCAAATGGTTTAATATCTTATTCACTTTACAGGTTGACATCAGTTGTAACTCTGCTACTCATCGCTTTTACATCTGCTTTACCAAGTAAGTCGCCATTTCAAATTTTTCTTGACTACTAATAAAAACTTTAAACTCTATATTGGATTAAAAAATATATGATACATTTAAATCACTAAATTTTCGTTACTTCATAAAAAAGTGCTGGTTTAAACAAAAAGAAAAGGCTGTGGTTTTTACATACTTTTATTTAACTTGACTAGCTTCATGTTTATAGAGATAGAATTTAGTAATTGATTTTTCACTCCGTTTCTGATGTGCTAGAGTTTTGAATCTGTACACTCGTGAGTTACCGGTGACAATATAATATTCTAATATTTTCATAACTTAATTTTCAATTAATAGATCAATTTAGTAAATTGGGATTCTTTAAGAGGGGCGTCACCTGGTAGTGAATTTGAGAAATATATTGATTTCAAGATTTCATAATATTTATAATAATGGATTGTTAATTAAAGATTAAAAATTTGAAAATAATTAAAGCGAAAATTCTCCTTTTTAGTATACTAATAACAGCGTGTTTTTAACAACTGTTTTTTACATATTTATTTAAAATTGATTAAAATAATTGTTACTTTTCTATTCACGAATTGAATAATATTATATATTACCTGGTGGATATTATAATGTATTGAAACTAAACTAACTAATTTATCGTTATTCCCTCTAATTTATTAAGAAAGTCAAATACTAACAGTTTTTAATAAAATATACCTCCTCTAATTTGCTTATATAGGATATATATGTGCATTAGTAATGTTTAGTGATAAAATTTTATCAGACTAAAATATGTACTCATAGAAAGATAAAATAAATATTTTTTCTCTCAAAATTAATAAGTTGAGTATTCCTTGTTAATTTAAGGCTTAAAGAAAACTTGAAAAGTATTTTTTACATAAAATATTGTTCAATCTTAAAATGAAATCTTTTGCTACTTGCAACACTTATTCGAATGGTGTTTAATTAATTAAACATTAAGCAATGATTTGAAACATCAGATGATGTTGCAAACATAACGCCGGAACATTTAATAAAAAAGTGATATAACTCGTTTATTATTGTTACTTTTAATGACAGATGATTTGACGCAAGTGCAAAGCAGTTTTTTCATTTTATCTGAAAGCAGAATTGCATAATGCAATACAAATAGTTTACACAATGCGATATCATCAAACTTCCGTTTTCATTCAGTTTGAAGTAATTAAAGGAAATACATTCTGATCCGGAAGCTGTAATTGTAAACTTTTTGTTAAAAACAACACATAAGAATTTTAAAGAAAAGAATCGAAATTAGTTTTAATTTCCTCTGAAATAAATTTTATCGCTCAACATACTTATTCAACGTCTTTCCAATAATTATTTTTTAAAAAAAACTTGTATTTCTAGAACAATTATTGCCGTAATATTTATAAAAAGTGTAAGTCATATTTCTAATGATAAGCACATAATAATGATTTTCATGACGAACGTAATTTCTAACAAAAAACATTTGACGGAACGTAATATAACACATGTAGTAAGACAATAATATGCATTATGATTTCAACAGAAAAACCATGTTTGTTTTTTTTAATCTGAAAATATTTTTTATCACCAAATATGCATATACATCTTTACAAATAAATATTTACAGAAACTATGAGTTAACTCATCCGAATTTTAGAACACAATGAAACTTGCAATATCCGGAAAAAGTTGTATTGAAATTTCTGATAACTTCAATGAGCTCGTGAAGATTTTCTAATGTGTGTCTTCCAGATACATTCTCTTCGGCTAGTATGAAGATGTCTGACACCACCCAACCCCAGAACACAATGATGGGCCAGAGCCTTAAAGATCTTGGAATTGAAGTGTGCCCCGACAAGCTCCACCTGTGCCCCGGTACAGCCGAGTGCTGCCAGAAGGAGGACGGCAAGTGGGGCTGCTGCCCCAAAACCGTTGCCACTATAGGTAGTTATCCAGCAGCCTATTTTATTTTACATGCTTTGGAATGAATGCCCCAGAAAATGTGAATTTGATCACTGATAAAATTAGTCATTTTTTAAAAAGTTAAACCTCCTGAGCGGAGGTAGTGAGTCAGAAAAAACCGCGACGGAAATCAAAGTGAAATGCTAAGGAATATGTAAGTACTTGCGTTAGATAGAAGGAAGGTAGAGAGGGAAGCTTGAGTGCTCCGCGCGGGCATGTTTATGCTAGGGTTTAAACATGAAATTTTTTTTAACCCTCTGACTCCCTATCCCGCGATTTCCGTGGGTTGGAAGTAAGTCTATTTTCAGCTGTCTCCTGCCATTTTCGCAAGCTATTGTGCTTACTGAGAACTAGTACAGCGTTGAATCGTATTATACTAATAAAACCTTGCACAGAAATAACAATTAATGCAAAAATATTTGAAAATATCTGTGAACGTTGCATTTAATAAGCGGTAAAAATTTTGGCAGTAAGAGGGTTACTTTTTTACGTCTCACTTTAAAGTATCTTACCCCCAACCGTTTTTCTGAGTGTTTTTTAAATAAATTAAAATTTGCGAGAATATAATTCGTATCAATACTTAATCAGACCTAGAATAACTGTTGATATAGTATTTACAATATACGTTCAAACTGCTGAAAAGTCTTTAGATTACATTTTAGTTCCCATAAGCTAGTGTTAAACTTGCAGGTATCAATTAAATTAATTTTTTATATGCTGAATTTAATCTTTTTTATTATCATTCTTTAAATTACATCTGTCGAGTACTTATCACTTAAGTGCCCAGTGTTGACTTTAAGCAACATATGTAATATTGTCTTCTAAATTCTCGATAATAAGAATGAAGCTCTTATGCCTGCTGTTGCCAATAGGATACATGCTGAAAGTTTTATTAAATCAATTTACAACATAAAGATGACAGTCTGAGTGATGATAAAAAAATAAAAATAAATTGATGTTTTTCACTTGAGACTGCATCTTTTCAGCTTTGCTTGTACACTTGAGAATAACATGTTTTATCCTAAAATTTTGAAGCAAATTCCTGCTCCGTATTATGATTTATTAAAATTCATCCGTGTTTGACATTATAGAGTTTTATCAAGGAAATTTTTTTCTGAAATAAAATCTAGTGTTGTCAGCTGGTAACAAACCGTTTTTCAGCTATTAACCATATTAAAACAAAATAGGACTTTTTAAAGTATTTTCCCCATGTTTTATTCAAGAAATGAAAGTCAGAAAACATTTTAAAATCAATTTTTAAAGAACCGGGCATTTAAGGGTTAAGAAAATAAAATATAAGTCGTTGCAAATTAAAAAAGGAGAAATATATGTTTGTTTGATATCGCCTACTTTTTAGGCGTAATTTAGACGCACTTTTTATTTTGAAGACAGATCATGGTTGTAAGTACCACTAGAATATTCTGTTTAGAAATGGACTAAGTTATTTAAGTTATTCAGATTATTAAGTAATGTTAAATATGAATTTTAGACAAATAAAAGGGAATAAATAAAAATGAGCATTTTTAAACTCACAAATATAGAAAAATGCAATTACTTTTAGTTTCCCTATAATCCTCTTATTTCAACAGATACCACTAGCAATGCGGAAATAAATATTTAATTATATGGATATTTACATCATAAGTTATATGCACATTAATAATATTAATCTAAATTCTAAAATTCGTTCTCATAACTAAAATACATTCATTTAGCTCGTTGTATTTTGGAGCAATCATGTTAATGAGTACATAGACAGACAAACTTTCCGATGACTGATTTCGTCCAAAGTTTGAAAGAAATCTACAATTTTGGTGTACAGACAACATATTTGTTTTGGTTTTGGGGTTATCGTGCCCACATGCATACATATGGACATTTCGACCGACAGACAAACTTAATTCCAAAAATGTTTTTTCGGACTCAGAAAGAACCAAACCGTGGAGATTTATACAAATCTGAATGTCCTGATTTTTGACAATTGCAGTATTTCCTCTTTCTGTATTTCGTTTATGAGAAAGTAACACATGAAAATTCTTAACGCTGTTGGAAGTGGATTGGTAAATTTTGTCGTTTATCTTGTTAATGATAGATTGCAAGAAAAATATTGTTAATACAAACACAAACAAATAAATAAATGCATTATATGATTATGATAGTGGTCGAAATTTTCTTTCAAACAAACATATCCTATTCTTTTTAGGTGAATGTTGCAATCAATTGGGATTCGTCTACACTTGCTGTACTGACCTCGTACCTAAATGCCATTGGTGGGGATGCTGGTGGTCATAAGGCCATTCAACTGAAACTTCCCTTAAATCTGCTTCATAGTAAAGTAGTTGTGCTAGATTCATATAAGCTTGTAAGCTGCTAATAATTTGGTAGTTTAAAAAGTGTGTAGATAATTTGTTATTGATTTGATTCTGATTTACAATAAATTCATGATTAATTTATAAAAAGGATTGAAGAGTTTTTTTTGCTTTATTTTCTTTTGTACCCTTTCTTACTGTCTTATAAAAATGAAAAAAAGGAATTTGTATGCATTTTTATATGTTGATGTTCTGTAGGATAGACAGTATGACAAAAGAGTATCAAACTTGGCAAAGGAATAGTTTGGATATTGATAACGCGCTTATTCACAGAGTTTTAAAATTTTATTTAAATTTATACTCATAATTAATTAGGAATTAAGCGAATCGTCGGCATTTCTGAGCAGTTTCTCTTTCCTAAATCTTCGCAACAATTTGTCACATAAAAACGATTTTTATACCATCTTAAACGTAGAAACTGTTTTTGCCTAGTTATATATATCTGAGAATGATATTTTTTTTCTAATTTACATCAATTTTTCATATATTTTTCTAATTTATAATAATTTTCAGAAAACCTACTTTTAAATATAGTTGGTAACAATGTTTTCCATTGTTCTAAAATAAATCTATTTTTCTTTTTTCATTCTGTTTTAGTTAGGAAGATAAATGAAAGCATATTCTGCAATCCCCCTAGCTATAATTTTATTATTCGCCGCTTTTCTCGTCCAGCTGGTATGCCGGCAATTCTGAGTGAGTTTCATTTCAACTGAATATCTTATGCGTAATTTGATATTCATATCGTTCCATGAACAAAATATTTTTAAACTTCAAATTAGACATTTAAGACGTGTTATTATAGTAGTATGGCACTTATTTTGATCATTGTGTACAGGAATGTCCCAATGGCGTCTAGTCATATGAAGCAACTGCCCGCGTCATCTAACTGCACGTTGTCAGCGCTAACTCTTATTTCTTATTCCTCCTGCAAAACATGCGGTTGAATCCCATATTAAAATGTCTGGGCTCATTTTACGCCCAACAACCTTTTAGCTGGATTAAAAATACTGATAAAAAATTAAAGTCCACCAATCTTAACCATGCAGCATTCAGGATGAATTTCTTAATATAGATAGTATTTTAGAGGGCTTTGTTCACAAATTCTACAAAAAATCTGATGACATAAAGAAAGTAAAATGCATTACCACATTACTAAATAATATGAAAAAATAAACAGAATCTTCATTCCTTAATTTTAAACAATGGAAGTGAGACACGCAATTAAATATTTGTATTAGCAACGAAGACGGTTTGTATTACATTGCAATAATGACAAGTATGGTTGCAAATTATTCTTAAAATATTTTTTAAACATTTTTTAAAATTAGGGAAAAAATTAGACTACGATTAAATTAGTATTATTGAATATATATATTTGCATTTTAAGGTGGGGTAAAAAAAAATTTGTACAATAATATCCTCGAAAGTTATTACAAATAACTCCGGCAAAATTTTGCTTATTTTTTTAATTGATTAAAATTCTTATCAAACGTTCGAAAAAAAATTGCTACTTTTCGAGAAGATTACTATACACTAGTGTGCAAAAAATTAAGCAACATTTCGTAAAATGCGAGAAATTTGCAGTTTATACGAAAACCATGGTTCAAAATCACGATTCGGTCACGAGGGCAATTAGGAGGCTACCAGAAAGGGATGAAGGCGAAAATGTAGTTTGACTCATTCTGTTTCACAGAAAGCTGATAACGGGATGTAACTATCATCAATGGTTATGTTTGATGTGCATAATACTTGCATGCATTTTCGTAAACACAGCGCAAATATTCGAGAAGATATAAAGGATTTTTTTAAAAATCCCAAATGTTTTCTTATGTTTTTTGCTTGTAGCATGCAGAGTTTTCCACCAAACTGTACGAAACTTACAAAATACTTGAAAATATGTAAAAGAAGCATTGTTTAAAAATTCGAATATTACAGGAAATGTCAGCATTTGTAGTAAATAAATTTTTATTGCGCATGTGAGAAACTTAGCGCAATTTCTTTTCCATGGCTTCAGAGCCAGATATAAGGGTAGTATATATAAAAATTCCAGTTCAATACTATTAGCATTCAGAAATATATCGGCATTATAACTTCGTGAATTCGATTTGAATCAAGTTCGCAAAATCGCTCTTCGGAAACGCGCTGAAGGTTTCTTCTGCATGTTTTCAAGCTATCTAATTTAATCCAATTAAACAGTGAGAGGTTAATAATTAGTGAATATATTATCTGCAAAGAAATAGAAAAGAAAAGTCATATATCTCAAATCATGGGACACATTCGATTTTACATTATGGATTTTTATGCTTTATGAATTTTGTGATTTTTGTTAATCAGTTTGGCGTATCAGTACCGTTTTACTCATTTTAAAGAGAGTTCAACTGATCTGTCTAAGGTACTGGAATAGAAGGATATTGTTAGGAATCTCGTATAAAGATTTCGTTAACAAAAAATTATAAGTAAGAAAAATAAGATTTTTTTTTAAAAATTTCTCAAAACATGGTTTTCATATTCATTTCCTTTTTCAGATTATTGATTCAAATATTTTTTCCGAATTAATGATACGCACTAACAGATAATTATATATGTTTTGAAATGTATTTAGTCAGTGAGGCAATTAAAAAAATTTTCTCTCTAAGAAAAAAATTGAATTGAACTGTGGATTGGTGAAGTTTTATTGTATATTTTTTATATTCCAATTGATACACACTATTTATTAAAATTAACTATTTATAGAATTATTTAAATAATCATTTATACTTATCATTACTTTTTCATTAAAACTTCGGTTTATCTATTAATTATCTAAATCTTTAAAGCCATTTTGGCTTAAAAATTGTTATCTCTTGCTGTTCCCAGTTTTAGACCCAGTTTTGCTAAATTCGAATTTTTGGATATATTGAATTTTTCTGTGACTTCGAATCAGCTTCTGTTTAGCCAATTTCTTCTGCAATCAGAACAATTTTTCTGAAATAGTTCAGATATTCAGGCTAAAATACTAAAATTTGATCGCTTCAAAATCAGGAAAGATATGATGACGTAACAAACACCAACAACAAATCAATACGTCTCTATCTCCCAATAATGTAAATTTAGGTCTCTACATTTTTGTTCCAATTGTTACCAACAAATGTTGCAGAGTTTCTGTGTTCAGTGCGATTGTGTGTGTGCATTGTTGGAATTAGCAATTGTTCGCTACAACAAAGAAGCCAGATGGTTCTAGTTTCAGTCCACTAGTTATTTTACTTTTGTGTTTGTAACGTGTTAAAATTTTCGCTGCGATTCTATTTTGACCCTATTTTTGAGAATTTGCTTTCATCTTGTATGCTCAAGAAAAACCTTCTGTGATGAAGTGGATTAAGAATAAAATGTAATGTATTTCTATTTCTTTCTTTACGATTTGTCATTTGAACATCTTTTCATTTATGTTTACATATTGTTGATTTTTAAAATTTTTCCTCATTGCTTTCTTTCTCGTGAAAATTCACTTTCTGTGTTTGGACCGTGCATATAAAACATTTTTTCTATACGTTTATAAAATATATTCTCATTTACAAATCCATTGGTTACGAATTCGTTTTTGTTCGTTGCATAACTGATTTCTGTTTTTCTGAATTTTTGAAAATGCATCTTCCAATTTCTTATGTAAAAAAACTATAAAATGTATTGAAGCCCAAACCGAGAGGATTTCCAAAAACTGTGTTTACCATAAAAATGAAGCAAGGCATGAAATATTGTTAACTTGCGCTGAAACGATGTAGATGTGGTTTGTGGAATCATTTTATTTAAATAGCGCTGTGTGGCTGTAATTAGGGAACAATTGTTTACGTTTAGATATCACCAGTTAAATATTTTAACAAAAGACCTTACGCATTTTTGAAGTAAGTGGTAAAAGGTTCTTTTTTGTTCTCAGAGAGGAAAACTGTTTCACTAAAATTTACTATAGAAATTTTATTAAAATAACTTAAACATAAGCTTGGATGAGTTTTTGTTGTTGTCCAAAAGTTGCAGAAATTGGACCACAAACAGTTGACTATATCGGGCTGCTTAAATTAATCGATCTCTTGTCTCGGATAACAGAATAGACAAAAAAGCAGTTGTAATAACTAGTAGTCGTAATAAATTGGAATCGGGAAGATTGGACTATTTATTGTCGGGGAGACTATAAACAGACCATGCTCGGATCGTAGAGTGTGTTGATCGACTGGGATCGTCTTCGGAGCTATGGATAGCTGTTTATTTGTGTTGTTAAATCCGAAAGTGCTGTTACTGTTAATACTAGTGAATTGCTGTCTGTTTGCGTTGCTAATTTGCGCAAGTGCTGTTACCTACACTTCGTGTTTTCAAGAATATTCGAGAATAAAGTGTCATTCTCCATTAATCTGCTTGCTCGACTGTTGTCACCCTACACACAACCGGAACGAATTTTTGTAACAATATGAATAACATTCGGCGGGACGATGTTTTAAATTCACAAAGTCAGGCAGATTCAAATGGTGTTGATAAATCCACTCCTTCAGATATATTAATGGAATGGTTCAGAAAATTCTGTTTACTTCCAAGTAACGTCCTGAGGTAACAGATGGGAAGGAGGAAGGAGACTAAAGAATTGATACCCAACATAGTTATCGGAAGTGAAAATATCCCATTGGGTAAACAAGAAGATATAGTGATAATTGGCAAATTCGAATGTATTCTCTGTTCCCAAGAATTTCCTAGTAATATAATGTTAAAATATCATACATACTTGGAATATCATATTGGTCAATTCAAAATCAAAAGTAAATATTGTATTAAAAAATTATTGTTGATTTGTTTATAGTTATTTAAGCATGTCCATACGTTGTGAGGTCAGTAATTGTATGTGAATGCTTTAATAACAACCTGAATTAAATCGAGGCTTTCAATCAGTAAGGAAATAAGAAATTTCTCACTTTAAAAATAACATTGAAAGCGTTATATGTAAATTGTAGTGCTTTTTTCCCTTTTTCTTTTTAAAATTTTGCATTAAAATGATATTTATTAAAATTTATTTCTTATACCAAAATTATACATTTAAAACTATTAAAAAATAACTATAATTATTATTACTTTAATGATTAATATTAATTACAATTTATTTATGAATTATCTGTTATTTATTAAAAGTGTTAAATATCAAAAATAAATTTATACAGCCTTTTTTAGTTGCAAATTGTCGTTTCCTCTTGAATTACTTATTTTTCGGCACAGCTTTCCTTCATTCGAACTTTTTGGATAAACTGAGTTTTTCATGCTGTCACGCCAGCTTATTTTGATTAGTGTTATTATTTTTATTATCATTATTCTTTTTCTGCAAATTTTCAGAAATTTCGGACAAAAACCTTATAGCTTTCAAACCCTGAAAAAAAATAATGACGTAACAAGCACTAACAATTCTGCATATTTCTGTCTCTCTCAATAATATGAATTTATCTTTCTGTAGTTTTGTTTTAAATTGTTGACAACAAGTGCCGCTTAAGTCATAACAGTGTTACTGTGTTCAAAAACCTGTTCATTGTTGTAATTCTCATTCGGTAGCTACAACAAAGAAGACATATTATATTAGTTCAGTTTACAAGTGATTTTAACTTTGCTTTCGTAGCGTGCGATAAAATTTTCGTTGCGATTCTATTTTAAGTTTTCTTGAGCTGATTTTTGAGAATTTACTTCGATCCAGTGAGCTGAATAGAAACCTTCCGCCATGAAGTGGATTAAGAATAAGATGTAAAGTATTTATATTTCTTTCTTTTCGATTTGCCATTCGAAAATCTTTTTGTTTACATTTATGTATTGTTGATTTCTCTGTTTTTATTCACTGCTTCCTTTTTCGCGGAAATTAACTTTTGTATTTGGATAGTGCATATTAGAAAATCTTTTGTATACGTTTTTAAAATACGGGTTTATGTGGAGATTACGGTACCGACTTACTTCGTTCCTCTTAGGATCGCCAACTCTTTGCCGCCAAGAACGGAGATGAGAGAACATTTGGTTTTGGTTGCGTCTAGATGTTTTTAACGAGTGACAAGCGCGCATGCGCACAAATTGATCTTTTCATCGGTGTTTTGCTTATCAGGCTATATTGCGCCACGTTTCGATTGGAATGTTTTGTTCAACTTTTCGATGCAATTGGTCCATAAATTCGAATTTGAATAAAACTTCGTTTGGAAGTCTTCGGATGGAATATCGGTTCAGTACAGTGTATGTTATTCTGTGTGTTTCGTTTCTCAATGAATAAGCGAAGATACGATTATTCCGCTATGCTGAAAGTGAAGCCGCTGATGTTCTTTTAAGTTAAAAAATTTGCCCGGAACACGCTTGAAATGCCACAGGCATTGCGTGCGGAAATTCTAGTTTTCGGAATTTTTAAAAAAACCTAGATTCATAACATTCAATGAAAAAATGAAGCTACTAGTTTCCCGCTATGCTAAAAGCGAAGGCGTTGATGTTTTTTAAGTTAAAAAAATTTGCCCGCTACACACTTGAAATGCCGCAGGCGTTGAGTGCTGAATCTCCCGTTTTCAGGTAAAAAAAAAAGCGCACTGCACATCCAAAACAGTATTTGGCGACGGCACATGAAATTGCGCCAAGAAAAAATGGCGAGGAATAAGTCGGTACCGTACACTTCACATTTATCAAAATACGTTCTCATTTACAAATCCACTGATTTAGGATTAGATTTTGTGCACTAAATAACTGATTTCTGTTTTTTTTTTTAATTTTTTTAACTGCTTTTAAACACTTTTTTAAGAAAACTTCTAAAATTTATGGGGTCTAAAGAAAGCGGATTCAAGAATTCTGCTCATCATACAGACGAAGCAAGGCATTTGTAATGTTGCTACTACGTATAAATAAACGTAGGTAGAAGTTACAGGGAAGAATTAGCGAATTTAGACTGTCACCTGGATGGGACCAGGTTGTCATAACATAAATTCTAGTAAGCATTTGGGTAGCAAAATTGGGAACATATTTCGTAACGATGTAAATGTGGTTTGAGGAATCACTTTTTAGAGAAAGCGCTTGGTGGTAGTAGTTAGAGAACAAAAGTTTGCAATTAAATATCATGAATTAAATATTTCAACAAAAGTCTAATAGTCCTTTGCTGCTTTAGAGTAAGTGTATCCTCGAAGAGGAAACTTGTTACGATAGTTTGAAGTTGTTACATGAATTATTTGTGTTGTCCAAAGGTTGTTCAGCTTGAACCACAAACAGTTACCTAAATTGGACTGACCAAGTTAAGGAGACTATTGTCAGCCCAGAAAGCAGTTATAATCACTTGTAGTGTTCATAAATTGGAAGTGGAAAAAACGAAAGCATAGAAAATGAATAAATAAAGGGACATCAAATGTTGATTCACAAAGAACCAAAATTAAAGGTAAATGGATTTGTGAGGAAATGAAGGAAGAAAAGAAATCATAGAGTAAATGAAATGCCATACTTGGGAGAGGATAAAAAAATACCTTCGCTTTCGGTTAAAGAATTTGTTGGTCCAGTCTGAGAAACCAGTTTCCTTAATTGACATAATGTGCCCAGGACAAAAATTTTAAGCTCTTTTTTTCTGTTTTAAAGTGCATTTCTTAAAAAGTTAATTTCATTGACTTGAAAGCACATAAACTACAAAATATTCTACTTCTTCTTTTTAATAAAATTATATCCCCATCACTATACATTGAAAAATGTTCAGATGGTCGAAATTCTGGAACCTTGCCCTACTTATAGTTTGATTTTTATTCCCAAAACGAATTCATTAAATTTCCATTAAGATCTACGATAAATCGAAGATTCATGAACTAATAGTTTGGATAACGGTCATTTTCTGTGAGAGAATAATGCTCGTTAATCCAACGGCCATTGTATGTGTAGAGGAATAATAACTGATTTCTTTTCCAGATAGTAGCTGTGCAGCATTACATTTGATGATGATGATGTTCGTGAACCTCCTTATGGTGAAAATCCGACTGTGGATTCTGATGATTATGGCAAAAGGCTGATGGTAAATATTTTGGATAACTTTATAATTTCATTACGAAATAAATTGTTTACCTTGAAGTTTTCAGCAACTGAATAATTTTAAAATTTGCGTCATTCGAAAATTACGTGATGAAAGAGTCGTGTATGAGCCCGATAACCAAGGAGAATCCGGAACATTAGTTTTCTCCTTCGTTAAAAAATTTTAATAAATAAATAAAACTTCAACGTAATTAAAATGATAAATAAATCTAAAAACGTTTAAAGTAATTTAGGTATTCTGCGTATCCAATTTTATTTACTTTCAATTGTTCCAAAATTTATTATTCAACTGCTGATGCAATAAGCTTTTTCCATCCATTCGCTATTAAAACGCTCAGTATTGTGTTTAATTCTAGAGTCGGCTTTCAAGATATAACCTTCAACTCAAAAATTAATAGATTTACTTTTCAAAAATATTGAATGTATGAAAGCATATCTTAGAAAATCATTTAAAATTTAATCGAAATGTGTCGGGTTTTGTATTATTTCGATATAATTTTATGGATTTGCATACTTGATTTAGAAACAAAGGGGAAATTGTTTTATAAAAACCCAAATGATAAAATAAATAATGCATTGCAAATAACATTATAATGTAATGTTTCCTATTAAAGATCGATTTTTTTTTCTTTCTTCAAATATTTCACTGCATTTCTGTTTAATCTTATAATGTAATTTTTGGTGAGATTATTAGATAAATTAATTATTTGAATAATAAAACATTAATTATCTGGGAAATAGTTAAACTTACACTCAAGTATCCCCATTCCTGCTTTCTTTCTTTTGAAACTGTATGAAATAAAACTAATTTTTTGAATTTCACTGTCGATTTCTGCTTATCTCTCTCACTTTAGTTTCCTTTTAATATCTACCAATTTTTTTTCTCATATACGAATTATAAAAAGAGAAAGTATTGTAATCATCAAAACATTTAGCCTGGAGATTTTCATTAATCTTTAGTGTCTTAAAAGAGTCATTTTGGAATTATGCCTGTTTGTCTGTTGGTTGGTCAATGAATACAACTCTTCAAAGAAATAAGGTTAAAAGAATTAAATCTGGTAGGTAACCTTTCCAAAAAAATTGTAGACATCTATGAAGTTTTTGATTTTGAGCCAAATGGATTTGGTGTATGGTTTACCACTAGAATTGTTTATCTAAGCCCAATTATAGACCCTTCTGCGGTTGGATTGTCTGTCTGTCCGTCTATTCATGCGTTTGCAAACATAATATGTTGATAAATGAGAATAGGTATGTTGTGTATTCACCAAAACTGTAGATCTTTCTGTAGAACTGTAGTATTTCGGACCAAAGATTGTGCAGATCTTTATCCATTTTCGGATCCAGAACTGTAGATTCTTATCTAATTTTGGATCCAATCAGTCGAAAGGATGATGTTTAAAATGCATATGCGGTTTTCTTCAATTTGTTACGAATCGTCACCTTGTGCAAATGTAGAAAAAAGTCGAAGAGAAGAAAAGTCTGCTGTTTTATCTGGAAACCCTTGCTTTTTCCAACCATCATCAGAATGGAAATTGTCTCCCGCATGGGGGGAGGGGTAAAATGCAGGTATGTTATAATCAAATATCTATCGCTCCAAACGAAGCAGAATTTCACTAGAGTATAGTAAAAGTGATTATTTCTATTTATTGAACTTTCCAGCTATGTGGGAGACAGGATAGATTGAAATACTTTGTAGGAATTGTTTCTGATAATACTTCTTTTTCTTTCCTTTCTTTATTGTATCAGTCCCCACCTTTGGACCATCTAATTTTTTATTTGATTTCCCACTGAAAAAGTTATAAAACTTGATTGTTTTCACGGGAAATATATATAAATATACCTATTGAGAAGGCGTCCTATTAATATCGACGTTCAAACTGCAGTAAGAAACATTTTTACTGAGCATTTATCTGTGGTCTGATTTTAAATTATAATTATGTGTAAATATATGAAATAATTTTTAAAAATATTTTATTTAAATATACTTTTATTAGTGTTGGAAAAAGTAGAAATTTTATTATATTTGTATTCTACTATTTCATTTTAACTTATAATTCATTTTAATTGCTGTAGAATCTTGTATTAACTCAAAGAACCACTAGTATTTAATTCAAAATTTGTTAGTTAATTATTAGCTGATAAGTAAGACAAATATTCTGAAGATAAGGTATAAATTTCAAAATTTTAGGACACGAGGAAGTGAATAAAAAATAGAATACACAATCATCCTTACAAGCATGAAACAAATCAAGTTAAATTAAAAATGTGCAAAAACAGTGCGCCATTTTCAGTGAAAGGTCATTAAGCGTTCTGCATTAGATTTTTAATTTTTATTTTAAGACAACATTTGAGTCACTCTGAAATGTGGAAATTGCTTTTCAACGCTTTGAAACGAACGATAAGAACAACTTTATGTTCTATCAGTATTGCTACTTCTTTTAACATATTTACAATAAAAAATCTCCTTAAGTACTCTCCATTAGCCATTTATTCAGTTGTTTAATCTTGTACATTTCGTAGCGATTTCATTTATTTTCAAGATCTCACAATCCTGGAATCTGGACTGCAGAGATTCACTTTGCTGAATGAGGTCGCTAGAATGACACGCCCAAACAGAGGAATTATTCTACCTAGAAGATGATCATCGATTACACCATTCTTCTAGCTGTGGACCAGTCTGTACTTGTATATTTTATTCATGACGTCTTCACTTCATTCATCGCTACTTGGGTAGTATCAAATTATTTCATGGACTCTTCTTTCGTTTATCTCGAGCAATGCAGAACGTCCATTCCCCCGAAGAAATGTTCAGACTACCCAAGGACTCAAACCTCAAGCAAATTGTATCAGAATCACTTCTGACTGTGGGGCTGTAATATGTCTCTTGCAGACTGAATTTTGTCCCAACCCACATATGGGTTAATGGTGTTTGATTTGTTTAGACCGCTTTCTGGCCTTAAAAGTAACTATCTTTTCTGATTGCTCTGTACAGAATTCCTTATTTCATCCCCACTGGACTCGACTGATTGACAGAGAAGCATACTGCACTGATTTACAGAGAAGAATGAGTACTGGGATGTTTAAAGATAATTAGTAGTACTGGACTGATTTACAGATAAGTATACTGCATTGATTTAAAGAGAATTAATAGTACTGGACTGAATTACAGCGAAGTATACTGCATTGATTTACAGAGAAGTAGTAGTAGTGGAATGAATTACAGAGAAGTTTACTGCATAGACAATTTCTGACTATTGAGAAAACTGCCACAGAAACATTTTTTGCTATTGTATGTCAATTATCGACACTTGTATTCTGTTTTAAAATGCGACTTACATAGTCATTATTTAATGACAAAACATTAAAATAATTTTTTTCTCCCGCAAGAGAAAAGGGAGGCGTCTAGATAGCCACACAGGCTTCGATGTACCGGCATCTTTCGCATCCGGACGATGACCATTAGAATTATGAGCCAGATGCGACAGCTGCTTGGTGAGTAGGTGCGTTCATTATTGTAGTCTTTTATTAAGATAAAAACCAAGGACAACGGTGATGTAAATTTTTTCCCCTCACGTTGTAATGTCTTGGCCTAAGTGTGACCAAATAATTCAAGCTTAGGTTGGCCAAAGTACTTTTATTTAATACGGCAATAATTAAGAGACACTTCTCGCAGAGAAGTCTTGATTAAATATGATTATTTACAAAGGAATCAACAAAATCATAGTTCTAAAACGTCAAAGTTCCATGAGCAATTAGTCCATGAAGACTAGTAATCATCGGATGGATAACTTCCACCTATCAACGTGATACCAAACCACGAGACTACCAAGAGTGCTCGCAAGTTCATGAGCCGAGAGTTCGGGGATGCCGATTCCTCGGGGTTGCCTACCAAAGTCCGACTTCAGTCGGGACTTTCAATCCGCTGATCACACAGCTTTCTTCGGTACTCCGGAGCCTGAAAAACAGTTCGAGACTCCTAATCCGTTTCTCTCCGCCGTCTCTCCTCGAACATCAGTTTTTATTCACTTCTTCAGGGAGTGGAGCTCCGCCTATCTTTTCCTTCACTGGATAATGGTACTCTGGTTGACCAACAGCTCCCTTCCTAGTGGTCAACCCCTATTATGGGAAGGTTCTTCAGTTTTCGCCACCACCGGCCTCTTCAGGAATGACACCAAAGGGTACCGCTAATGTGTTCGCTGACAGTGATTGATTTATCGGCATTGTGGCGGCCCTCTGTGTGAGGTCCTTTCTCTTGCACCCGTCTCGTTAGCGATGTCCAGGTGCAACTCCTGCTGTTTGCCGCCAATATCAAAAGGGCCGGCACTCTTTTTCTCATGGGAACGTTGCTCGCGGGAAGGAAACCTTACAACGTATTCTGTTTTTAAATGCGCGTTACATGGTCATTATTTATTGACAAAGTATTAAAAGAAATTTTTCCCT
>BGPR01000009.1:5386281-5552035 GCA_013235015.1 Araneus ventricosus
ACGTATTCTGTTTTTAAATGCGCGTTACATGGTCATTATTTATTGACAAAGTATTAAAAGAAATTTTTCCCTCCCGCAAAAGAAAAGGGAGGCTTTTTATAGCCACACAGGCTTCGAAGTACTGGCATCTCTCGCATCCGGACAATGACCAATAGAATTATGAGCCAGATGCGACAGCTGCTTGGTCAATAGGTGCGTTCATTATTGTAATCTTTTATTCAGAGTTAAAGCCGAGGGTAGTAGTGATGCAACTTTTTTTTTCTGGACATAAGACTACTTTTAACAATTCTGCAACGTAGTTCATTTTGTGTGATAACGGAAGGGATGAGGTGACACTACTCTTTCGTGTCGGGTGGTGGTGGGACTCATTCCAAAAATTTTTATATTTTGTCCATAAATCTTTTGAAATTTCATTGTTGTAATAAATTGATATTTTTTTTCAATGTTTCGTCAAAAATTTAAAACCACATATTTTACAATGATAGAAGTTAGGCTAACCACTAAGCTTTACAATTCAAAACACACGATTCTTGTGCTGAATATTTCTGTTTACTTTCTTTATATTTCTATGAGAATGTTTTTTTCTTGGCACATTATGGCATTAGTTGAATTTTAGACATTTGCTCTTTTACATTAAAAATGAAAGTATGAGTGACATCCCAGAACTATTAAAAAGTCTATTAGTGCTCACATGATATCCATGAATTGAGGTATTATTTTACTTTTCGAACAGTTACAATTAATAAAATTTAACAGATTATTAAAACATTTTCCTTGAATTAATTAAAAATCAATTAAAGCCTTTATATTATACATAATGGCGCATATGCGGCATATTCTAATAAATGCACGACAAACAATAGAAAATTAAAAAATGTTAAAAATAATAGAAAATTAAAAAACATTGAAAAAGAAACAAAAACTAGAAAAAAATATGAAACAGAAGAAGTAATCAACGATGATAACAATACACCTTTTGTGCGTGAAAAGGTGTATTGTTATCATCGTTGATTACTTCTTGTTTCATATTTTTTTTCTAGTTTTTGTTTCTTTTTCAATGTTTTTTAATTTTCGATTATTTTTAACATTTTTTAATTTTTTATTGTTTACTTTTCGAATTTACATTGTTAAACACAAGAAATTAGAGCACATCATAAGATCCCCTGCAATTACATTTTATATTATTCTTACACTTACTTCTTTTCGTACGTCAGTAACGTCACTTGAAATAACTATCTATAAGCGAAAAAGAAACTTTAAAAATTTTAAGAAATTGCTTTGGAATAAATGATTGAGACATGGAAATAAGAGGGTTTTTTTCATTAAAAACTTCATTTAAAAGTTTGGGGTCCGAATTTTTTTCAATAAAAGAACGAAAACGGTCTCCTAAATTTTTTTGTTAAGTTTTATATTACACTATGTCTGACGATGGATTATAAATGCTAAAAGAATAATTATATGTATTTGGACTTGAATGAAACTGATATTTTACTTTGAAATTCAACAAAGAAAAAAATGGTTTCAGAAAGTAATTATTTAAATTCATGTTTAACATAAAAAAATATTGTGTCGATGGAATTTTGCGATTTAAAGAGCCGCATTAAATTTAAACTGAAGGGGACATTTTAGATGAAACGTACCAGTCTCTGTCGCATTAAAAGGCTTGAAAACGAAAACAAAATTAAACTCTGATTCATTTAGAAATTAGGAACGTAAAAAGTCATTGGGAGAAGGTTAAAATAAATTTATGAAAACTAATCGGAAAGGAAGACTGAAATTGGTTTTATATTTTTAATTATGACGCGATTAAAGAATTACGTAATAAAAGTATTACTAGATTGTATCTGCATACACAGATATTTTTGCTCATGCTGCCATCTATCAGCCGATATGTTAGTCATAAAAAAATTAGTATAACTCGATGTTGACAAAAGATGGAAGTACCGGAGAATGATTATTTGTTATTTAACGCAAAGGGAAATAACATCTATCGAGTACACTAGAATTCCAACACGAAGATATTAATGCTGGAAATTTCCATGTCGTTAAATGCATTGTTTTTTATTGAGGATATGTAAAAAATTTCCATTATCACATTGACGCAACACTTCTATAGTCGGCTCCAGATTCAGAAAAATACGTCTGAGTATCGTTCAAAGATGAATAGACGTATTTGACTTCAAAAAGTGAGACATAAACCCGTTAAAGCTTTGTCCCCAATGCCGATGGCGTAGCTAGAGTAAGTGGCACCCAGAAAATAATATGATTTATTTTTATTCCAGTGGATTAACAAGTATAAATGGCGCCAGGGGTAGGATATTATTTTTACACCCCTTCATCATATTTTGTATAAAAGCAGCAATGCTTTGACTCCATGGCGCCCCCTAAAACTCCTTGCCCCACTCCCGCTATGCCACTGCTCTGTCAGTCTGTCTATCTGTAAATACGGTAACTCAAAACCACCACGAGCTGGAATGATAAAACGGATTTAGTATGTGGTATTTACACCGAAAAAGTAAATCAGAAGATAATTTTACAGTAAATTCAGCAACGGGAAGGCTGCCTATCTGTCTGTGAGCATGAGAGAACAATAACTAAAAAAGTCAACTCTCTATATCATTGAAATTTGGAATGTGGTCTCTAAACCAAAATTGTAGATCTGTATTAAATTTTGAGCCCAGTAGGTCAGCCTGGGAGTGATACAAAATGCATCTCGGTTTAACACGTTGCTAAAATAAAACGGGCCATATTGTACAGGAAAGGACACTTCCATTGATTTAATGAGCTTGAAACAATGTTTCTTCACATTCACGACACGACTACATAAAAGTCTAGGCTGCTTTTTTCCTCCTTCTTCTTCCTTATAATACATCTTCACTCTATTTTGTACTCTTCGAAAAAATAAATCTGTTATAAATTCCTTTCTTTTTGTTGAAACACGTTTTAAATTTCGTTAAAATGTGATGTATACTTCGGAAGTTTTATCTTAACCTTTCTGCTTGTTGAAATGAAAGTGTCATCATTTAGGAAATACGTCTTTAATACTTCAACTAAATATGAATCGCTCTTAAACAAAATGCTTAACTTCTTCTTTATCATCAGTGCCATAACTCCCTGACTTTTTTTGTCATATCCAGGTTGCCATTTCTAATTTTGCCTAGTTTCGAAAGAAATGACTCCGGCTCTTAACAACTTTTTTTACTTCACGTGTGAAATCTTTGCGTGTCTAATCTTATGGTAATTGTGTCAGAAGATTCATCTTGTTCTTAAAAAATGTTCTATGAAGGTTAGTTGCGCTTAAAACTGTTATCTATAAATGAATGATTGCGAACTTGATCCTCAGTCACAAAGCGAAAGATAAGAAAACGGGAATGATAAAACGCAGCTCTTAATATAAAAAAAGTCAGAATTCGAGAATGTAGATTAGAAACGATAAAGAAAACAAGGGTCTTCAGGTCTCCTCCAATAAGAATTCATTTCGGCTTCAGAAATAATTTGATCATGAGTGACGATTTCCTATCTTTGCAATTTTCCGTAAAATCCACTAGAAATAGTTTCACTTTATAAACTTATCTTGTTCTTAACAATATATTACTATCTATTATGATAAAAAACCAAAATCATCGATTGAGAGCGTAGCATATTCTCCGTCAAATATCTCTCCTGGCAGATCAAGTCGTAGAAGAAACAAAAAAAGCTTCAAAATGAATGCTCTTAGGTAAGTTAGCTTGAATTTTACTCTTAACTAACTGTTATGCATGAAAATCAATAACAATTGATTCCTGTATATCAACTTACATTCAGATTTTCATTTATTAACACTATTGTGTAAAAGGCGAATGATTGTTCAATTCTTACTTTAATTAAATACAAATCCTTATTAATTATTTTGATTAGGTTTGAAATTTTAAAAATTCAGGTTGTTTTCTAAGGTTTCTGATTTTTGCTTTGAGTCTAAACATTAAGGTTCGGCGTTTTTTTATTTCTTAAATTAAAATATCAATTATTATATTTGGAAAACGAATAAAAATTCCAAATTCCTCATTAATAATTTATGACTCGTAATAAACAACATATTTCGCATTTTATAGCAGCGAAACTACTGAATATATAACAGAATTATTACCAAAATAACAAAAAGATATTTTATTGGTCCCAGGTACAGGACAACATAGCTAGGTAAACAAAGTTTTCTTATTAAAAAAATTGTCAGCCGAAAATTTACAGAAACAAGCATTTTACCAGAGGATCATGTATAGAAAATATTATTGATATTTTTAATAAGATAAATTATAAGGCTTTATTTATTAATTTATTTGAATTAATAAATGGTATTTTGTTTCCGTTGTATGGTATAACTGTTATTTTTATTTATTAAAAAATTAATGATTCTCTCACAATTTTCTGTGAATAGCAATTCGAGTTTCCTCAAAAAGAAATAAGATTATAAAAATTTTAAAAAATAAATATTTGCATAAAAATATGCATCTAAATTTCATAGTGGACCAAGATTTTAAAAAAGGTAAAACACAATTTCAAATTAGAAAATGTTACCGTTAACTTTGACACTAGACTGCAAATAATAATAAAGAATTTTTTATACCAGGGCTCCTTAAACTGTGAGTCGCGGAATTTCTCACACGTTCTTTTTCTTTTAGACACATATTTGTGAGCAAAAATAGTTTAGAAAACCTTGCTAAGTTAAATATTTCATTAAAATTTTCAGAATAATAATATTTAACTGAATTTTTTTATAGTTATCATCATTATAATGATAAATTGTCTTATGAATTTTTTGAGGAGGTAAAAGTTTTCGGACGTAAATGGAATCTAAAAATTCTTTTTCCACCTATAAACGAGTCGATAGTGGATATAGTTACTGAAGTTTATACAATTTTAAATTAAATGAGCCCATATAAAAAAAAATATCAGTAACATTTTTATTATAATAAAAGATAACTTTTGCTTTTGTGAACTTAATGATCCCTTACACCCTGTTTTTCTTTTGGAAGGATATCATTAGTTATGTCTATATTGCTGGTGGATTAGCCTCAGCTTTTGTGCCTCACTCATGCCACCAAGTAAGTATTTTAAATAACATTTAAGTAGATTCCAGCGAGTGATGTGTCGTACAGAGGGTGAAAATCCCTACCGAGTTCGTAGATGGGTCATCTAATTCAAAGCAGGTGGAAATGGTGCAGGAGATGAAATCTTCATTTCGCCATAACTTATGATTGAAGAGATCTAAAGATTACTCAAATAAGACGAATTATCACCTCATTAAAATAAACAACTTTTGCATAGAAAGATTTTGGATAACTGCAATCGCTTATAAGTTAGGGTTTGGTGAGTGATCTTCAACCCCTATTTTTCGTCTGCCTTTTAACCTAAGCTTGAGACAGTTTATTGGGAAACTGTCATCAAGTGAATTATTTCCCATCCTTTATCATCCTCTTAGTTCTAATTCTTATGAAATTAGAAGAGGAAATGCGAAGGAGGATAGGGACTAAATTTTATTTTCCTTATATCTCCGAGTAAAACTAATGTGCCTTCCGACTTGCCGACAGGATGTGTTTTTTTTCCATCTATCAGTTCTAAAATGACGTACTTGTGCCAACTAATTTGTTCTTTACAATGCTCTGAACAGGAACACTACAATTTCAAACACCCTGTATTTTCTTTCACTAATAAGTTGACTCTGGACCACTCTGCCCTGAGGGACTATGCTAGTGCTTATTTACCACTACACTAATTCAAGTCGACTAATAAGAAACTTGTGTTTCAAGTTTCGTCATAAATGGTTCAGCCATTCAGAAGTGTTGCTGGAACAAACATATATACATACAAACGTATATATGATACATACAAACGTATATATGATACATACAAACGTATATATGATACATACAAACGTATACATACATACATATGTTCAGTTTTATATATATAGATGATGACTAAGTTAAAGAATTAAAGTATTACTATATTTTGTATCCACATATACATATTATCACTCAAGCTGCCATCTATCAGAGGACATGTTATTAATAAAAAATTAATATATCTCGTTGCTGACAGAAGATGGCAGTACCAGCGTATAATTATTTCTAATTTTACGCAAAAGGAAATAACATCCATTTGATACTAAGTGCTTTCTTGCGGGAAGTACAAAAAAATAACATATCCTATTCCCATCGCGTCGAGTACATTAGAATCCAATACGAAGATAATTATACAGGAAATCTCGATGTCGCTAAATGTATTATTTCTTATTGAGGAAATGTAGAAAAACTTTTTCAAGCTGTTAAAACTGTAAATTAATTTTATGAAAACGAGGGTCTCATTTTAGTATTTTTCGCTTATCTACTGTGAATATTACTTCTTTTATTATTTAAGCCATGACTTAATTCTACATTATGCAGTGGTAAATATTTGAATCACAATTTTGGATTTTAAAATTTATTTTATTAATTTAATAGTTACTAACTAAATAGTCTATTAATCATATTTTTAACTTTAAATGGGAAATATTTTTAAAAAATTCTAATATTTAATAAATTAATTTTGATTAAAAATTTAAGTTCAAATAAATTTTAGAAAAATTTAATTATTTAGAACTTTTGAGCATTGCTTGCACTCATTTTTATAGATACACACAACTTCGGTCGTTGAAAAATAAAGAAATATTTGTAATGCAGGACTTGTATATTTTTTCTTCGAAAAAAGGCAAAAACTTAAGCAATATTTACTACTCGAATAAAAGTCAGAATACAGGTTTGCAGTAAAGTAATGTAATCAAGAATTATAATGCTGAGAACTTTTTGTCTCAGAATTAAAACTAAATTAATATTAAAGTTTAAAACTAAATAAAACTTACTTATCTTATGGCGTTCATTGTTCAACTTGGTTCAAAATTCTTATCTACTCAGGAAAAATGAAATTAATATACATTAAGTGAAGTTCCTCCTTTTTTACAAAGTGTATGTCTTCGATTGTTTTCACTTTCTTCGTTTTTCTGCGACATTTATAGCAAACCGATAGTAATGGCGCCTGCGAAGTTGAACTTCATGATGAAAATAATATTAAACAAGTAGATGTTCGAGTAGTATTTTCGAGTATTCTTTTAAAAAATAATGCCAAGTTTCTCTTTTTATTTTTCAATATTTTGATGGAAACTATTTTCATTCTTCAATCTATAATTTTACTCCAAAGTCGAAAAATAATCCCTAACCTATTATTCCAAAACTCTATTATTTCAGTTTTTCAAAAAAATTACATTAAAATGATAACATGAATGAAATATGAAGAGGAACTCTATTTTTGAAATTTTTAAGTTAGAACTGATTAATAAAGTTTTCATTAGAATTAATTATCTTTTAATTAGAAAAATAATTTTTATTGGATTTTTAACTTTTATAGCAGTCAATTCAACATTTAGATCTAACAATCAAAGCAAAAATTGCATTGTTTAGGTAAAAAAAAAAGAAAATAAGTATCCCAAGGTAAAGACATTGGTAAGTAATGTGTTAAGATATTCGTCTCTAATTTTTTCTAATCAGAAATGGTTTAAAGATTTATTTAATTAAATGTTTAAAAAATTAATATTTTAATTTTAAATTAATCATGACCTTCGACTTTTTGTAAAATATAAAGCTATGTTTTTAATACAGAAATAAATCTTGTAAGCAAATACAACCAAAAGGCCGAAAAAGAGACAAGTTGCCTGGTATAATTTTCAGTAACATTTTTACACAAATAAACTCAAACCATCCTATGCAAACAGCAAATATCAAGTGCATAAATTACAATTATGCAATGCAAAATCATTTTTAGAATTGAGTGGGTCTGTCTGTCGGCCTGTCTATCTGTGAACACGATAACTAGGGTTGCCATAATTGCCAAACATTGATACGGGAAGTTTAAGTGCTGCCAAAGTAAAACATGAAAAAGTGGATAGGTAATGGTTTATTTTACTCTGATAAAAAAAATCAACAAAGTCTAAGCAATCTATTAAAATGACACGTAGAATAATTAAAAAGATGCCAGGTTAATCCTTTTCAGCCCAGTCATATTTTTAAGTTGATTTTACTTTCTTAATTATATCATTTTCTTCTTTTATATAATTATGAAGTTCGACGCAAGTCATTTTAAAACTATAATGACAAATCAAACATGCTTCGTTTCTCTCCACTGACAATCTGTTTCTTTCTTCCGACCATTAAGTTGACAATAGGGAAAAATGTTCTCTATTCGTATAACTTGATTACATCTGATCAATATAAGGCAGAAAACGGGACAAAAACGGGATAAATAGTAATGAGGGACTGAGTAGTGAGATACGATGACAGTCCCGTATATACGAGACGTATGGCAACCCTAACGATAACTCTAAACCACGACGAGTTAGAAAAATGAAAAGAATTTAGTATGTGTCATTTACATCAAAAGACTTAATATGTGACTTATTTTACACTGAATCTTCTAATGGAAAATCTGACTTTCTGTTCGCATATGTGAACACAATAACTCAAAAATGCAATGAGCTATATTAGTGAAATTTGGTATGTCGTCTTTACACCCAAATTATAGATATGTATAAAATATAGAACCCAATCGGTCAGTCTGGGAGGGATCCAAAATACATAATCGATTCTTTTTTGAAATAGTACGAAACTAAAATTTAAAACTTGCCATACTGTGTATGAATACGAGCAAGAACATCCCCATTGTTTTAATGAGCATGAAACAATGTCCTCTTCAGCTTCACTATAAAAATATCATTAAACCAGCTGGGTTTTTTTGAGGGGGGGGGAAGGTTGTTGTTGTTCTTGACAATGTATCTTCTTTCTATTCTGTATTCTTTAAAGAAAAAATTGTTATAAATTCTACAAATATATACGTACTCATATCTGATACAATTATGCTAATTGTATGCTTTGGGTTCGAATGGAAATCTCGATCATTTTCCTGCTAGTTTTTCTTTCTCTCTTTGTTTAACTGTCTATAAGTCTGACGATAAAACCATATACCAAATTTCATCCATTTAACCATTTTCTGTCATCTTGTCCGTATGCACGTGATAGGACAGACGGACAGAAAGACTTACCTTCGACAGATTTCCTCCAAAACGTGATACAATTATACAGTTTTGGTGTAAAGACCACATACTAAATTTCATCCTTCTAACTCGTTCCCTTTTTGAGTTATTACGTTCGGAAACAGACGGATCCAATTCCAAAATTGTTTTTTTTTTCGGCTTCAAGTGCCCTAAAACGTGAAGTTTCACTAAAATCTCCAGGTCCAATTATTTAACGATTACGATGCCATGTTTGTATACTGGAAAATAAAAAAAGTTAATCCAAAGTGTTTTCATCACCATAAATAACACCAGCACGCAGTTCTTTGAACCAAATAACGCTGAATTTCCTCCTGCAAATCAACATTTATTTCCGCAATTTAAAACTCTAACATTTGCCTACTCTATTAATCGAAATAAAAACCAAAAGGGCAATATCCTTATTATAAAAACAAAAAAACGTTTCAGCTTAATGAATTTCCCATCTGATAAACAATCGTTTCCGCCTGAAAATACAAGTGCCTCCTTTTAGGCAAATTCATTGGCTTAGAATTTCAGTACGTGTCTTTGTTCCTCACCAATGAGCTTAGTCTTCGTTTAGGAGCATCGAAATCAATGCATTTCATTGATAACAAACTTTTCTGGGTGTTATTGAAATGACTTTAGGGCGGGATCAAATGTCTTTACGGCTGAAGGCAGGATTATGAAATATTTTAAAAAGTAACGAAATGCTCAAAAATTCTTAAAATATTAAGAATTTGAAAAAGAATACTTATATACTGCAGATCAATCTAAATCATGTTTGGTTAATTTTCTGGAAGTTCGGTGGGGAAAAAAACGAAAAGCTATTTTTCTGCTACTAAAAAGCTGAGATTTACTTACTGTACGGTCCTTAGTGGGTTGGCTGTACTGAGGTGGAGTTTTTAGCAAACAAAAATGAAATTATATAAAAATCTTGGCTTCCGTAATGGAGAAATTTCGAGATAGCAGTTAATGAACTGTTTTAATTAACTCGGTGTTAATTAGTTTATCGATCTGAATAAACATGTCCCCTTGAGTCATTAACATCGACACTAGTTTTGTGACGATGAGATAATAACCTGAGTTACAGAGATGCCCCGTTTTTCTTTAGCATTCTAATTATTTTTATTGACAACTGTACGGAGGTTACCTGTGTTTTTAACTGCTATCTATAGATGAATGCATGTAGTGGCGAATCCAGGGGGGCTATCAGGCTGCAGCCCCCCCCCCAGATCTAAGTCAGAATTCTAGATTTTATTTAAAATCACTATAACTGTTTTTACCTAATCTACATTTTTAAAAAAGTGAAAACATTTCTTCCTGGTTTTTGACTGGTCCGAAAATTGTCCTACTTTTCTAGTCATTCCACTTGTACTTTTAGCGTTGACGCGGTCGAAAACATTTTATGGCTAGTTATTTCATTGTATTTTTTATTAAATTATCGAAAGTATTGTATTGTTTTTTTATGATTCTTATTATCAGGTGAGTAAAGTCTGTAAAGTTAAAGTGTTTTGGTTTACATAAGCCAAGAGGTTTGACATGCGTCACGGCGATACAAATTTTTTATGCCCTCCCCCCCCCCCCCCCTCGACCAAATCCTGGATTCGCCACTGAGTGCATGCAAACTTGATTCTCAGTTACAACGCGAAAGATAAGAAAACGCGAATGATATGATAAAACGTAGTCAAAAAGAAGAGGAAAAATCAGCCTTAGAGAATATAAGATTAGAGAAGTGAAAAAATCTCCTCAGATACCTTCCAATAAGAATTCATTCCAGCTTCAGAAATAATTTTATCATGAGTGAAGATTTGCTATCGCTGCAATTTTCCGTAAAATCTACTGGAAACGATTTTACTTTAAAAGCTTATCTCATTCTTAACTATATATTACTCTCTATTATGAAATGCATTGACTTTCAGGCGCAATGATCATGCCATGGAAACCAAATTCATGGACTTAGAGCGTAGAATATTCTCCGTCAAACTTCGCTCCTAACGACCCACAGCTGAAGTCGTTGAAGAAACAAAAATAAAACTTCAGAAGAAATGCTCTTCGGAAAGTTTGATTAAATTTTACTCGAAACTAACTGCTATACAGGGTCTCCATACTTACCGTGATCAATAGCTAATTTTTAAACCGTTACAGATAGACATATACACTATATGCCCAAAAGTATCCGGACACTTGCAGATTTTCACATTTTTTAGAATTTCTCCGGAATGGTTTAACTGACTGCCTTTAAACTTCGGACATGCAAAGAATAGACAATAACTCACATTTTACATTGAAGATTCGGTCCTGAGGGCAATTAGGGACCGTCTACAAACTGATGAAGACAAAAACGTGTTTGGCCCACCCCGCTTCACAAAATACTGATAACAATATGAAACTTTCACAAAGGGTGATGTATAATGTGCATAATATTTACAGGAATTTTCGTAAACTCAGAACAAATATTTGGGAAGATATATAAAGCTTTAAAAAAATTCCCATAAATCTTCCTCGCACCTGTTTTTTTTGGGTTTATAAACAGGCAGAGTTTTCTGTTATATATAGCCAGCTACAGAAAGATGCAATATGCTAGAAACATTTTGTAAAAATATGGAAAAGAACATTTGATACAGAAATTATAAATATTAAGTAAATAATGTTTAAACTGCATGCGAAACATAGTGTAATTTTTCTTTTTCATAACTTAAGCATATATAGCGTCAACTTCCATATAAAAAAATCCATTAGTCATATCATTAGTGATTCGAAAGATATCGGCATTACAACAGTGAATTTTAGCTCCTGTCGAAGAGTAAGTAAAAGATGAGGGTTCTACACAAATTGATATTTTGTAACTATTTTAAATAGTTATATTAGTCATGTATATGGTTAGGGAATTTACAATACCCCATGGAAACATCTAATATTCGTAACGAATAAAAAAATATATATAGAATTATTAAAATATTTTAAAAAGAAATTAATTAGATAAAAAAATCGTCTCCTCATAAAAGAAATATATTTAAAAACATCGTTTGCCATGTAAAATTGTACCATTAACTTGTTAGATAATCATGTAACTAATATAATTAAAGCACATAAATTTATTTATAGTGCCCTAATTATAGCGAATTTAAGTTATAAATGATTGATAAATCTTGCATGGGTATCCAGCAACTCTAACCAACTAACAACCAATATAAACTATTTAAAGAGATATAAGTTTAAAAAACATCAATTTGTGTAGAACTTACCTTTTAGCTTCTCTTCATAGGAGCCGAAATTCCGCTGTTGTAATGCCGATATCTTTTGAATATTAAGAATTGAACTGAATATTTTATATGTTTTATATCTGGCTTTAAAGTTGGCAGAAAATTCATATGTTTCGCGCATGGCAAAAAACATTATTTACTAAATGCTTATTCCCAATATTCAAACATTCTTTTCAGTACAAAATGCTTTTCTTTCATAGCATTGTCAGTCTTTTCTGTAAGTTTTCATAATGATAACAAAACCTGCAGTATATAAAAACAAAGAGATTGGGAAAATTTGAGATTTTTAAGAAAACCTTTATATCTTCCCAAATATTTGTTCTGAGTTTACGACAATTCCTGTAAATATTATGCACATTATACATCACCATTTGTGAAAGTTTCATATTGTTAGCAGTATTTTGTGAAGCGGGGTGGGCCAAACACGTTTTTGTCTTCATCAGTTTGTAGACGGTCCCTAATTGCCCTCAGGACCGAATCTTCAATGTAAAATGTGAGTTATTGTCTATTCTTTGCATGTCCGAAGTTTAAAGGCAGTCAGTTAAACCATTCCGGAGAAATTCTAAAAAATGTGAAAATCTGCAAGTGTCCGGATACTTTTGGGCATATAGTGTAGGTCCAATTGGAAAAATGCTTTAAATGAAGGGAAAAATTATAATATATGTTTTTTGAGTCACTAAACATATTTCTGAAAAAAAATATGAATTCTAACTTTTTATACGGTCACCCGGTCCTATCAGTCATATTTAGTAAAATATTCTTGACATTCTAACATTTTAAACAAAAAAAGTTCCACTCCTCTGCGGCTAAAACTGAGCGAGTTCTGGAGTTTCGAATTTCAGGATTTTTAACCAATCAGTGGCCTCGTCGAGCAAGCGCTGTGCATTTATTGGTGGATCCTCTTCAAGATGGCTATTGAAATGGTGTAAAGTGGTCTAAGTCAGCAATATTCAAAGCTCCATAACTCGGTCAGTTTTAGTCGCAGAAGAGTGGGACTTATTTTGTTTAAAATATTAGAGTGTCAAAAAATATTTTTTACTAAATATGACTGATAGGACAGGGGGACCGTATAAAAAGTTAGAATTCGTAACGTTTTCAGGAATATATTTATTCACTCAAAAAATATATATTATAATTCTTCCCTTCATTTAAAGCATTTGTTTCAATTGGAACCATATGTTTATCCCTAACGGTTTAGAAATTAGCTATTGATCACGATAAGTGTGAACGCTCTGTATATAAAAATAAATAGATAAAAATTTATTTTCATATAGAATCTACATTCCGATTTTCATTGATCAACAAGATTATGTAAAGACGATTAACTGTTCATTTCGTATATTAAATAATTATTATTATTAATCTGTTTCAATTTTTATTAGGTTCGATGAACTCCTTGGCCATATCAAACCTAATAAATTATTTATTAGGTTTCATTTATTTTTTAATTAATTATTTATTAGGTTTCATTTATTTTTTAATTATTTATTTATTATTTCAATTAATTATTATTTTATTATTTTAATGGTTTTAATTTTTATTATGTTTGATGCAGATTTATTGAAATGCCTCTAATTTCTTGTTAGAAGGAGGATAAAATTTTCTTTATTTCAAATAATAGACTTTAACTCTGAAATTTTAAAAAATGCACATATGTTTCTCGGGTTTTCGATTTTGTATTTTGACTCTTTAACATTAAGTTTCGATATTTTCTCATTCTTAAATTAATAATATCTTCGTATTTTATTATATTGAATTTGGAAACTGTATACAAATTCTGAATTCCGCGTCAACAATTCATGCCGTGGAATGAACAACAAATTTTACATACATCTTATTACACCGGAATAACTGTGAACACAAAAAGATATTTAATTGACCTAAAATGTACAAAAACCAAAAATTTTCAAAAGGATCATATATATATGACGTTTTTATTATGATAGTAACTGTTAAATTATTAATTCATTTAAATTAGCATATGGTATTTTGCTTTTGTTGTATGGCATAACTGTTTTTTTATTTATTAGAAAATTATTGATTCCTTCACATTGTTCTATGAATAGCAGTTTGAGCTTTCCACAAAAAGAAATAAAATTTATAAAAATTAAAAAAATATATTTAAGTAAAAATATGCATCTAAATTTCAGAGTGGACCAAAATTTTTAAAAAGGTAAAGCACAATTTCAAATTATAAAATGTTACTGTTAACTATGACACTAAACTGCAAATAATAATAAAGAATTTTTCTACCTAAGTTTCTTGAATTCTGGGTCGCGAAATTTGTCACAAGTTCTTTTTTATTTTATTTTTTACTTATATTTTAGAAAACCATGCTGTCTTGAAATATTTCATTAAAATTTTTACACTAATAATATTTAATTGTGTTTTGTTTAGTTATCATTAATATGTGCTCCATTTTCTTATTAATTTTTCGACATTGAGGAAGCGGCAAACTTTTTCAGATGGGAATGGGGTCGAGAAGTTCTTTTTTCACCTAAAAACTATTTGCTCGTGGATAAAGTTTCAGAAATTCTGATTTATAAAATTTTATATAGATGGAATGAGCCTATTTTTTATACCCGGGCATCTTAAACTGTGAGTCGCGAAATTTTTAACGGGTTCTTTTTCTTTTAGGCACATAGTATTTTCCAGAAAAAATAATTTCGAAAACCATGCAGATTTAAATATTTTATTAAAATTTTCACCATTATTATATTTAATTGAGTTTTTTTTTAGTTATCATCATTATATGCTTCATTTTCTTATTAATTTTCCAACTTTGAAGAGGTAAAATTTTTCGGATGGAAATAGGATCGAAAAATTCCTTTTACACTTAAAAAAAGTCGATATTGGATGAAGTTTATACAATTTTAAATGAAATAAGTCCATATAAAAAATATCAGTGACATTTTTAATAAGATAAATGATAACTGTTTCTTTTATGAATTTAATGATGCCTGGCACCCTGTTTTTGTTTGGCAGGATATCATTAGTTGTCTCTATCTTGATTGTTGGATTAGCGTCAGCTTTTGAGCCACACATCGTGCCATCAAGTAAGGGTGAAGATCGCGGCAGAATTCATAGTTGGTCATCCAGCTCAAAGGGGGTGGAAATTTTCATTTCACCGTAACTCTCTCATGACTGAAGATAGAAAGATGCGAGGATGGATCCAAAAAAAGTTTACAAGGGTAATAAAAAATTATTTATTAACAATAGACAGAAAATACAAAAAGGAATTAAGAGGCATACTTGCCGATCACTTTTCCACATAATCAGAAAGAAAGGTAGAAATAATCAGGTAGAAATCACGTCCCTGCCCATTGAACTAGTTCTCGACAGCTGTTTTCACATCACTTCCTGAAAAAAACCTTGTTCCAGTAAGTGTTTCTTCAATTTCGGGAAAAGGAAATAGTCACTGTGTGCCAAATCTGGGCTGTATGGGGTGTGGCTCCAGACTTCCGACTTGAACTTTTGCAGCAATTCTTGAGTTTTGAGAGCAGTAAGAGACCTGCCATTGTTATGCAGGAGGAGGATACAGACATTGCTTACATGCATTTTCGTAAAAATAGCATGGGTATGCTGGAAAATATAAAAGATAAAAAAAATCCCAAATTTTCTCGCATGATTTTTGCTTATAGCATGCAGAGTTTTCAACCAAATTGTATGAAACTTACAGAATATGTGATAATATGCTTGAGTAACATTGTCTAAAATTTGAAGTAAATACTCTGAATATTAGAGAAAGTATGAGCATTTGTAACAAATTATTTTTTACTGCGCATGCGCTGAAAGTAGCCTAATTTTTCTTTCACAACTTCAGAGCCAGATATAAAAGGCAACTTATATAAAAATTCCAGTCCAATACCTTTAAGATTCAAAAAGATATAGGCATTTTGGCCAGCGCTGTTTTATTTTAAATGACATCCGCTGCCTCTAGATGGCATTTGAGCACCCATGTTCCTAGTTGATTTTATATTCTTATCGTATGCCTGACCTACCCTTTCATTTTTGCCAGATATTTTTGAAACACCCTGCATATATATTCAAATATACTTCTTCTCTACACTTCTATCATTATAAATATAAACTTGTGTTGGGCCGGTAAGTAAAATATAGAACTAATTATCTCAAAAGTAATTCAATTCCAAGCAAAATAGACGTAACAGAGCAGGATTTTCATGTAATGATTTAAATACCTTTATGCAATCCAACGATATGTTTTTCTTCCAGGGGCAGTGCAATCCATCATGGAAAAGGAGTTAGACATGATGTAAACTGAAAACACGGTGTTGGACCAGGAGCTAACGGCTTTGGGAGTCGAGATATGCCCAGATAAACTCGACCTGTGTCCCGCTACTGAAGAATGTTTTGAAAAGGAAGACGGCAACTGGGATTGCTGTCCCAAAATCTATGCTGAAGGTAACCGCAGTGTTTTTTTATATATATACCATACACGAGCTGATACCCGCGACTTTGTTCGCGTAGTATAATTATTGGTTTTTTTTTATATGAAATATTTTATAAACAAAATCTTTTTATCGTCTAATTAAAACGTTTAATTAAAATATATCGTGAACCAAACGATTTTTTAAAACATCCGAAAGCTAATTTTCCCTATAAGATATTAATATTTTTTTAAATGACATGAAATTTAGTTTAACATTTCGATGTTTGAGTTTGATTTATATAGATAAGCACTCGGCGGAATTCCAAAACAAAATTGCCTGCGCCTTTATTTTTAATTAAAATAAGAAAATCTGTTGCAGAAAGATTTTTAGGATATTGTACACTGGTGTAAAAAATTAAGGAAAATTTCGTAAAATGCGAGAAATTTGCAATTAATACGAAAACTATGCTTCGAAATCAGTTCTGGAGAATTGTGTGACATTCAATCGAGTATCATACACATTTTGCAGTGAAGAGTCGGTCACGCGAGCAATTAGGGGGACCACCAGAAAGGGATGAAGGCGAAAATTGAGTTTCACCCATCCTGTTTCACAGAGAGCTGATAACGAGATGCAACTTTTATGAATTGTTATTTTTGGTGTGCAAAATATTTAAATGTATTTTCATAAACACAGCACAAGTATTCGGGAAAATATAAGGGTTTTCTTCAAAAATCCCAAATTTTTCCACATGTGTTTTGCTTATAACATGCAGAGTTTTCATTCAAATTATACGAAATTTGCAAAACACTCGACAATATCATTCAGAAGTATTGTATTAAAATCTCAAGTAAATACCTTGAATATTAGAGGAAATATGAATGTTTGTACTAAAAATTTTTTATTGCGTATGTGCGAGAGGCAGCGGAATTTTTCTTTCATAAATTCAAATCCAGATATATAGAGCAACTTTAAAAAGAATTCCAGTTGAATCCCACTAAAATTCAGGCGGATATCGGCATTTCAGTGAGGTGAATTTCAATTTCTCTTGAAGAGAAGCCAAATGATGACGGTTCTTGCACAAACTGATATTTTCTAAACTTGAATATTCGAATGGTATTCGAAGAAATGCACAATTTAAATAATGTATTTAATTTATAAGTGTACATGATGGTGGTATTCATGATATTCAATTTTCCTAAAATCAATGTTACTGTTCGAAGATTCAAATTTAAAAAATATTAGTTTGTACAAGAACCCTTATCACTTAGTTTCTCTCAAAGAGAAATTTAAATTCACCTCACTGAAATGCCGACAGGTTTCTGAATTTTAGCGGGATTCAACTGGATTTTTTTAAGTTGCTCTATATATCTGGCTTTGAAGTTATGAAAGAAAATTCCGATGCGTCTCGCATATGCGCAGTAAAAAATTATTTAGTACAAACACTCATATTTCCTGTAATAATCAACTTATTTACTTCAAAGATTAATACAATACTTCTGTAACATATTGTCAAGGGTTCTGCAAATTTCGAATAATTTGAATGAAAACTCCGCATGTTATAACCAAAACACATGCGGAAAAATTTTGGATTTTTTAAAGAAACATTCGTATCTTCCCGAATATTTGTGCTATGCTTACGAAAATGCATGTAAATATTATGCACATTAAACCATAACCTTCGATAAAAGTTACATCTCGTTATCAGCTTTCTGTGAAACAGGATGGGTGAAACTCCATTTTCGCCTTCATCCCTTTCTGGTGCCCCCCCCCCTAATTGCCCTCGTGACCGAATCTTCACTGAAAAATGTGTATGATACTCGATTAAATGTCACACGATTCGCCAGAACTGATTTCGAAGCATAGTTTTCGTATTAATTGCAAATTTCTCGCATTTTACGAAATTTTCCTTAATTTTTTACACCAGTATAGTTTCTGAAAACTGTCCTAAAGGATTTTTTAAACAGCAGGAAGCTAATTTTTCAAAAGTTATTTATAATTTCTTAAGAATGTTTGTTAGGTTTGATGGCACAAGGGCCAATTTGGCTACACTGCGCCAGACGTTCCTTGTTTGCAGATCGCACAAAATTTCAAAAACATTGCAACTGTTAAAACTAAATCGTTTTAATCTTAAGAATTATATAAAATTTATCATTAAGGATTAAAAAAACATTTAAATCCCCATCCACCATTACAGTTAGAAAGTATTCAAGTAAAAGAACGCAACTCGCCATCATCAGTTCTCAGTTAATAATGTTTTCTTTCTTTTTTTTTAATTGGTGAAGGAGATCTTCTGCGCATGCTTAAAAAAAACTGCAAGCGATAACAACAAAAACATTGTTGGAAACTGTGTTTGAAAATACTTTCAAAAACTAATTAAAAATAAACAGAATATCGCATGGAAATGAAATTGGTATCATCGAAAAGTTAATTTTTTTAAACTTTAAAATGACGTTAAAATTGTTTTTGCGCGATATGTTTCGAAGTTCTTCCCCGAAAACGTTAAAAATAAGGTAATTTTTAATTAATTAAAATTCTTAAAAATTAATTTAAAAATTTAAAATTCAAATTAAAATTTCAAAAAATCCTTTCTTAGTGAGGACCTACTACCCAGAAGCAACTACCTGCCAAATTCAAGTTTCTAGTTCCAGAGGTTTGAGAGATTCGTTAATGAGTCAGTGAGTGACTTTCTCTCTTATATATACAGAGTGTTTCAAAAAACGTAGCCAAGCTTTAAGGATAGGTCAGGTATACAATAAACATCCAAAATCACAAAGGAACATTAGTGAGCAAACACCATCTGCAGGCAGCAGATGGAATTTAAAATAAAACAGCGCTGGCCTTTGCCGACACCTTTCTGAATCTCAACTGTATTGAACTGGAATTTTTATATAAATTGCTCTATATTTCTAACTCTGAAGTTGTGAAAGAAAAATTACGCTACCTTTCTCGCATTCGCAGTAAAAAATTATTTACTACAAATTCTCATATCTTTTCTAATATTCAAAATATTTGCTTTTAATTTAAATATAGTACT
Source organism: Araneus ventricosus (assembly GCA_013235015.1). Taxonomy (NCBI): domain Eukaryota; kingdom Metazoa; phylum Arthropoda; class Arachnida; order Araneae; family Araneidae; genus Araneus; species Araneus ventricosus. Next base: position 5,406,067 of record BGPR01000009.1, read on the forward strand.
TCTCTAACGCATTGTCACGTATTCTCAGGGGTGTAGTGAAGACGGAACACCGTTCTGGCACTGCTTATTTTTACGAGAAATAAACAAGTAAAATTGTGAACACGTCCTTAAAACAGCGCGATTTTTGTCACCCAGGTTAGAGCGTTCCGGCACTGCTTTTAGAATGTTCCGGCATTGCTTTTAGAACGTTCCGGCACCACTTTTAGAACGTCCAGGCACTGATTATTTTGCGACTACACCATTGCGTATTCTGCAAGTTTCATACAATTTGGTTGAAAACTCTGCAAGTTATAAGCAAAAAATATGCGGAAAGATTTGTTTTTATTAAAGAAACCCTTATATCTTCCCGAATATTACTGCTATTTTTTACGAAAATGCATATAGATATTGCGCACGTCACACAAAAGATAGATGCAAGTTGCAAACCATTATCAGCTTTCTGTGAAGCAGTCGCTTGTGTCAGACCTACTAACGCAAACAAAACCACATGGTTTAAAATTTTAGGTAATAATAGATTTGGACTTGTAAAACTGAAAGAAATTTTTAGGATTTCCAGTTGCATTTGTAGTGAACTTTCTGACTGATAAAACGCTGTCAAAAAATATGTTATTTTTTCTTTAGCATTTGTGTGTGAGTGCGTTTTATTTTTTCTTGGAATATAAGTATTTTAAATGTTTTCTATTGATTCATCACATTTGCTGTAGTATGTTTAATATTCCAAGTTTTTGTTAAAATTTTTATTTGTCTTTTGTTTCCTGTTTTACCACTTGATGTTGCTTCATGAATTTTTTTGTCATTTCCTTTCTCTTCTGTTTGGTTGTTCAGAACTTTTTCTTTTGTGTTATTGCTTTTTTGCATGCAGTGTTGGCATTGAAATTATACTATTTTAAAAATGGAATAAAATGTAAAATCAAAAATAAATTCTGCAAATATTATAAATTCCCACTCATTTCACTTTTAAGTTAACCTTAAAATTATTGCTAAAAACGTCTTTGCGTAGACGGATGGTTGTGGGGGGGGTGGATATGAAAGTAGTGGTTACGCGGAAACAAAAAGAATAATCAAGGGGTACGCAAGAGATAAAAGTTTGGGAACCCTAGGTTTAGATAATTCGTGAGTGGAGTTCAACTCGAATTATCTTCACGATTTACCCTAGAGAAGTATTTCAATGCACTTTTATTTTACTTCACTTATAATGATGGAATTTTGTAACCAATTTTTTCACTCGTTTCCAGCTAACAAGGAGAGGGCACGACTTGGGAAATTCAATTCGTGATGAAACTTGGCATATTAGTAGCATACCATTAGGGTGTTCACCCATTAATCTAAAAAAATGCAATGCCCAGTTAATTCGGAGGAAATGGCCCTCAAACTTTGGGCACAACTTACATACCAGTAACTCTCCACAAGCAATCGGTGCTCTGATAGCTTAGATGTCAGCGTACTCGTTTACCATTCGCTAGGTCAGCAGTTCGGTCCTGGCTGCGTTTTTTTTCAATATTATTCCAAATTAAATTAAAAATTTTAAAAAATATTTTAAATTAAAACTTTAATTATTTTTGTGCAGAAAATAACTTTCTTTACACCTTTCATTTTCATGAATAAGTTCTTCATTACTGACAATAATTTTTTCAGCCAGGATGGCCAAAGTATTTTGGAAAATTTCTTCACCCATCAACATTGCTTCATGAGAAATTGAAGCTGAAGATTCTGATGAAATTAAATTATTTTGAGCAAGTAAACCTTGATAATAAATAACAGCATCTTTTAATCTCAACTTTGACACTTCACTGTATAGTGATTCTTGTGTGGTTCCATCTTCAACCTCCGACACACTAGCAGTATTATAATTCATAGACATTTTCACTTTAGAATTTTTTAACTCTCTGTATTGTGCTAATTTAATCAAAAAACAATGCTAAACACTTCAAAATCCAAGGTGAATAACCTCGTTTGTTCAGAGCTTCTAAAGGAATAGAAGTAAAAGCACTGTCGAAGAATTTCATACGATAATGAGTAAAGCCATTTATCCATTGGTCCCTTTTCAATTATTGAAATTTCGGACCATCTGCCTACGCATTTAATAGATTAACAGCTGCTCTCTGCTATTTTTATTCCAGCATTAAAATACTGGATCATCTGCATTTGCATTCAATATATTAACATCTGCTTTCTGCTGTTTCCAAGATAAAATAAGAACGAAGAATTTGTGAATATAAAAATCCAATAATTTAAAACTTTCAATGAATTTAGAATGAGAATTTTAAGTATAGTTCATATTTATCACCATTAAAGATGTACTTATAATTATTTTGCCGTTTATATATTATTTTTATTATTATTTTATCTGTAATTCAAGTATCATATAAATAAAGTTATTTTCTGCATAAAAATAATTAAGGTTTTGATTTAAAATATTTTTCTAATTTTTAATTTAATTTGGAATAATTTTGAAAAAAATAAAAATAAAGAAACCTCAGCCAGCACCGAACTGCGGACCTTCCGAATGATAAGCGAGCGCGCTGACATCTGAGTTATCTGAGCACTGATTTCTCGACAAGAGTTACTGGTATATAAGTTGTGCCCAAAGTTTGAGGGCCATTTCCTCCGAATTTGTTGGCTATTGCATTTTTTTAGATTGATGGGTGAACACCCTAATGGTATACTACTAATATGCCAAGTTTCATCCCGAATTGAATTTCCCAAGTCGTGTCCTCTCCTTGTAAGCAAAACTTCAATTGCCGATGAAAATATTCTATTTTAATATTTTCAAAACTTAATTATCAGTTAAACGATTAATTGAATATAATTTTTATTACCTAGTGGAACCACCTAGTATTGAATTCGAGAAAAGAATTATTTCAAATGTCCAGAATATATTTGATTGTGAATTGAAGACTAAAAGCGATAAATGATGCAAGAGCCAAAAATATTCAAACACCGTTAAAGGTCAAATGAGCAATGCTTTATAATGTGTTAAACGTGGAAAGTTCCATTTAGACTTCTAAGTGTAGTGAAACCTCGCATAACGAGCAAAATATATTGTAAAAAAATTACTTGCTTTTAACGAGCGACGTTTCGTATAACGAGTGGCGAGGAGATGGGAAATCCCGTATTGTTCTACATCAGTCCTTGTTCATAAGGTGACCAACTTTTTTTTCCAATGAAAAAGAGGACACAAATAAATTGAAGAAAAAGATTAGGGGCGACCACTCCCTCTGGTTTGTAATGTGAGTCACAGTGCTAAATTAGGGTCTGGATACCATTTGTTCATATTAAATTTTAAACTATTGACATCTCTAGTTTCTTACTGTACCCCAGAGGTCTGTAAAAAACTTTTTTTAATCAAATGTAATATTTTTTCATATATATCGAATTTAATTTTGAAAAAAGGTGTCAAATGGTAACGTGAGTCACATGGATTTGCCCATATGCGTTTCCGAACTGTACTTCTTCCCTTTGGTCTATTGGGGCTTAATTTTGTTTCAGTCTTACAGTTTCCAAGACCACATACAAAATTTTTTTACTTAGACTTACTGTTATGTTTTTGAGCTATCATATCTACAAACACACGTACAAAAAACAGTTTACTGTTTGGCACATGCAAAATTTCGTTTACCCAGACTAGTGTGCTTTTGTGCTATCATATTCAATTTCAAGACCTCAAACAGGGCCGTTTTAACAAATCTGAGTGTCATGGGCTAGAATAATTTGATGCCCCATCAGAACCGTAACTAGGAATTCGAGCGCCTATGATCCAACGAAATGCCTACCTAATAAAGTAATTAAGGAACAAAATAAATAAATAAATAAAACGACTCACTTTTCTTATTTAAGCTTACAATTTTGCATTTCGGCGCCTTTTCAAAATAGGATTTTGCAAGCCAACTTCTTCCACTCCTAATCGTTAACATGATTAATTTTAACGGTTACATTTCAAATAAATAATCATGCATTGACTGAGTGAATATATTTTTGAACTGACATACCTGTTTAGGTAACATTACAAAATCGATAGCTACCCAAATTGCAAGCCCTAATCCTTTTTTTTTTTTACTTTTAACATATTTAAAAAAATAATTAAATAAATCATTTTGTTTCAAAATTTAAAAAAAAATCAATATTGTAAAATTTTAGGCACTCTTGCCTTTGGGCTACAGCCTAGTTAGCCCCTTGGTTAAGACGGTCCTGGCCATATACAAAATTGCATTTACCTAGACTGTTTTTTCAGCTGTCATATTCACAAACACACGTGCAAACAGACAGTCTTACTGTTTAACGGATTTGGTTTTAAAATATGACATACATCTACAATTTAGGTGCGAAGATCACACACTAATGTTCATCTATATTGTTATCAAATTTTGAAAACAATTGTTTTAATTATAATTTTTTTTCCAGTTGGAATAAGCAAATTTTTCCATTTTTGAGTCAAAAAAGATAAAACTAAATCATATTTATTTTTAAAAATCACGTAACTAATCCATGACATAACTAAAACCGTATTATCTGTTTATAAAATCATGCTAAAGTAATTATTTTATGAACAAAAATTAAGGTTTCAGCTCATGAGATATCGAACAGTGAATTTATCTAAAAGAGGAATTTATCGGTTTAAGATTTTCCTAACTTACGAATCATGATATCATTTGTTATTGAATACTGTGTATCAGTGTTCCCACTTTTTAAAAGTATTCAATACAACTTTTCATTTCAATAACTTATATAATTTTAGGAATTCCGAAAGAAATTTGGTAAGAATTATCAAAACAGCAAAAAATCTTAAAAATTCTATAATAATTTGCATATTTTGGAAGTAAAGGTTATTATTTTCTTTGTTTTAAAAGAGCATGCACGAAAACTATTATGAAACTTCGATTAATACATCGTTTACTTTGGTCTTCTGAAAACTGTCTCTCGACAATAATGTTAGAAACGATAAACCAACTATGCACTACTTGCTAAAAAAATTCGCCTGAAGCGTCTAAAAAATCATGAACCGTAGGATAAAAATCTCTCATTTGAAATTAGATAATAAAACAGTAAATAATATGTTTATATCTCATCTGATTGGGAAAAACCCTCAATGGGAAAAACTTTAGGATTACTTTCACATTCCCTAATATAGTATCGCAAATGTCAAAGTAATCAACGAACGCTTAAGGGCACGGCTTAAAAATTGGACTTACGTAAGTAGCACCATCCGAAGTTCGAAAGGCAAGCCGATTTAGACTCAAGGGCATTAATAAACCTTTTTTTGTTATTAATGCTCTTGATGACAAATTGCCAGTTACTTGGGTGGATTGATCTATAAAAGGGTCTGGATTGTCTCGATGAATATGGGCAGTCATCGAGGCAATCCGTTAGTAGTTATTTGCCATCCCAAGTAGATATTCTTCCGCCATGGATCGTAGAGGGTAAGTGCAAATGCATTGTGATTTTTTTCATGCAAAAACAGAACATGAATTTTCTGTTTAAATTCAAACTGACTATCACTGGGTTGTAAGCCTTGATTCTATCTTCCAGACAAAACGCGCTTAATGGTCCGAAGAATCTTATATAGAAATAATTCCCCAGTAAAAAATAATTGGGTCAACTAACATTTTTCTACCAAAAATGAAAACAATTTTCAGACCTTATATATTTATTCTAATCGTTCCTTTGAACTCAATAATTGACTGCAATAATTCTTCCTTATGAAAAGGATCTACTTTAATCATTTTTTTAGTTCGAATAATGTGGCTGGTTTTTTGTTCTTCTGTCCGGGATGTTCCAGTTATTGAGGAATATTCCGGGACAAATCAAAAATGGGCCATCTCGCCAATTTCAGGACATCTGGTTATTAGGGTCTTGTATGATAAAATATTAGGGGAATTTTTCAAAAACTATATTCTTTAAAAGCTATTAAATATTGTTGATTCGATGTATTGTGTAGCCCTTCTCGAACAAACAATTCGGTCAATTAACATTTTTCAGTCAAAAATAAAAGCAGTTTTCAGACATTTCATTTATACTAACCGTGCTTAAACTCTATAATTTATTTTAATGCATCTTCCTCGAGAAAAGGACATACACAAATTATTTTTTGTTCAAATAAGATGGTTAAACTTTTTGTATTTCAATCCAGGACGCTCCAGGTTTTGAGGTAATTCGGAACAAAGAATCAAAAAGGGGACATACCGCCTATTTCAGGACATCTGATCAATACGGTGTATGGTAAAATTTGAGAAGAATTCTTCAAAAGCTAAATTTAAAAAAACAGATTAAATATTGTTACTTAAGAGATTGGCAAGAATTTTTTTCTTAAAGAAAAAAGAAAGAAATAGAAACACAGCAGTCACCGCTTGTAGTGATCACGGATATAACAATCAATCGGTTGTACTGATCAAAATAACGTGGAACGGGTCTTCTGTATCTAAACGCCTAGAAAATTCAGCGGTTTTAGTGATCAACAATTCGCTTGTCGTGATCGGTTTCGATGAATCGAAATGACGATGAAAAGGGGACAGAAGAGGACCCACCATCAGCCCAAGAAACTCTGCAAGCCCTTCTTACTAAGAAAATGAGTCAAATATAATGCTGAATCTTTTGATGAGCATTATTCATCTGACCGATTTCTCCAGCGAATTCTTGAAAAAAAAAACCGAGTTACTCGAAAACTTTTTTTAAAGAACGCTTAAGAAATTAAATGAGCCTAGATCTTTCTCAATTCTGTACTTGTAACGATTTTCTTTTTCTATTTAAAGCGAATGAGTACATACCAACAATATAGTGTGGTCTTCTTTTTCTGTTATCTTTGGCTACCAATTGATTTGTATTATTTGAAAGGCATTTCGCATGTACTAATCACTACATGAATGTAGTGATCATTTTGTCTTCGATCCAAAGTGATCACTACAAGCGGCGTTCACTATATTCAAAATCGGAACAAATATGAAACATTTTTCAAACAATCTGGCAAAAAAGACCAATAATAATAATAATAATAATCCCGCTTAATTTGAGGTATCTGAGCGTTTTAGCTCTAAGTAATCATTATGGCTGGAATCGGTTTATGATTTTGGATCGTCAGTTTACCTCTGTTAATCATGATTTTCTTTTTATTTGGCTTGCAAAACAAAGGCCAAAAAGCAAAATAATGATTTGCAGAATGTTCAGGCATTTAATGGAAAGGATTATATGCTACCGTTTTGATCATATAGACTTGTCTTAATCCATTTTGATACCACTATGACCAAAGGCTGATCCAGGGCGGGCCCTTTGGGGGCTCAAGCCCCCCCCCCCCTTCGAGTCCGAAATCATAGACTGTCTAGAATGCTATATGTATTGATTTTTTTAAACGTTTCTTATTTAGACTTTCTAGAAAAGAAATTCTAATATTGCAACAAGTAAGATATATGCCAGTGCATATTAACGGAATAGGGGTGAGAGGAATAGCGGACAGATTGATGTTTTTTTTCAGCTGGGCGGCTAGCGATAATCCAAGGGGCAAGAGTTTTGTTGCAGGGTTCTCTTGGGGACTCATTGATTGCCCTGTATACAAGTACTGCATACTAATATGACATTGATGCATACCTGTACGGCGATCGTATTAAAAAGACGATTGCTGAGACAGTTTTCAGTGGGGAAAGGACGCTACCTGTTAAGAAAACAAGTTGATACTTTTTAAAATTTGAATCCTTGAATAGTTATATTGGATTGTGTAACGGTTAGATATGCGTTAAATACACATGTGAAGATTCAAGCTTAAAATATATCAATTTGTCAAAAAATACTCATCATTTATTTTCTCTTTGAGTCTTATCCTCTTGAATCAACGGCATTCAGCAGGAAATTTTTAATCAGCTGCTCTACATATCTGGCTTCGAAACTCGGCAAGAAAATTATACTATATTTTGCGTATATGCAGTTAATCTATACAAATTATTAAGTTTTAATTTAGTTTATATTAAGTTTTGCATATATGCCAATTATTTACTACAATTTCTCCTATTTCCTTGAATATTCAAAGTAATTACTTTTAATTTTTACATAATGCTCCGCTAATATAATATCAAGTATTCTCTAATTTTCAATTATATGGCTGAAACTCTAAATGTTATAAGCAAAAAACATGCGAAAAAACTGGGGCTTCTCTTTAAAAATTTTATCTCCCCGAATATACATGCTATTTTTACGAAAAATCATGCAACTATTGCGCTCAGTAGACAAAACCATTGATGAAAGTTACAAATCACTATCAGCCTTCTGTACAATGGTGTGAGCCCAATCATTTTCATCTTCATAACTTCCAGGTTCTTCCCTTTAAAGCTCTCGTGACCGAATCTTTACTGTAGAGCATGAGTTCCTGCGATTGTACGTTAGGGTGGGCCGAAGAAAGTGAAATATTTTTTCATGCCGCTAAGCCGCGTGAAGGTTGCGCATTGGCGAGAAATAAAATGAAGGGAAAAAGTAAGAAAATTAATTGATATCTTCCGTTTCGGCAAAAGTCTTAAAAATCCCTAAAAATGACGAATATCGCCTCTTTTTCAATAATTTTAAAAATTCTCAAAGTTCTCAAAAAAAAACCAAAGGGCAGTGTTGATCAGAAGTATAGCGTAAACTTTGAGGAATGCCCGAGTTTTCCCATAAATCAGACATCTAAGTGAAGAACGAATAAAATTCCATGCATAAGTTCCTGTGATTGCATGTTAGGGTGGGCCGAAGAAAGAGAAAAATAAATTTCATGTCTCTATACCGCGTAAAGGTTGCGCATTGGTAAGGAATAAAACGAAGAAAAAAAGAAGTAAGAAAATTGATTGATATATACAAACATCAATTTATAATTATTAAAAATTGCATACTGAGGTAATTTCACTCATTTTTGTCAATTTTGGAGGGAATGTACTACTGGAAGTTATAAACTGACTTTGATGAAAAAAAAAAAAAAACTATTCCTCGTACGAAGTTGGGTACTTAACAAAGAATGCTACAATAAACAGGAGAAATTTTTAAAATTATTGAAAAACAGTCTATTTTTGTCACTTTTTGCGATTTTTAAGGCTCTTGTGTGAGCAGAAAATATTAATCAATTTCCTTACTTTTTGTCGTGGTTTTATTTCTCACTAATTCGAATTTCCGCGGTATAGCGACACGAAAAAGATATTTTGACTATTGTACCCTATTGTTCGTCCCACAATTCTCCACAACTGATTTTGAACCATTGTACTCGTATTAACTCCAAATTTTTTGCATTTTACGAACTATACTTAAGTGTATCTGAAGATGTTAACAATGAATTGAAGGTTTCTGAAACATGTTGCAAGGAAACAACTAAATAAAATGTTCCCTCAAGCAATCCTGAAAAATATTTCAAATGAGTGATATTTACAGCTATAACTGATCATGTTATTTTCGAACTTGAGTTAAGGTTTATCCCAGACTTTAGACACAAGACTTTCCCAGACAGATTTTACCTCTGGAAGGCCTTATATCATAGAAGAATTCAATCAACAACGACAATAATATCCATGCGACTTTGAAGGTTTTTAAAGTTTGGAGTTTTAATTAAAATCAGAAGTCTAGATATGGCGAGCAAAATGGAAACTGTGGTTAGGTTGACAAATTTTGTAAGAAGAAGTTAAGGAGTTTTACAAAGACTAATTGGCAATCTTGTGAAGAAGACAAATCTTTTTGAGTAAAAAATAACATGAAACTATTTTAATTGACTATATAGCATTATTTTAAGTTAAAAATACAAAAAATAATTTTTCCTCAGTATTCTTCTCGGATTCCTAAATTCGCACTTATATACATTTAATAAAGTAAATTTAACCAATTAAAATTTAATCATTTACAATTTAATTAATTAAAATTTAATTATTTGCAATTTAATTAATTAAAATTTAATTCATGAAATAATTTTAAATAATTTCAAATTAATTAAATAAAATTTAATTAATTTGAAATTAATAATTAATTCAATTAAGTACTTCTAAATGCTTAAGATTTAAAAACATTTAATTTTTTTCCACAGTAGCCCCCCCCCCTTTAAGGGATTCCTAGATCCGCCCTTGACTATAATGAAGAGATAGGTACTAAACACATTTTGTAATTTTATTTTAAAATTTCATCAAATTTGTGATGTTTCTTTCAATGTTAGGAATGTTCCTTCATCGAAAACTACTGAATTCATAACATTCCACAGTTTATTCAACAACTTGATCTCCATGCAAAACTTATTAAACAGAATTTAACTAAAGACACCCTAATATATATATTCCTAAATTGAGAGTGCTCTCCTTTCCACATTCTCGCCTACTTCCATACAAGGATGTCACTTATACGTGTGGTTAAAAGTTCTTTTGCCGAATTTGATGTAACTAGATGCTATCGATTGCTCGGTTTTGCGTTTTTCATAATTAAGTACTTCAAGCAAATCATTTTCCATTTCTTCTGCTGCGGATCTTTCCTCAGAAACATGAATATATTCACTATCATCTTCTTTTGGAACAGTGACTGAGTTTAAGGTTTCGTCGCTTTCAAGTTTAGAATCCATCTATATAAATATTTCTCTTGAGCAGTTCCCAAAAAGTGATTTATTTAGCTATAAGATTTAGCAACATCTATAGCAGTTGATGATCACAATTTCACTTTCCAAACTTAAAAAAACAAATGCGATTTAATTTAAATCTTCTTTCCGATGAATGAGTAATGAATTTCATCCGTGCTGTTAAATACTATCGAAACATTGAAAGAAGACGAAATCAAAGTGCAAATGAATCAGTTGAAAAAAGTTTTGAAACGCGTTCAGGAAGAAGGAGAGGATCTCTTATTTCAACATGCTCAGCATGCTGACAAACGTCGGTCGGCAAAATGGAATTTCTTTCGGGTGATTATTCGCCAAATGTAATAATACTGAAACTTTTTCCTCCTTTTTACGCTATTTTTAAAGGTTGGTGCGAGTATGGCGATCTTGGCTACAAAACGGAACGGAGTTCTTAAGTCTTACCGATTAATTTTTAGGAATCACTTTATATATCTTGAAATTCTTATTTACCAATTTTTTTGCACTTTCATAATTTTATTTGTTAGTTCATCTGAATGCTCAATTTGTCCTTTAAATACTTACAAAATCGTGTGTACTTGTTCCCCTTAAATTGAGTATGTATTTTTCGAAAGTACTTGTTCCTCTTAATGAATTTGGTCCAAAACCTGATACAGATCTACAATATCCGTATGAAGAAACATTTCAAACATCTAGCTCATGTGTTTTTGAGTTTCAGTTTCCCACTACAAATGTACCGAGAAATTTGTTGACAGATGCAAATGCTTCAGTGGATTTAGGGAATTCTGAAATAAAGAGATAAATCAAAACCTCGAGAGTGATTTTTTTAAACGATTACCTTATTTTCTTAATCTATATTTCATCTACGATTAAGTAAAGTTTGACTTTTCCAAAATCTTACTATGTCTACGAAACTTTGCAAAAAAAATATTTCATATTTATCCAATAGAACTAATCTAAAGATCTGGATAAAAGAAATGCAGGATTTCCCTCGTGAAATCCTATGACTGCAATTTACATTATTGACCACTGATTAGAAATATTAAAGCATTACCTACGTTATCTTTTAAACTGGGCATTCATGATCACTCCATACCGCGCGTGGCACTCCACACCATTCCATTTTCCATCACTTCCACTTATGTAAGTCATCCACTGAGGCTCGATGCAAACCACAAACCCACCCTCTACAGGTCACCCCGATTCCCCCAGGGCTACTTTATCTTTATTATACCGCGAATAAGAGTCAGAATGGCTCCCTGTCAGATGGGTGAGTATACGTGGAACTTTATTTATTTTTTTAAATCCTTTACAATCTTAGATCTTTTAACAATTTTGAATTCAAAATAACAATGAACAAGTATTTAAACAGTTGTGAACGTAATAAAGAATAAATGAACGTATAAGAAACAACAAATAAAACATGAAAAGATATAAGAAACATTGAACATAACAAAATGATTTGAAAAGAAGTTCCTCATTCTTGTAAAGGAAATCCATAAGATTTCGAAACCTAGACCGGGAAAGAGGATTCAACATTATTCTTTGCCACCATAGATGTATAAGAATTGTTGTATGTTTTGTAAGGTGTTATAAACTTGTTAGGGGACACTCGATGTAGTAATGAATAGGGCTACCTTGTTCGCCACAGAGGTCAGTTGATTTCAGGTGTAACCGATGGAGATAAGTTGGAAAGGGCCCATGTCCTGTTGCAAAATGAATTTCTGATCTTTACCATGGAATCGGTGTGGTTTGAACTTTTGATTGAATTTGGTATATGTCCCGCCAGATTTCTCCAGTGTCCCCATTGGATTTGCCATTTTTTCGTTAAAAATTTCACCGAGCCTCATTTTGAGGTAACTTCGTTGTGCTGGAATATATATTTGTTGACCTTCAGAGGCCGCTTGTTTTGCTAGGATGTCTGCAGTTTCGTTGCCAGGTGTTCCGACGTGGGCATCGACCCATGCAAGATTAATTACAGTAGAGTTATGCAGAATCTGTTGAATGTCCTGCGCTTTGGGACTCTTAAGTCTTAAATGAAGATGCTGAAAGAAGGCTGGACATACTGTCTGAACAAAACATCCAAAAAAAACCTAGGACCACTGCACCTACTCTTCCCCCGCTTTAGAAATGGACCCCTCCCCATCCGCTCCAATTTCTACGGTGATCGAGATAGCCTCGCACCTACTCCCCCACGTATCTACACCGGTCGCATTTCAGCTTTATGGCCCAAAAGTCCAAATCGGCATCAAACGAAGTTAGGTTTTCAATCTTTCGATTCCACCGCCCCAATTTTCATTCATTTTTACCCTAACGACCGGTTTTTGAGCCGTGCGTCCGAATTTGCGCGGTGCGAAGTGATCATGAATGCCCAGCATTAAACCTGTTGGTCTACAACAAGGGTGTGGGAAGATCTGGGTTAAATCTGCATAAATATCTCGATTGCATTTCACGTAATTTTAAATTTCATTTTGAAATAATTACAACCATCTAAAATAGGGTAGTTTTTATTAGTTTAACTATTTTTTAAATATTTTTTCCCAAAATTCATTTTTGTATTATGAAGCGAAAAAAATCAACAGATTTGTTATTGAGATGAAAAAGACATGTTTTTGCCATAAATTATGATTCTATTATGAGAAATAGCCATAGCACTTTATTGGAGCAATTTGAAGAAGTTTTCAATCCAGTCGATTATCCTAAAATGCAACATTTCGATAGCAAAAATTGGGATAACCCTCCAACCGTACGAAATTCTGATGTCATTATTTTCATATAGCACTACTTAACAAAAAAGAGCATTCCTCACACAATACTAATTCAGATGTACTGATTTGATTCTTTAAAGCATGTTGGTTTCACTTTGCACGGTTTTCGATCCAAAATAAAGCAGTTGATCGTGATAACAGAAGAGTTGAATGTTGCTTTATTCTAACGACGCTACTTATCTTCACACGCCGTGCAATCCTACATTACAGTTTAATGAAACTATTTTTAGCGTCAAGGGAGCTAAATGATTCTGGGCATCCTGTGTGCAATTAACTTATTAACTCTAACGCAGCAGCACTGCGTTTGAAAATTAGATATATCAGCTTCAAAAGACATCAGAAATATTTATTTCAGTGAAAGTTAAAAGCAATCGAAAAGTGGAACTGTTTCGAATGCTGATTTCCGATAATTGGGCACTTTCTTTACTCGCCTGAAACTTTAAGAAGCAAAATTTGCAGATTTTCCAAAACTCGTTTTTACATGAATTTATGACTTGTGATTATTTTTAGCCTGTAAAAAAGTACAAAATTCTATTTATTTAATTTTATTTTAGCAACTAAATGGCAGAGTAGAATTATTAAATCCACAGCTAATTAATTTTTAAAAATAAAATAAAAAATATATTTTTTTTAAATCCTCAAAAAAAAATAAGGATATACATAAGAATAATTGATGAATTGCAAATGTAACATTTTCAGTGGATATAATTCGGTATTTGCAATACTTTTTAAACTGCGATTGAATAAATGTTAAATTTATTTTAATGTTTAAGGACTTAGCATCCGAATATTTTTCAAGAAATTCTTACCAAAAAAAGTTAAATTTGCTTCTTTATGTCCCAACCCTCATTTAAAAAAAAAAAAAAAAACTGTAAAGGAGATTCGAACCACCAATCCGAACATCATACCATGCTAATGTTTGGAGCTTGATTCGTTTGTGTTTATATTATTTTTAAATATTTACTTTTAATTATAGCCACGCTCACAAAAAAAATGCACTTATTATCTTTGCAACGCGCGTGTGTATAAATGCTGCAACTAAAACGATGAAAAGTATTGCTGCGAAATATACACTAAGTACTGTTTTGTAAAATGTGAGAAACTTGCAGTTAATATGAAAATTATGGTTCGAAATCGTTTGCGGAGAATCGTGTTATATACAATCGAGTATCATACACAATTTACACAGTTTATTCTAGAACCCTGATCATTTAGCTTCTCTTAAAGAGAAATTGAAATTCACCTCATTGAAATGCCGATATCGTTCTGAATTTTAAAGATATTCATCTGAAATTTTTGTATAAGTTGCTTTATATATCTGACTTTAAAGTTATGAAAGAAAAATTACACTACGTTTCCTGCATCCTCAGAAACAAATTATTTAGTACAAATACTCATATTTCCTCTACTATGCAACGTATTTACTTCTAATTTTAAAACAATACTTCTGTAACATATTGTCAAGTATTCTGTAAATTTCGTACAATTTGGTTGAAAACTCTGCATGCTCTAAGCAAAAATCATGCGGGAAAAGTTGGGATTTTTTTTAAACCTTTATATTTTCCTGAATACCCATGCTATTTTTACGAAAATGCATGTAAGCAATGTGCGTAGTAAACAAAACCATCAATGAAATTTTCAAATCAGTATCAGATTCCTGTAAAACGGGGTGAGCCGAAATCCATCTTCGTCTTCATCAAAATCTGGTTGGCCCCCTAAATACCATCGTGACTGAATCTCCAGTGTAAAATGTGTATGATACTCGATTGTATGTTACTCGATTCTCGACAACTGATTTCGAACCATAGTTTTCGTATAAATTTAAATTTTTTCGCATTTTACGAAACGGTCCTTAATTTTTGCACACGAGTGTACTTAAAAATGTTTTTTAAAAGTTATTAAAATTAGAGAAAAAATTGTATGGAAATAAAATTGTTGTCTTTGAAAAGCTATTTAATTTTAAAGTGGTGTAAAAATGGCTTTTGTACAATAATATGCTACAAAGTTATTGATTTTTGCGCCAAATTTGGTAACTTTAGGTTCAACGGTCTGCCCTATAAACCGTTTTGAACCATGCATGTCGCATGACGCAATTTACAGATAGTATCCAGCCTATAAATATCATCATGTTAAAAAGAAAAGGCTTGGTTTCCGCATCATTTCCAAAAGTTTAAATAATATACCATAAATTTTAAATAGAGAATGAAAATAGTCATCCGTTGCATTTTGTTTATTTTTATTTATTTATTATGTGATTTTTAATCAAACGCTTAAAATCTGTTACAGAATGGTTCTTGGTATTTTGCTCGCATTTGCTTGCTTGTCTACAGTACTGAAAGGTAAGAGAATTTCAAAATTTCTAGGAAATAAAATCTCAATTTAAAAAAATATCAATTTTTTTCAGAGCATAAGAAATTTAATTTTGTATTACTTTGAGTTACAGTTTCCCTTACCTGTTTTCTGCTTTGTTTGATAATCCCTTAGGAAAATACAGTGGCCGCTTAATGTGATCGCGGTTATTGTTATCATTCGCTTTATTTTATCAAAAATCTCTAGTCCCGAACCAACGTATTCAAATGTACATAAAAATATTCGTTTAGTGTGATCACTACATCTTTTAATATTATCAGTTCTTAAGTAGAGAATTGACCAATCCTTCATATTGAACCAGCGTTAACGACTGATCGTGGAATTTCTAGATCCACGTGTAAGGAAACATCTGGAGGTCATTTTTTCCATTGTCATCATACAGCTTATCAAGAATTTTTAACAATTTCTAAGAATCGGATATCGGATGAGACGATCAGAAACTGCTTCGCCCATGAAGGCTTCTATGAAACATAGATGAAAAACTTCCAATCATCACTGAACCCCCTGAAGGTATGCAGAACCCAATGAAGGAAGAGCATGAAGAGTGGATGTCTATTGACTAGCACATTCCAGGAGCTGCCATACTGGCGACTTAGAATTTTCCAAGCTGTTTGCGAGCAAGAGCAAGCAATAAACATTGGCGATTCCGACGGGAACGAATTTGTTGAAGAAAACCCTCCAAACGAACGTCGAATTGAGGCTAGCGTGATATTTTGAAACGCGGCGTGCAGAATCGTTCGAAAAATTTTGAAAAACAATTAGAGTACGAACAATATATAAGAGAACTGTTAAGGGGTAAATGTCAACAATTAATGAATTTTTTAATTGTTATTTTAGGAATAAATTATAGATAGCCGTGAGACAAGTTTTCTTCTTTTCCCTTGATGTGATAAGAGGCCGCGGTGGCCTAGTGGTAAGGTCTCGACCTCGGGACCGGAGGGTCGCAGGCTCGAAACCCGATTCCACTGAAGATCCGCCGTGTATGGGGCCTGTTGCACGCTAAATCATACGTAGTGGCCAAACGTCCTCCCGTTGGTGTGGCGCGGAAGTTTGGAGAGGGGGGTGCCAGCTCAGGTGTCGTCCTCGTCATCTGACCGCGGTTCAAAATTACGAGGTCCGTCCCTAAATAGCCCTCGTGTTGCTTCAAAACGGGACGTTAATATACCCTAACCTAACCTAACCTTGATGTGATAAAAATATTATGGGTTTTACTGAATTCTGTTTTTTTATCAATCGGCTAATGTTATCAAAATTCTTAAGTCTCGGAGTGATCACATTAAGCGGCAGTTACTGTATAAAGATGTCATAGACAGACATAAAATATCAAATTATTGCACCTTTAATAAGCTAAATTCAATCCACTTAACATTTATTTCTACGTAATAAAAACTGAGATTTTGCATTTAAATTTGAGAAGTTTCATTAGCACGAAAGTATTTGTTCCTTATTAACTCATTCAATAAATGCTTATGCAGAGGGTGTTCGCCCAATTTTTAGACGATTATTATGATATTTACAGAACTATTTTACATAATTTTTTGATGTTTGAAATGCTCAATTTGATAGTATCTTTCAACATCGTAACTTCCATGACAATGATTTTGTGGTATCGGAAGAGGTATTTTGTCCCATTCCTCTTGTACAGTTTTCCAAGGCCCACAAAGATTTGCAGGTCGACTTTTTGATAATGCGGTTTTTAAAAGTCCAAAATCGCAAGAATTCATGGGTGATACCGAACTATTTACCAGGAATATCAGTGAAGGTTATAGCCTTAATACCCATTTCTTGTTCTATTTTTTTTCAGAAAATTAACACTGGATTGTGATGTGCGACTGCTAACTTTCTTTTAGTGCAATTCTGTTGATTGATGGCATTGTGGGTAAAGATAAGTTATTTATTATTTGAGGACTAGCCGCCTTCGGCGACCAGCTTGTTAACCGAGAATATGATTTCAGTTGAATCTTGCATCCTTTTATATTCATGGTTCCTTTAACGAAGTAATTTTAAACTTGAGATTGTGGTAGATATTTAACCTATGTTCTTTTAGTTGCCTTGCACCTGGTTTGTTCATTGTCTATATAAATGTCCCTAATGGAGTCAAATAACTGACTATGCCATGTAACGTCTAAATACACGTCTATTGTATTTTCTAATTGCATTGTCTATATAAATGTCCCTAATGGAGTCAAATAACTGTCTATGCCATGTAACATCTAATTGCACGTTGTTGGTGCCATCTTCACTTTCTTATTCTTCTTGCAAAATATGCATTCGATTTCAACATTAAAAGGGCTCAGTACATTCTATGGTCGGCGGCATGTTATCTGGATGAAAACATGCTGAAAAAAAGAATGAAAACATAGCAACCATAATCATTCAGCTTACTGGATATATTTCTCAACATACGTAATATCTCAAAGCTTGGTTTGCAGATTCCAAAAAAATTTGATAAAATAAAATATGATAATGTATTTAAGATATTTCCTAAACTTTCAGCAATGAAAGAGAAATACGCAATTAAATATTTGTTTAAGCAATCAAAACGGTTTGAATTGCTTTTCAACAATGAAAAGTATTGTTATAAATTATACCAAAAAATATATTAAAAAATTATTAAAATTAGAGAATAAAATTGTCCGGCAATTTAATTGATATTATTGAAAATATATCTTAATTGATATCAACGCTTTGAGATGGTACAAAAACAATTTTTGTGCTATAATTTGTTCCAAAGTTATTAAGGAAAAGCGCCGACATTTCGATCAATTTTTAATAAATTAAAATTTTAAATAAAATTTCAAAAAAGGGGCTCCAAGGTGCACATTCCCACCCTCCAAAGTATGTTTGTTCCAAATTTCGTAGCTCTTGGTCCAGCGGTCTGCCTTGTAGAGGACCGACACACGGACACATTCTCCTTATTAGTAGAGATTATTAGTAGAGATTCATTATTAGTAGAGATTCATTATTAGTAGAGATTCATTATTAGTAGAGATTATGGATAAAATATGCTCTTGATAGCATGTGGACTTTATCTGAACATTTTTATCCACTCTCTTTACTTTTATCTTGTCATTATATGAAAAATCAGCAGCAAACATTATTTTCCTTAAAAAAATTTTTTTAGATTCTTTGAACCATGTTTTAAGTTTTTTTCTCCTCTATGATGATAATAAATTGAATTTTTTTCTTGCAGTCATTTAAATAGACAGAAGATTCATCCTATTGTTGCATTTTTTTTTTAAATTTTTGTCCGGAAAAGTGCTTTTCATAAAGAACTCTGCACCGTGTTCTGCGTTCAGCGACATGACGCGGAGAAAGACGATGAAAATTGTATTTTTTGGCTTTTCTGGTATTCAAATAAGTGTTAATAATTTTGTTTACAGTTCATACTTAGCATTTTAATGATTTTGCAACTAACCTTTGACTTGGAGGATTTTCTTTTAACATTAAAGATATTGCAATATTCGAAGAACTGCGTTTTTTCCTTGGATACGTATTTGGGACAATTTTTCACTGGAAACCAAACTTGGATGATTTTTTCTTTTCTTATCAAAAATATTACCTACCGTGGCTTTAGATATCAAAAACCTATGGCTTTCACAACGTCTTTATATAACTTAATAAGATTAACTCTCTTCGGAAAGAGCCAAAACATAGCCTTCCATCCAGCGCTTCTTTAAAAGCGCCATTTTGCATGTAAACAAAACTTTCAGGTAGCAGGTTATACTTTATAGCTTCAAAAATGTAATTGCTGTGAAAATAAATTTTTCCAAACAAACGAATTTTTCCTATAGCGAAATAAAATCGTCTAAAAACCTGTACAAACATCCTCTGTACTACAAGATCTTCTCATTATACTCAGACTTTTCTCAACAGCCCAGCAAGTGTAAGCACTAATTCAGAACAGTCTCAAAGAATAGCACACAGTCACTCTACTATACCTTGTAACGTTTTGGACAGCCAAAGACTCTGGGGAGGAAGGTCCAGAGCCAAGAAATACTCTTATTTCTAACACGTGCGTGCAAGAGTTTTTATTGAATATTGATTAAATAATATATCTTGATTAAATAAGATGAAATTATTACATACATAATGATAGTTCAGGTACAGACGATTAGAGTCCTATACAGTGCTCACTAACCAACACAGGCCCACTTCCACTAGTGGCCTAAAAAGAAAGAAGTTGGTCTCAGTGACCCAAGTCTATCTTGTTACCACCAAGAAAATCGAGCCCTCGCTCGTCGCCGTCCTCTTCCTAAGAAGCCTTCCAAAAATCTCCGTCCACCTTCCTTTTTACTCTCTCGTCCTCCTCCTGGGGGAACGGTCCAGAAAAACCTCTCCACAAATCCACGTCAATTTTGTAAGTGGAGTCCACCTCATCGAGCCCTTATTGGCTCCTTACCTTTTCTGGGCTTGTCCTTTCGTCGCCAGCGGTTTCTCAGGCTCGAGATAATTGACCCTTTTCATCACGTCCACTAAAGAGCAGACCGAGGGCGCCAGACTCAAATCCAGCTCCCTTTGGCGGCGTTTTAATGAGGACTTCCCGCTGAGGCACCTGCCCTGTCCTGTGGCCCATGGCGTGGGAAAAAAAGTTACCGCTAATGATCTGGGGGATCTTAGGGGATCTTACAGATTCCCCCCCTTTAAGACGAGTTTCACTTGTGAAACTCTTATGCTACTGTCATATAGCAACAAGGAAGCTTTTTATGCCTATACACATTTACTATTTACAAAATATATACAAAAAATACTTTTTTAAGCTGTTAAACTCGCGAAAGAGCGTCTACATGCTTAATGGATTTTCCCGGTCTATGAATAATCGTGTAATTGAATGGTTGAAGTGCAAGACTCCAACGCATCAACCTTTGATTATTCCCTACATTTGACTTTAACCAGACCAAGGGGTTATGATCAGTTTCAATTTTAAATGGTTGTCCATCTAAATCATGATGGAGTTTCTTAATCGAGTAGATAATCCCTAAGCATTCTTTTTCCGTAGTACAATAGTTCAATTCTGCCTTTATGAATTTTCTACTAAGGTACAAGATAGGGTGCTCTTCTCCCTTTTCGTCCCTTTGACACAATACGACTCCCGTACCGGTATTTGACGAGTCCACTTGAATAATAAACGGCTTAGAATAGTCGGGAGCGTGAAGAACCGGCCTCTCAACAAGTTTACCCTTAATTGTGTCGAAAGCCTTTTGGCATTCGGGTGTCCAAGTTATCTGTTCTCTTTTATTTTTCCCTCTCAGGGCGTTTGTCAAAGGTTCTACGATTTTCGCGTAGTCTTTGATATATCGACTATAATACCCTATCATCCCAATTAATCGCCTAATTTCCGTTTTAGTTTTCGGAGCAGGGAAATTCACAATAGCTTGAATTTTTGCTTCCACGGGACTTCGGATTCCATTTCCTACCACATGTCCGAGGTACTTTACAGTTTTACGGCCCTCAGGCTCGAGATAATTGACCCTTTTCATCACGTCCACTAAAGAGCAGACCGAGGGCGCCAGACTCAAATCCAGCTCCCTTTGGCGGCGTTTTAATGAGGACTTCCCGCTGAGGCACCTGCCCTGTCCTGTGGCCCATGGCGTGGGAAAAAAAGTTACCGCTAATGATCTGGGGGATCTTACAACCTAGACACCATTTTCATGAAAATTGCTGCAGGCATTAAAAGTTAAGAGAAAATGAGAAAGAACTTTATCAGTTAAATCTATTCCTAATCTGGAGATAAAAGATATCAATCACGATTCTGGTTTGATGGCAAAAGTCATGAAAAATAAGAATTGAAGAATTTTACGATATTTACCCTCAAATTTGGAAATGCATCTGAATCCTTACGACAAATTATCCCCATGTTTATAACTTTGGAAAAAAAAGTAATTTCCTTAAATAGTCGGACTCAAAGAAAATTGTTTTGGGCCAATATTAAAAGCAATCTCTATGAGAGAAATATACAATAAAACCAGAAAAATCGCAAAGAAGATATCCAAGTACCACGAAAAAAAGGCAACGATTACCTTGCTGAATTTCTAGAAATAAATCTACGCATCTATAAAGCTTGGAAACTTTTTATGAGTTAACGTAAATTTAGACTTTGTCTATATGACATATACTAAGGTTTGAATATCTAAAAAAGATAAAACAATAATAATAGAAGCAATTTATTTGGTGTGCGCAAGTGCTGCATCATCCAGGGAAAATTGCGAAGTACAAAGATATAAATAAAAATACAAAAATAATAACAAACAACGAGGAGGAATAAAAGTCTGGTGGATGACATCATCAGAGGCCTTCATCCATGCAGATTCCAAACCAGAATAGGTTTTCTGTAGAGGAAAAAGACTTTAAGGTTTAAATTTAATTTCTTCCGGATTGGGTTCAGGACTTAGAGGGAAATTCAAATTAAATTTAGACCTTAAAGTCTTTTCCCTCTACAGAAAACCTATTTTGATTTTGAATCTATATGGATGAATGCCTCTGATGACGTCATCCACCAGATTCTTATTCCTCTTCGCTGCTTGTTATTACTTTTGTATTTTTTACTCTTTCACAATTAAATCTTCCCTTATTTCGTATTTATATCTTTGACCTATACTAACATTTTAGTTTGACATCCTTGTTTTACACAGAGAAAGTAGATAATCCATTTTAATTCACATTTCAGCCGAGGAAATCGGGTCCTGTGAAACGCAGTGCGGTGACAGCTGCTGTCCTCATGAAAATGGAGTGTGCTGCGAAGGTGATTCAGTGTGCTGCCGACAGGGACAAGCATGCTTGTCTAACATCGACACTTGCATCGGCTTGAAACCCACAACACACGGCAATGCAACGCTTCATTCCGAAAAGGCCACACCTGTTGCTGGGCTTTACTGTCCCAACGGAACAACTCCCTGCGAGGGTGGTTGCTGTCCTTATGCTGATGGTGTTTGCTGCAATGATGGTTATTGTTGTCCCCAGGGATTCAAATGCACTCCAGACGCATGCGTATTAGATGGAGTTCCCAATCAGTCACTGAAGAAGGGATTAGCAGGAAAGGATCCGGTGAATAACATTATGGGACATAAACTGAAAAGCCTAGGTATTCAGATATGTCCCGATAAGCTACACTTGTGTCCCGGTTCAGCTGAATGCTGTAGAAAAGATAATGGACAATGGGACTGTTGTCCTAAAATTTCTAATTTAAAAGGTATGTTTGCTTTATTTAGCTTTTTAATAATACTTCTAGTAGCAATTTCAAATATCTTTTTGCGCGCTTTTATTTAACTTACTTGTTTCTATTTGTAAAGATGGAATTTTGTAATAGATTCTTTCACGCACTTACTGCTGTACTAGAGTTCTGAAATTTTGTACAATTCTGTATTTCCGATGACAATACAATATTTTAATTTTTTAAGAACTTTATTAGAAATAAATTGGCTAATTTTATTTAGTTTTGATTCAGTACAAGTGGTGCCATCGAGTAGAAAATTTGAGAAAAACTGATTACAAGGTTTTATAAATATTAATAAATTATGAAATATATTTAAAAAAGTAAAAAGCAGAAAATAATAAAAATATTTTTTTTATAAATACGCTTTTATCAACGTACTAAAAAGTAGAATATAATTTTTATCAGAAATATGGACATCAGTACAAAATTGTAAAACCGTGAGGAGCGGAAAACAATACTATAAAGAAAATAAGCCAAAATGAATATCGTAAGAAGGAAAATTTTAAAACATACATTAAAGTTTTAAATATATTATGAATGTTACTAAAATTCTAATTTGCTTAAAATTAGCTTTCACAATGTTGTTCTGACGTCCATATTTTTGATAAAAAAAATTATTTTCTACTTTTTAATACATTAATAAAAACGTGTTTTTAAAAACTTTTTTTAAAAATTTTATCATGGTTTCTAAAGATGAGTTAATCAGTGGTGGTTTTTCGCACAGGTGTTCGCCTCGTGCCTCGAGATCCAGGAAGGATCTCTAAATCTATTCGGCGTACATCGCAATGCTATGCCGAAGGTGAATTTATGATATTAGATAGGGGTAAAGTCCTCAAAACAATTTTTAGCGTGTGCCTCCTTATTGATGAAATCCGCCACTGGATTCAATGATTCCGTCATTTAGACATTATTTCCAACTGAAATCCAGTCAGTATTCCATCTGAAAGAGCAAGAGGCCGCGGTGGCCTAGTGGTAAGGTCTCGGTTTTGGGACCGACGTGTTCCAAGTTCGAAACCCGATTCCACTGAAAATCCGTCGCTATACGTACGTTAAATTATACGTAGGGGGTCCAACATCCTACCGTTGATGTGGCGCGGAAGTTTGGAGTGGGGGCTCCAGTTCAGGTGTCGTCCTCGTATCTGACAGAGGTTCAAAATTACGCAGTCCGTCCCAAAATAGCCCTGTGTTGCTTAAAAAACGGGACGTTAATATAACTAAACTAAATTCAACTGAAATCCACAACTTGGAATCCAATACTTGGTGAACCGGTATATCATCGCGATCTATTCGCATTGCAGTTTGCATAGCAATGCTATATAAATTACCGTCATGTTAGATCTCAAAAATTTAAAAAACAAAAATCCTACTTGCTTCCTCTCGAGAGCAACTTTGCCTCAGTGGCTTTTCAAATTTTCTAATAATCATTAATTACGTTAACTTGTTTTTTCTGAATGTCTGCCCTCAAAAATCACACTATGAAGCAACTTCATTCGTTTCTTGCAAATTATATTTATAATGCCCCAATATATTTAAAATGACCTTAAAAATTACTCACAAAAAAAGCCCCTGTAAATATTTTTTTTTGAGTCGTCTGTTAAAACATGCTCATGTAACGCTGCTGCTTTAGACTAATGTTTTCTGTCTTGGTTGTTGAGCAGGTTTGCATTTTGATGTCCAAAATTAAGAATAGAAATAAAACCATGCGATATCTTGAGTATCAATTGGTTTATTGAAATGTTTAATACTATGAGACATCCAACAGTAATATAACAAAATAATCTAGAATTAAAAAAATTTCAGACATTCAAATGAAGTTGAAACATTATATTCCAGAATCGTCCGGCTGGTAAGGAGAGTGGCCACTCCACTAATCAGTTTTACACAATAGGACCATAGTCACAATAAAATAATCACATCACCCTATCATCTGTAATAGAAAAGGCGTGCGAAATATGTAACGCTCAGGAATGTGGGCGTGGCTACGTGCCAAAAGAGATTCAGACCAGTCGCAGACAGTCTGTCTACAAATTAGCATATACACGGGAGAATCTTTCAGCATTTTTTTTGTTTGTTTCTTTTGTTTGCTTTTTTTCTCGGAGTGTTTGGAAACACTTTTCAAAGTATCCAACGGACATTATTGCTATTTGAGTGTTTATTTTATTTTTTATCCGAGTTTAGCAGCTTTCTTTCTTTTTTATTTTGTCTTGATTCATCGACGCGGAACTCCATTAATATTAAATAGAAGTTATACTAGAATTAATTTATTTTTGCACCTCCGAGATCTTTCTGTGGAATTATAATTTATCGGTCATTTACTTTCTTTATACTCAATTCGTGCACGCAGAACAATTAGGAATAGTTTAGTTTTTGTCAAAAGGGTTCTTTCTTTATCGTAAGTAATTTTAGAATTGAATATTCCTTAACCGTTCTTACACTGAAAAAGGCTCCTTTTACTTAAAGATTTGCATTCATCAATTCATCATTTTTTTTATTTGGTAATGCATTTTTTTCTGTTAGTGGATTTTGCATTATTTTTAGTAGGAAAAAACGAAAGTTAGTGTCAATTGATTCATTAGTTCTGTTTTTCATGCTTTTTTTTTTTAAATTTCTTAAGCATTCTGGCAATCTGCATGAGATTTTCTTCAACAATTTTCGTTAATAAATTTGTGACACTCAGATCTGAGATATTGTTGGCAAGCTAAAAGCCCGTCTTAGACGGGCACAAATCTTCTAGTAATAAAATAATCATCAGTTGGAAAATCATTGCCATTAACTACAAATCCTGTCTTTTTTTCAACTAGGATTTTAAAAGTGCCCAGCACTTTTGATTTGCAACAACTAACAAATCGAATTATAGTAGATACTACAATATTTTTTTCATCAGTGTTTTAGCTGAAACTGTTTAACAGAAGCTATTTTCGTTTCAAATATGTCACATTGAAGCAATATAAAATTTGAGGAACACAGCTAACATATGCAAAAAATAAATAGCTCGGGACTAACTGGCTTTCAGTTCTCTTAGTATATGCCAAGTCATATCTTAAATCAATAACTTCAACGGGAAAAAGTTACTAAATTTACTGACACTACTAAATTAAAGGCATAATTTTATTTCATTTGATTATACAGTATTCTTCATTTCGTATCTGTGTTACATAGGTTACCATAATTGCCAAGCATTGATTCGGAACGTTTAAGTGTTAAATAAATAAAACAAGTGGGTAAATAATAACTTATTTTACTCTGATAAAAAATCAATAAAGTTTAAGCAATCTAATAAAATGAACACGTTGAATAATAAAAAAGATGCAAGGCTAATCCTTTTTAATCCAGTCATATTTTAAAGCTTCTTTTTACTTCCTTGATTATAGGTTGTCCATTGATAAACTATTTCTTTCATCCGACCATTGAGTTGACATTAGAGAAAATATTCTCTCCATATTTGCATTGTGGGATGGAATGGCAAAGCAGAGTTTAGGGAGAAAACGGGACAAATAGTAATACGGAACTGAATAGTGAAATACGGTGACAGTCCCGTATATACGGAACATATGGCAGCGCTCTTGTTATATCAATAAACTCATTTTGATCATCGTTCTTTACAGGAATTCTGAGCAAAAAATTTCACACTAATTCCTCCATTTGTTAAAGGTTTTTCAATGATTCCCCATCACTACCGCTCAACCCTTAGAGATGATTTAGAGCTCGTTTACCATTTCAGTATATCTAGTTGAATAATGAGAAGCATGTTTACTAAATTTCATCAAATTCGTTACATCCGTTTTGAACAATCATTGCTACAAGCCTTAGGGGTGGTTATTTGTAATTTAACGACTTGAAACAGGGGTATCAAGTTTCAAGTCAAACACCCCATTTGTTATATGTATTTCAACGACTCAACTCCAACCTACGGATAAGCGAAAGGGAGGATTTATCCTCAGGTTTTGATCACAGAAGATTTGACCCCACCGTATTTCTGCTTTGACCGTTACCCTCGAGATTTTCGAGGGTAACGCTTTGACACGTTGTATATTTGGGAATCAAATGTCATGTCATACAGTCCATTTATTATATAAATTTAAAGAGCTTACCCCTATTCTATTCAGAAGATGGGATTTTTTTTTTTTTTTTTTTTTTTCCCTACAGTATTTTTAGTCGGGGAACTTAACTTGAGGGTAACTTGGGACACTGGTCCCAAGTTTCGTCAAAATCGCCAATGCTATTCTGAAGTGATGCTGGAACAAATATATAATCCACAAAAATATTATATGGCGTCTAAAATGTGATCTTAGTAAATAGCCGAAATTTGCTTTAAGACAAATCTTTTTTTTTATGTCAATATTGCAGTCAGCATGGATTCTTCTGGGTTTGCTGCTCTGACAAAAATCCTTATTGCTATTCCTGGGAATGCTGGTGGCAATAAGACACTAATCAAGAATTTTTCTGTAAATTTGCTTCACAATAATGAAATTGCGTAAAATGCATATAAGATTAATATTTCCATCTAAGATTAAACTACAAAATCTTGTAAGCGACATATTCTGTTAATGGCTTCCACATTTCTTGGGATTTTTAATCTGCTTATATGAAATAAATAGAAATTACTGAAAATTATCTTTTCTTTATCTTTTTGAGGATAATTCCTCACTAACTAACAATACAGGTTAATTTGCTAACAAATCCTGAAGCTTTCGAACTTAATCAAGCAAATAAAGAGATGTTTATTTTATTTGAAAAATTACAGTTAAAAATTATAGATGAAACTACTTAATTTTAATTCTAAAACCACTTAATTAAAAAAGCCAGGTATACGTTATTTTTAGAAGTTGCATTAGAAAATGTGCAGTAATAAAATTTACGTATTTATAGGAGTGAAACAATTTAAAACTGAAAAATCCTTTGCACAAAATATGAAAGAGTTAGTTCGCACATTCTATTTGTTGTATAAACCTAATATTTGATGTCAAATAAATACAGTGGATAAAAATAGCATGGAAAGGCAGATCTCTATATTCTATATTAAACAATTTTGTTGACGAATTCATTTGCTATTGTGGTTGAATGCTTTGGCAAATGGCTGCAGACAAAGCCGATTTTATGTAAATGTCTCTCACAAATTTCATTTATAAATAAAAATTATATTCATTAAAGAAGTCAATTCATACTTACAGAACACATGGCAAATTCGTTATGATGATTTAATTTTGGAATCTATAGAATCTATATCTATAGCGCATCTCGCTGGAAAAAAAGATATGACGACACAGTTAAAAATGGATTAATATTTATAAGTTTGTTTTATTTCATGCTTGACAACGTTTTTAATTTTTATTTTCAAGTTTTTCTAACAAGCAGGAGTCTTCTCCAATCGACTTTCTTGTATGCTTCCACAAAATGTTCGAGTTTCGTGCTTAGCTTCATCGTATAGTGACAGCAATAGATGCGCATTTTGGAACATTACCTCTTCCAGTTGAACGACTGGATATAAAATCTGATTCAGGTCTACAATATTAGTGTGAGAACTACATATCAAAATTAATCTATCTAACTTGCTGCATTTTGAAGTTGTACACGAACAGACATTCGTAGGATATATTTGATTCAAAATTTGATACAGATATTCAGATTTGATGCAAAGACCACACTCCAAATTTCATCCGTCTAGCGCATTGCAGTTTTTAGTTATCATGATCACCTACACGAGGAAAAAACTGATTCCAAAAATGGTTTTTTTCATACTTGGAGGTTTAAAACATGGAGATTAATCAAAATCGCAAAGTCGAATTCTTTGTCGATTATAATACTTTCTAATTGATTCTATTCTATTTAATTCTTTCTCATACTAGGGAGCCAAACATCCGTCCGCTGTTATGATGCGGAAGTTTGAAGAGGGGGTGCCAGCTCAGGTGTTGTCCTCGTGATCTGATCTCGGTTCAAAATTACGAGGTCCGTTCCAAAAATGCCCTCGTGTTGCTTCAAAACGGGACGTTAATATAATTAAATTGAACTAATCAGTGTATTATATTTAGTACACGATAAAGCAGAATGTGATGACAAAAAAAATTAAGTTATATTACATGTTGCCAAAAGTGAAATGATTAATAAACTGTCAAAAATTGCTATAAGAAAAACATTTTTTTAGGTGAATGTTGCACACAGATGGGATTATTCTGGATTTGCTGCACTGATCTTGCGCCGAAATGCTATTGGTGGGGATGCTGGTTCTCTTAAAGACACTAATCTGAAAGTTTTCCATAAATTTGCTTTTCGAAAATATATTCATGTAAGATGTCTATAAGATAAATATTTTTATCTAAGAGTAAACCATCTTGTATGTGGAATATTCTATTAAGGCCTCCACGTTGCTTGTGACATGTAATCTGTTCATATGAAATTAATAAAAATTATTGAAAATTGTCTTTTTTTTGCTTCTTGCGGATAATTCGTCACTAGCAATAATGATTAATATACAAACTAATCCTAGCAGAGATATTTACTTTTATTTAAGAAATTATTAGTTAAGAATTAGATCCAACTCTTTAATTTTAAAAATGCACAAATATTTTTAGATGTTGCATTACAAAATGCCCAATAGTAAAATTTACGTAATAGTAGGAGTGAAACAATATTTTAAAATAGAAAAATTATTTGCACAAAATATAAAAAACTCATCCACATTCCATTTCCTAGAGAAATCTAATATTTAATAATGTCTCATAAATTCAGTATGTAAGAATAGTAGTATGGGAAGGCAATTCTCTACATATTATATAAAACAATCTGGTGATGGATTTATTTACTGCTATGGCTGAATACTTCAGTTCGCTTTGCGAATAACACAGAGAAAGCTTATTTTATTCAATTTGCGTTCATAAATCAAAATTATTTATTAATGATGTCAATTCGTGCTTACATGGAAAAGACTGCAGTTATCTGGTGGTAAGGTCTCGTCTTCACGACCAGAGGGTGCCAGGTTTGAAACCCGATTCCTCTGAAAATCCACCATGACTGTGGGCCTGGTGCACACTAAACATAGTGGGTCAAACGCCCTTCCGCTGGTGTGGTGCGGAAGTTTGGAGAGAAGGTTGGCAGTTCAGGTGACATCTGACATTGGTTCAATATTACGAGGTCCGTCCCAAAAAAGCCCTCGTGTTGCTTCAAAATGGGACTTTAATATAATTAAATTGAACTAATTAGCATATTATATTATACGAAAAAGCAGAACGTGATGACAAAAAAATTAAGTTATATTACTTGTTGCCAAAAGTGTAATGATTAATAAACTGTCAAAAATTGCTATAAGAACAACATTTTTTTTAGGTGAATGTTGCTACCAGATAGGAATCTGGTTTTGCTGCACTGATCTTGTCCCGAAATGCCATTGGTGGGGATGCTGGTGGTCTTAAAGACACTAATCTGAAAGTTTTCCATAAATTTGCTTTTCAAAAATGTATTCATGTAAGATATGTATAAGATAAATACTTTCATCTAAGAGAAAATCGTCTTGTATGTGGCATATTCTGTTAAAGCTTCCTCGTTGCTTATAACTTGTAATCTGTTCATATGAAATTAATAAAAATTATTGAAAATTATCGGAGTTTTTTTTTCTTTGCGGGGCGCGCGCCCGGGCTTCTTGCGGATAATTCGTCACTAGCAATAACGGTTAATATACAAACTAATCCTAGCAGAGATATTTACTTTTATATTCATTTTAAAAGAAAGGAGCCAATCCAAAACAAATTGTACATGATGTCTAATCTTTTTTTATTTGGAATTTTTTAGCTATCTCACTGTCAGAAAGCATGAGTTTACAAATATCAGACAAGTCCGAATTTGAACGAAAAGAGGAATGCGTCATAACTGTACGAAGACACCACACTATTTCAGCTTTAGTTACTAAGTCATTAAGGAAGGTAGTTCTTGTTTTTTTACAACCACTAACAGTTCCTTTAGAAGAACGCCCTTCAGCTCAAAATTCCAGTGTTGGTGTTATACTCTCTGCTTGCTCTGTTTTCATAAACACCGGCTGCAGACACCGATTCTTTACTCACAGGCATGGAAGCACTAGGTTGAGATTAATTCATAAAATTTGCTAAAAAAAAGTTGCATACCTGAAGAATTTTTAAATTTAATATTTTTTTCTGGCGTTTAGGTCCTTTTTCATGGCTAATGATTGCCTGATGTGCCATATTGCTTAAAGAGAAAACTTTCTTGTAAGCATTTTGCA
This sequence comes from Araneus ventricosus, assembly GCA_013235015.1. NCBI lineage: Eukaryota > Metazoa > Arthropoda > Arachnida > Araneae > Araneidae > Araneus > Araneus ventricosus. The sequence continues at coordinate 5,437,191 of BGPR01000009.1, forward strand.
AAGCATGGATTTTTTCCATCAGGTTCCAACATGTTCACCAGTTAGGATTAAGTTTCTTATCACACCAATCATGATTAAATACACTTTTCTTTGACATTTTGCAGCATAGAAATCTAAAGCTGATTAAATCGATGAATTTAAAATGTTAAACATCAGCCTACAAACAGACTAGCAGCCACCTTAGCAATCTATAACCCAATTATACACTCCGAAATCGGTAATACTCAGAAATTTGGCTACGTGCCAAGGAGATTCAGACGGTCCGTCTACAAATTATCATACACTACACACGGGATACTGTTTTGATTCTGTGATGATTTAATATCAAATCCGAGTTCTGACAGGGTTTTTTTAAGCCGAGTTTAGCAGTTTCTTTTCATTTTTTATTTTATGTTGACTCATGGACGCGGAACTCCGTAAATATCAAATAGAAGTTATACTAGAATTAGTTTATTTTTCCACTTCTAGGTTTAGTTTAATTAGATTAACGTCCCGTTCTGAAGCAACAGGAGTGCTATTTTGTGACGGACCTCATAATTTTGAACCACAGTCAGATGACGAGGACGACACCTGAGCTGGCACCCCCTGTCTAAACTTCCGCACCACACCAGCAGGAGGATGCTTGGCCCAATACACGACAGATCTTCAGTGGAATCCGGTTTCGAACCTGGAACCCTCCTGCCCCAAAGCTGAGACCTTACCACTAGGAAACCATGGCCTCCTTTCCACTTCTCAGAGATCTTTCCTTTCGTTTCCGTTAAGAAGGTTCTTTCTTTTTCTTACTTAATTTTGGAATTGAATATTTATATATTTTGCAAAACGAAAGTTAGTGTCAATCGATTCATCATTTCTGTTTTTCATGCTTTTTTTTAATTTCTTAACACCCTGACAATATGCATGAGATTTTCTACCACAACTTTGGTTAACAAATCTGTGACAATCAGATCCAAGATATTGTTGGCAAGCTAAAAGCTCGTCTTAGACGGGCACAAATCTTTTAGTACTCACAGAATAACTCTGTGTGCAATACTAAAACTGAACAGTACACTCTGTAAACTAGTTTCCCTTTCTAAGAAGTCCATCTACAAGAGGCAAGTAAGAACTAAACAGCTTCTCATTGTCAGTTTAAGAAGCAACTCCCCCAAACTGTCACTGCTTGTTGCTGCCCCAGGGAGGAAGGGAGAGAACAATGCAGATTCTGAAATAGAGGGGTTTTGTCAGGTTCTGGTGAAGACTGAATGCATTGTAGTGAACAAAAGGTGGTATGGAGAACTGGTTTAGTGTCCTTGAAGCTATAAAAATAACAATAGTAACCCCCATTACCCCTGTGTGTCTCCACAGGGGGCATGTGGGTTACTATTGTTATTTTTGCAGCTTCAAGGATACAAATCCCCTAGAAGAAACATACTTTCTTCAAGCAGTCTCAAGTTGTTGTAAAGAAAAAATTGCACTTCAGGAGAATTTTTACACGATTTTTATAAGAGAAAAAAAAGAGAAAAATCTTTTTAAATTGACTTTCTTGACTTAAGAAATTTTTCCAGGTTTTCACCACAAAAATGCAAATTTCCCGGACTTTTCCAGCCGCAAAAAAGTTCCCCAACTTTTCTAGGTTATGCAGGTGGGTAGACACCCTGTATTCGTGAGGATGCTGGAGTAATAAAGACAATAAATCGGAAATTTTAAAATAAATTTGTATTGCTAACAAGAGTCAAACCAAATTGTCATTTATGTGACATTTCGTTAATGCCTTCCACATTGATTGTGATTTGTAGTCAATTCATATGAAATTAATAAATATTGAAAATTTTTGTTTGGCTTCTTGAAGATAATTCTTCACTAACTAAAAATAATGGTTAATTTACCAACTAATCTTGAAGCTTACGAACTAAGACATAGAGAAAAAGAGATACTCACTTTTATCTGAAAATTATAAGTTAAAAAGTATGGATTAAACTGCTTATTTTTAAATTTATACCACTTAATTAAAAAATCTACAAATAAATATTTTTAGAAGTTGCATTATAAAATTTTCAATAGTAAAATTTACGCAATTGTAGGAGTAAAATAGTATTCTAAAATAGTAAAAAAATAACTGTGCACTAAATATAAAAAAAAAAATTGTTTGTATACATCCCCCTATTGTACCTTGAACTATCTAACTTGATTGAATATTTGAAATGGAGATTTTATTGACTATCAAAGAAAATGCTACTGGAAATGGAATCTAAAGTAGGAGGAATCTTGTGGGAGATTTTGTTTTAAAATCAGTACAAAAGAAAGTACATTGATTTAAAAAAGAACACAAATAAAATTATAAAATGCATAGCATGAAATATCAAACTAGAAATATGAATCTCAATAATTAATGGAATCTTACCATACATACCACCTATAGTTCCATAGTCATCAAAAATGAATTTTTAATTATGTTCAAGATACATCTTACATTCATCCAGGATACCCTAATTCATCATTAAACCAGCACATCATTAAACCCAGTTAAATAAAGAATAGAAGCCTAATGTATTTTAAAGTAATCAATATATTTTGACAGAAGACAAAACAAAATGAAAATATTCAATGATTCCAGTTAGTCATTCCTTTAAAAGTACATAATAACTTGAAAAAATTATATATAATTGAATGCATAATGTGGCTTCTGAATTTGAATGTTATAGCATTCATGTCATTATGAATCTGTTAATGCTATGGAATTCATTGCTGCTTTAAACAACACCAAAACATAATACATTAGAGAGTGCGAGAGGTCTAGGTTTGGATGTGAAATTCAAGGGTCTTTTGGAAGTAATTGAATATTGAACATATCACTGACATTACTGTCCTGCATTTAATTGAATAAATAGAAATCCTGGAAGCTACATGTAAGCATGAGTTGGCTATTATAATATAACATTAACTACACATTCTTAAACAAATATCAGTATAATGCATGAAGGAATATAGTACATTGCCTTTACAAACAAAATTAAACAAGAATTTTTTTTTTTTTTTTCTTCCCAAAGAAAAGATAAGCAAAGAACAAAGTGTGTTTAATTGTCTACAAAAATTTCATTTAATGATGGTTGGAGATCAAAAGTATGATTTTTCAGTTGCAGCAGAAATATCATCTACAATATTGCTTTCACATCAAATGAATAGCATACCAAGCAATCCACATGCAATATGAGCATTTCGAAGTCATATCTTAAACCTATGGGTAAGCCAAAAAATAACTTCTTTATCAAACCACTGCAAGCAATTCTTTTTTTTAATATTCATTACTGCTTTATAACTATCTAAATCACAGGGTTAACCTGGAGTTTACGGTGCCCACCTACTTCATTCCTCTTAGGATCGCCAAATCTTTGCCGCCAAGAACGGCGATGAGAGAACGTTTGTTTTGGATGGATCTAGATGTTTTTAACGAGTGACAAGCGCGCATGCACACAAATTGATCCTTTCATGGGTGTTTTGCTTATCAGGCTATATTGCACCAAGTTTCAATTGGACTGTTTTGTTCAACTCTTCAATGCAATAGGTCGATAAATTCGAATTTGAATAAAACTTCGTTTGGAATTCTTCGGATGGAATATCGGTTCAGTACCGTGTAGGTTATTCTGTGTGTTTCGTTTCTCAATGAATAAGCGAAGCTACAATTATTCCACTATGTTGAAAGCGAAGCTGCTGATGTTTTTTCATGTTAAAAAATTTGCCCGGTACATGCTTGAAATGCCACGCAGGCATTGCGTGCGGAAATTCTCGTCTTCGGAATTTTTTAAAAAACGTGGATTCCTAACATTCAATGAAAAAGCAGAGCTACTAGTTTCCTGTTATGCTGAAAGCAAAGCCACTGATGTTTTTTTAAGTTAAAAAATTTCCCAGTACACACTTGAAATGCCACAGACATTGCATGCTCAATCTCTCGTTTTCAGGTGACACATGCGCAAGAGAGCAATAAAAAGCATACTGCACATCCAAAACAGTATTTGGCGACGGCACGTAAAATTGCGCCAAGAAGAATTGGCGAGAAGCAGGCCAGCACCGTAAACTCCAGGTTTACCAATCACAGAATATTTCACAACACTTTATTTGCTCTTTAATAAATCTAGGAAAATGCTGCTGGCAGCAGAAAATATTTTATGTCTGCTATAATGACCTTGCACCAAAATGCTATGAATGGGGTTGCTAGTTCTAATGGACAAGTTTTCAACCTTGCTTATTTATTGAAATGTAGAACTTTTATGACAAGGAAAAATTTCTGGTGTAATGCTTTATCAAAGGGAAACCGGAAGTGGATCTCTGGTATGGAAATTCTGTGTACCCAAAATAAACAAAACAGAAAAACTCATCAATAAAGTCATCAAATAATATATTGCCATCATATTTATGTTCATTGTTTCTGTAATACCATGTTTATTAAAAGTACTGCCAGGGACGTGGCGAGCGTCTTACATCTGGGGGGGGGTGAGATCCAAAAAATGCCGACTCTCAAGATGAACATTGCAGACTTAAAAGACAAATATTTTTATAGTGCCTAATATACATGCATGTTCCTGCTGTGATGCATAATATCATTTTCAATGATGAGGACACGAAATATCTAACGTTTCAAACAAAGGCAAAAGACATGCCTTCAAAAGTCATATTGAAAAAATAAAGACAAAATTTAGCTTAGCAAATGCACGATTTTATTCCCTCCTCGGTAGGAAGTTCTAACTCTCGATGGAAAATAAACTCGTCCTCTATAAATTACTTTTGTGACCATTGATTAGCTGTGCTTTCCCAATGTATGTGTGTGGGTTCAACCCATCAGAAAAACTGTGAGCACTACAAGAAAGATATCACAAATGTCCACAGAAACTAAAGTTATTCGTAAAGATCTGAAACGCAAAACCATTTGGGATTTATTTAAAATATAGAACTAATAAAAAATATTTGAACAAAATGGATAATAGATATTAACGAAGCCGCAAGAGAGATTTCAGTGCATGACCCTAGTATAAGAACAGTCGCAGAGCAAAGTTCTATTTAGAAGCACCCTCACCTTAAGACTTTCGGAATCGACATATAGCCTGATTTCTCCAATATAATCAAAAGAACATATCAACAATGCAGTACAATTTTATTAATATAAATTATTTCATTATCACTATAATTACTTTAAACTTAATTTTATTTCTTACCATCATTAAACTCAATTAATCATAAATAATACATTCTGATACATAAATAATATACATACATATAATATTTAAATAATACGAATAATAATCAATCCTTGGGCGCTTAACATATCATGCCACTAACATTTATTCATAGATGTGGACAAAAAAAATCACAGTCTGAAAGATCCCTCCTTTGGTCATTTCTTATTACTGAAATAATTATTGTAATTCAGGTATTTAAAATATTATGAAAAAAACTCATCAAGGTGTTAATTTTTTTTTAAATATGCAAACAATAAAAATATCAATTTTATCAATCTTTAATTTTTTACATTTAAAATTTGAGAATTATTTTATTTAGAATCAAAAGTGAAATGTTTTTACAGAGGCCAAATCATTACTCTTTATATCCCTAATCTCGATGTTAAAAAAAACACTGCTTCGAAATTCAACTCATTTTGAATTTCCGTTTATTACTATTATACACACGGTATTCGAACGGAAAAAGATTCTTTTATACCTCATCCGAATATTTGAAAAATCGCAAACATCCGCTGGTAATATATATGCATAAATTTGCAGATTTTTTTAGATCTATTAAAACAAATCATGTTAAATAAACAAATAATTAATGCAACAAAAAGCAATGTAAAATAATGAAAAGCAGTGCAACTTGACTAATTCGAATTTAATTTAGAAAATCTTTGTGTAAAAGTGAATACAGCATGAGAAAACGGCAATTTTAACTAAAAAAGGCAAAAAAAATCTATTCTTAAAATTTACCACCTTTAATAAAGAATACATAATGAATAAATAAACAGTGTGAAATTTTAATTAACAAAGTAATAATATTTATTGATTTTTTTAAAAAATAATGTTAATAAACTTACTTAAAGTTTAAATATAAAATAATTCAAAAAGTGAGAAATATTTAATTGCTGTTTTGATTGGATTCTAGAGTCAATAAAGAACCTTAAAAAGTTATTTATTCACGATCGATGAGCATACAAAGTAAGGACGAAAGCAATTTAGAAATATAAAAGAATTTAAAATTTTCATTCTTGACATTTAAGTAAGCAAAATAAATTCGAATTACAGATTATATTTAGGCATTATGCGTATAGAAATTTTAAGAATAGAGAAAAAATCGAATTACTTACGAATTCGGATAAAAAATGTTTGAATTAACCAAGTTCCACAGTAATAATAATGATTTAATTCACCAATAGTAAAACAGGTTTGGTGTATAAAAGTCGCACTGTACTTTATCAGCTACACTCCGCTTTCTGGATTGAGATTTCTTTATGTTGTCTTTAACTTTACTACTATTCAGGATAATGTCCACTCGAGTTTCCTGCCCAATAAGAAGTTAGGGGGTTTTGTGATGTAAAAATAACTGCATTCCCCCGATCATAAATCTGTCAGTCTACTTCCACCCCTTTTTTCTCACGAATGGTGCAATCCGAAGACACCATGAAATTACATGATTCTTAAACTGTCCTGCTCGCAAAAGCTTCCAGGGTTGAAAAAGAGATTATTTTGTGTATTTGTTTCCTTATGTGGTATATTTCAATGTTTCTGGGCATAATTATCAAGATTTTGGAAGAGAAATGCTGACATTTTACATAAGAGAAAGAACGCCCCCCAAAATGAGAACTAGATATATTTTTCTAGCATTAAACACACCGACGCACAAAAAATAAATAAATAAAGATGTTACAGAAAGATTAAAAATATATGAGAATTTTTTTTTTTTTAATCAAAAGTGAACATATCCATTTTACAAAGTTGGTTTTAGAAGTGGATATTTTTAGTTTTGCTAGAGAATTAAGAACATTGGGTCATTTTACAAAGGGGAAAAAATAAGTTATGAGACAAAATTGAATGATACTGCACCCTCGTACAGTTGGGTACTCAGATGAGAAAATTGTAACAAAACGCTTTTTAGAAAAAAGAGTATATGTTCACTTTTGTCAGAAAGTTCCTCATATGTATTTCTTCAAAAAATATTTAACCTTTCATTTTTAAAGAAGCTTTTTTTATGACCATTTTTTCTTTTGAAATCTAGGGAATGCACATTTTTAATAGAGAAAAAGGAATATAAAAAGTTCCCAAACTTTATTTTTAAGCAATAGTTTGTTGCTGAGGTCAGCGGCATAAGATTGTGACATTTCTTAAAATTCCTGAAACAGTTTAGCATTTGAATAATGTAATTATTATTAGCAGCCAACAAATTTGCGTATTTTAAGAGGCTAAATTTTACACTCTCAGGATTGAAGATGTTTCAATGCAATCACTGAATGTTACTGCTAGTCAAGTTTCTTTCTGTATAAAAAAATCGATAATAGAAAAAAAAATTATAGTAAAGTTGGAGAGAAAAGAAATCCATTCATTCATATAAGCTTAGCAAGGAAAGGTTAAAATATACACACCGAGTTAATATTTGTCTCCTGTTGTATAATAAATCGCATCATTATGGCTTGTATATCAAATTAACAGAATTTTTATATAAAATATTTTTTTATAAATATATGATGAAAGCTAACATACTAAATGAATGCTATTAAAAAATTGTTAGCATCTCTCAAAGTTTCTTAAATCAATATTATAAAAAAACTTAAATAATTATTTATTCCTTTTTTATGTTGTGGAAAAATTTTCATAAATGTTTTCTTATACTTAAAAATATAACAATAATTATGCAAAATAAGCCCGCAGTAAATATTAAAATTTAAACTGTCTTTTCATTTTTTGATTATTGTTACTCAATTCTTCTATCGAATTAATGTTATTTTTTAAATTCTAAGATATTAAGAAAACGTAGTATTGGTATTTTCTCTTTTAACTCATCTGAAAGAAAAAAGTAATAAATACTTAAGATAGATGAGGATATTTACATTAAAAACTCTTTACTTTCTGACATGCGAAGTAAAAAAAAAAATTATAAACGCCAAAAAAAATTAGACATCGAGATTTTGATGATTTTCTACATTAGAGTACCTGAATACGAAAAAAACATTTTCTGGAATTATATATGTCTGTCCCTTCGTCCGTCTGTAAACACATACCGATTTCGGTGTGTCGTCATTTTCTCGGCAATATCGACTTGCCGTGGTCCCCGATTCAGCGTAATAAAACTCAGCAGTTTCGGCCTTGTGTCCAAGGACTTGACAGGGGGACCAAACAGGGGGATGACACTTTTATTAGGGAGTACACTAGAAAGTCTAGAGAAGAACACTGCCGCGCAGATGGGTAACGGAAAATTTCAGGATCTACAAAACAGTGGCAGCTCATTTCTTTCCTTGCTCTGAGAATTTATCTTTTTTCATTTTACTACAGAAGGGAAAGTTTGCCCGAACCCAGGTCAGTTAACAATAGTCACGCCACGCATACCCCTGAACTCGGAGTCGGAACGGCTCCCTATCGGTGACATCAATGGTCTGCAAGAGAATTTAAAAGCCAACTTAGTAAATAAAAGTTCACTTTGTTGTTTCTAGCGTTTCAATAAATAATTCTGCAAATGTTGTGGATGCGCAGAATAAAATAATACGTTCGATTACTTTTTCAAAATTTGCCGATTCATTTAGTCAATTTGCCGACTTCAGAAAAATCTGGGGGGGGGTGTTTCACCCCCCCTACCCCCCCTTCGCCACGTCCCTGAGTACTGCAATAAATTCTTTAAATTTTCTGTAATAACAAGATAACTTTTAATAAAAGATTTTCATTTACTAATGTCTTACATTTATGATTATTAAATATTTATATATGTATTGTTTTGTATGCGGAGAAAAAATAACCCAAGAAATGCCATAACACATTTTTTTTCTCATAACATTGTCTATTAAATTACACCCATTTTTTTGAAAATTTATCCTCATATTCTACAAGTGTACTGCATTCACAGAAACTAGAGGCAATTATTACAGAGAAAAATTCAAAAATTAATGAATTACATAAAAATTATATATAAAACAGTAAACATCCTGAAGGTATTTTACTTGCATAAAAAAATAAATTTCATCGCAATGATTTATTTTTGATTACTCATTAGTCAGCCAACTAATATACTTTAATCTGTAGCAAACACACACAGAAAGAAGAAAAGACTGTTCGAATTAACAGAAAAAAAAAAAGCATTTAATCCTTCTAAGGTCATGGTAAGTATACTTACCACCAAATTCATCAATTTTTAAATGCATTTTTTAATGTTAATGTTCTAGCCTAATTTTTCGATGAAACAAAAACCTGGATCTTAAAATTTCTTATCTCAAACCATAACAAAGTGTTTTTACTTGGTCATTATTAATTAATAAAATTAACAAAAAAAATAATGTCATCCCATAAGCTAAATGTATTTCTTTTAAATAAATTTCAATCCAAAGTTATTTTATTATTGGGGAAAAAATGGCCCTTTAAAAGGTAATTATTTTATGAAATGAATTCAATACATTTTTTAAATTCTCTGTATGGCTTACATAAGGAGTAAATACTTGAACTTAATCACCTTACACCTGTCTTCACTGTCTTGAAATATGCAAAAATAAATCAAAAATCATAACGAAAGTTAAAAATGTTGTAAGTTTGCAACTATGTGGAATTATTCTAAGAAAGAGTAAGTGAAAAAGACTACATCATTCTTTCAAACAAATTATTATTCTATCACTTCTTGCTTTGTGCACACACGCATACACACAATGAAAGTTCAATAAGTTTTCCACAATTAGGAGATTTATGTTTTAATGCATTTCTACACTGAAGACTACAGTAAAGGTAGTAAAATTACATTCACAACACACCTCAGATCGCAGCTGTAAAAGCTACAGGTCATTCTGCATATAAAATAAATAAATGAATCAAAATATCACAGCTTCTTACACAACAAATTTAAAATTCTAAACTCATAACATAGTTCCTAGTTAAATACAGATAATTTTTTTTCATAAATATAAAAAGCTAATTACATATCATACATAGCTTTCTTAATTAGTATTTTACCAGACAGCACTTTCATATTTTTAAAGAACAATTACTTTCACACTGTCAAGGATTTTTCATTTTAATTTGAGTCTCGAATTGACTAGTTAATTTAAGTTTAAATCAAACTACAATTAGAAAAGGATAACTCGATCACACAGCTTCCTAAAGAGAGCTAGATTACCTACCCTATGTCTCTAAATAATAAAATGCCTAACAAATGCAGCCTAAAATGCAAATGAAAATATGTTATGTTTTTAAGCATTCCAAACATTCATAGAAATATATTATTTACACATAAAATCAATGAATATAGAAGATCCTTGCAGAGATGTTTCATCAACAAATGCAGGAAAAAAAAAGAGCTAATTTCATTTAGAATACTTAGTAACATAATTCATAATACTTAGTAACATAGTTCAGTAACTTGGTAACACAATTGTCATGAAATAATATTTGTTTCCTAGCTAATTTTTCAGGAGGTTTTCATATACCAAAAAAATAATACATTCATACTTGAAATACAAGTAAATGAAACATTACATTATTTTTTACAATAAAGCATGCAGGATATCATCACTTATTAGCTGAATGCAATTTAACTTCAAAGTACCCAATTCTATAATGATCTTTAATATAAAAATTGTAATTTGAAGTTTCGTCATTATTAATAACATTTAAACATTCCTTACATATAAAATTTTCTTTGAAATATCACATAAATAAGTTTGTGTTGATACCTTAAATATCATGGATATCGATTCTAAGCATAGATAATAGTATCTTTAAGAAAATCTATCTTATTGTTGTAATGAATATATCATTTAGAAATAAAACAGCTGTTTCAAACAAAATTTCATACAGAATTAAAAATATTTTAAATTACACCATATTCTTACTGTTTGTCCATCTAATACAAAATCAAACTCCCTTTTCCAATTAAACTCCAAAACATATTTTTGTCATGTAAACAAATACTCAAAACAAAGTTTAGGGACTAACAAAACTTTAAAAAAAGTTCCTAAAATTATTGTAAAAAATCAAAATAGCTACAAAAAAATTAACATAGAGCAACTAAATCCATTGAAAAAATTCAGAGAGCAGAGTAAAAAACAATATTTTTTCAAAATGAAAAAAAATAATAATCCCTTTTACAAAAAAAATATTAAATTTCTCTGAATAATAAATTCAATCAAAAAACAAACTTATTCCCACATGAAAGCTGCTGTGTTTCGCCAATAAAAAAATAACACGGTGATTTTTTAAAATCAATACTATACAAATAATATATAAAAGCAACATAATTATACTAAGCAAGGATCTCCAATGATGATAATCAATACAAGACTTACAACTATAATCTAAATAAAAATACTTCTACAATCAACTCTATAAAAAATTTTAAAACATGGAGTGCAAATATGTATTGGAATGCAATATATAAATACAAAAGTGTCATAGCCATAAATACTCTCAAAATCTTTGTAACGAAAACTGCTCAGAAAAAACCTCATACATAATATTTTATGACTGCTTCTTCACAGGAAACATGAAAAGGTTTAAGGCTCACATAGAACATGCTGAGTTCAGATGTTAAGCTCTCGTGTTAAAAATGGTTGAATTTAAGAGTCTTGATTAATTACTTTGTAAAAAATATAGTAATTTTTTCATGTTTTAATCTGGGAGTGAAAAAAAACCATGGAAAAAGCTGGTTCTGAAATTTAGGAGGAAGGCTAATTTTTAGAAGTGCCATTTTAAATCAGTGATAAATTATAATTTGCTTTTAGTTTAACATATCAAGTAAAAGGAAGGCAACACAAAGTAAACTAAAGGCACTTTGTGGCAAATAGGGTAGTACAGCAAAACAATATATTATCTAATCAGATCAGAATGGCACTAATGTAGTAACCAGAGCTGAAAAATGTACAGAATTCGAGAAGGTAAGCAGATATGCAGAAATGCCAACATCACAAATCCTTAACACTTTTCAAGGAAACAGATACATAGAGGAACTATGAAACCAGGTGCAGAGAAAAGTTAAACACAGAACCTACAAAATGTCATGAACTGGGATGCAGGTTAACCTATTTTGCTGAACATTAAAAAATCCAGGCATTAAAAATGTAATAAGATAAGAAAAGGATATATATTACATATAGTCTTAAAACTGTAATTTGATAGTTGTAATGTTAGGAATTTCTTGAAGAAATTCAGAAGTTGCCATTATTTTAAAATATCAATGAATATGATTGAAAGAGAAAAGTTCCTCTTTTTTTAAAATTGGGAGAGTGTGAAAGAAGAAATAATTGATTGGCTTCAAGTCTAATATGAAGAGAAATACTTTCTTAAACTGATCTACAAAGTTTCTAAACTGTTTAAAAAATGTTAATTAACAGACAATTTATAATTTTCCAGAAAATACTTAAAAACCTACTGATAAATTAATTTAAATTCCAGAACTATTTTTATCTTCCACATTAAATGCCATGAAAGTATTAAACCTAGTACACTTGCAAATTCAAAAGCCTCAATACGCAATAGGTCCTCAACATAATAGCTTTGGCACTTCACATAGCTTTACAAATTAAGAGACAGATTGAAGTAAACTTTTTAAGTAGATTTAAGAGGATCAAAGATTAAGCAGATTTCAAAAAGTGGCAAAACAGCACCATCATTTTTTGTACCTTTTGATTGAGAATATATAAATGAGGATTTGTTAGGTAGTTGGCATCTCTGCATGCACACACATTTTGAGCACACGGGATGTTATCAACGGGAAAAGATGAATTTTAAACTCATTAAAAGTCATTCACCATTATGACTTTGCTGTTTTCTGAAAAGGTTTTATTAAGTATAGTTTGTCACCCCTAGGACTAGTGTAAATAGGAGCTCGTTTGTAATGTTCTACTAAATCATCCAGAGTATCAAACCTTCTCTGTCCAATGCAAAACACCCGCCCTTCAACATGTACTCGGAAATGCTTGTTCCTTGCTGGAGCTTTCAAAGATATTGAGTAATCGCCAACCTTGAACAGAGAGAAATGCAAAATTTTAAAAATATTTCAGTTAAACATATAAAAAAGTAAATTATGAATAAACCATTGAAAAGCAATCTCTACTAATAATAAAAGAGAATGTGAGTGTGTGTTGGTGCACTACAGGGCGCACCGCTGGACCTAGAGTTATGAAATTTGGCACAAACATACTTTGGAGGGTGAGAATGTGCAGCTCAGAGCCCTTTTTTGAAATTTTAATTAGAATTTTAATTAAAAATTAAGTGAAATTTTGGCGTTTTTCCTTAATAACTTCCAAACATATTAAAGTAGAAAAAATATTTTTACACCACCTGAAAAAGCAAAAAATTACCTTTTCAATGATATAAATTAAGTTAATGTACTATTTTTTCTCCAATTTTAATAAATTTAAAAAAATATTTTTTTGGTATAATTTACACTAATTCAAACCGTTTTCATTGTTGAAACAAATATTTAATTGCGTGTTTCTCTTCCACTATTGAAAGATGAGAAAATATCTTACTGGATTTTACTTTCTTTTATTTGATCAATTTTTCTGTGAAATCTGTAAATTAAGTCCTCGAGATAGCAAGTATATAATGAAATAATCCAGTAAACTGAAAGATTATCGTTGCTATGTTTTAAACGTTACTATGTTTTAAGCCAATTAGTATGCTGCTGGACGTATATGGTGTCACATCAATTTAATGTTGAAATCAAATGTGTATTTTACTTTAATGTAGACAACGAACAGAACAAGTGTAAGGCTATGAAAAGAACGTGGGTTAAATGTCTATAGCAATTTGAAATTTAAAACTACTTTGTTAATTGAGCCATGAATATAAAATTATGCATAAGAGATTCAGTTGAAATTTTATTTTCGGGGATTAAGCTGGTCGCCATAGGCAGCTAGTAATGAATAAATTTGAGATCAATCAGATATGACAGTATTATAATGATGCTGAATTAAGTATTATTGTGAATAATATGACCATTCAGAATAAAGTTACATGAAACACAAAATATTAATAAAAATCAAGAAACTGGGAAAGGTCTGCTGATTAAATACATTTATTTATTCAATCTTTTAAGAAATTAGATGTAACCATTGTTATAAATATATTATACAGCACTTCTTTTTTTTTTTTTTTTATGGGTACATTCTGAATCGTTTCTGCTTTGTTGCTAAAATATAGACACAGACTGAAAATAATTCCAAAGTTAAGTACAATTCATGCACTATTAGAAATGATTCACTTTGTTTTCATTCATTGATTTATTTGAATTTGTAGTTAAAAAAACACAAGACAATTAAAAATGGTATAAAAATTCAGAAAATTTAAAAATTGCCTGTCCCATAAATATAGACATCTCATTTTAAATAAAAAATGTAATTATTTTCTTTTTAAAATCCTTATTTTTTTTTACTGGTGGTTATTTATTCACACTTCTAAATAAGTATCATCAGACTTCTGTCATTTTTATAATTTTAAAATAATTGTTTAGGTGACTAAAATTACTACTTGGCATTTTTATAATTCTGGGGAAATGTCAAGCGATAAAGACATTTGAAAGGAGGAGGTTATAAAAATTTTAGCTTTTCAGAGATTTTAAAATGATCTTTGGGCTGCATTTATAGAGTTATGCAAAAAGATGACAGATAGTAAATAACATTTTGTAGACAACAGAAAACATTTCTGTGAAGATAAAGTAATGCATCCATCAAAAATATGACATTGAGACCAACTGTATTGAAAAATTGAATTAGACAAAAACATATTAATTCATAAGAACAATTTTTCAGCAAATGTTGAGTGGCTAGATTTGAAAGTACTCCATAAAACAGAGCCACAGAATCAGTCAAAGAGAATGGTGTTTCATGGTGATAAATAGCTTTCAACCATATTTCAAGCGAGAAGAAATGGAATTTAGATGAACCCAACAGATAAAAATTTTACTGTATGATTTCTGAAGTGAACAAAAGATTCAAGTTAATTTTTTTCGAGCAAGCAGCCCATAACAGTTATTGAGCAAGCATGCATGAACTGGCCCCATAATCATGCAAAGCATAGTAATTTCATTGGTAAGTCGGGTATTTGAAGTGACAACAAATAATGGAAACAATATTAAGTATTTTAGCATTTTTAAGAGTGTTGTTAAACTTTATCTATAAAGCATTTTAATGTCTGTAATTATGGGGCACCTTTTGTTGTAATTTATTTTACAAAATACATTTTTTGAGTTTTTCAATAAAATAAAACCCTAAATGATGTTTTCTTTAGTGCTTA
Source organism: Araneus ventricosus (assembly GCA_013235015.1). Lineage (NCBI taxonomy): Eukaryota > Metazoa > Arthropoda > Arachnida > Araneae > Araneidae > Araneus > Araneus ventricosus. The sequence continues at coordinate 5,452,631 of BGPR01000009.1, forward strand.
TTAATCATGCACATCACATATTCATTTTATTCCTAGCTTTTTTAACAGAAGCATATGGTATTTTACATTTGCATCTATTTTTGGATTAAGGTATATAGCGAGTATTCTACAAGATGCAGCATTTTTTTAAGACAACATTTTAAAAATTTTTAATAGACTGCATTTCATTTATATGTGCAATTAATTTACAATTATATGTTATTTTAAAATACCAAGAAAAATGTGTAAACTGAATATAGATAAACTTAAATGCAAACCTGGTCTAGTGTCAAACATTTGTTATCTAGACATTTTACAGACATACACAGGTACTGGCTAATGAATTAGAAACTTTGGTTCAGTATTTAATTGGACCTCCTTTAGTACATAGGCATGGATTCAATGGATGGATGCTGAAATGAATCTAAGTCTAAGCTTAAGAGCTTCTAAATTGGATGGCATAGGTGACTGATGTTCGAGTGCCTTTCCATCATTTCCTAAATGTTCTCTAAAGGTTGAAGATTTAGACTTTGTGGTAACCAGAATTAGATAATGCATTCAAAAAATCACTGTTTAATTGTTCCTGAGTGGTAGATTGTAAAATGGTAATGGCAACATTATAATCCGTCACATGTGGGGTAAAAATACAACATTCTATGAGAGACTTGATCTACAAGAAACTTCATATAATCCCGTAGTATGCTACAGTATGGCATCTATTGTAATAAATTATTTAAATTTATTAATTTTCTTGGCAATTTTATTTACATAGCTTATACATTTTCCTTCCTAGTAGAATTTATAATGGACAACTGTTTTGGTAATGCATAAAAAGTTCTTAGAATGCTCCCAATTTTAATTAGTTACAGCATACTTAGCATTATAGTTCATTTCAGCATACTTAGTTTGCATCTTACTTAAAAGCGTCGAGCGATCTCTTGCTTTATTCCTTTGTAAATACATAATAAGTTCTTAATTATAACCTTCACATAAAACTTTACTTCCTTCCTTCATTTAGAACAGTGTTTAAATTTTTCCTCTAGCGTTTGCTTTTTGGGTGGAAGAAATATTCATGACTCCATTTCTGACAGAAATATTTTGTTGCGACTCAAAAGTTAGAAATAAAAACTAAGCATTAATTAAAAACAACCAAAAAGGAAATTCAGTTAAAAATAATTCACAAAATTTCAATGATATATTTTAAGTCAATTTTCATTTTTTAACTATATTTACTTACAAATATTAAAGAGCCTAAAAGAAAAAAGGCCCTGTAAGAAACCTCAGGAAAGTAATGTTTTCTGCTGGATCCCAGATAGGATTGTGAGTTACAATTTCAGAAGCTCCAATTTCAAAAAATTTCTTACTTAACAACTGAATTTAAAACAAAATTTTAAGGGTTCTTTTCCTATATCCCACTCCACCCTTTACATTAAAACTTTCAAAAGGCTTTGTGTATTTAAAAACAGTAAGGTTCTCATGAAAATTCCAACATTCCCTATAAATTATGCCTGTTGTAATTCTAGTTGATTAATAGATTTTTCAGATGAAAGTTGACAAGACTTTAAATTATGTGATATTATTAACACATGAAAGAGCTACAGAAAAATGAAAACATAGTCAAGATTATACGAGTGTGTATTTAAATAATGTGCAGTTCATAGAGAGAACACAATCCAGTATATTTGAATTCTGTCATGCCCCTTTCATTGCTTGGTGTAGGTAGGATTTATAAACCAGTAGCACCTTATTAAACAATGAATTTCAACAAGGAAATTATCATAGTTATTTACACAAGTATGTTAGGTCAGTGCATTATTGCATTTCGGTTCTCACCGAGAGTACATTTGCAATAACCAATATGTTAGCTTAGACAACAAACTTTAAAGTGCAAAATTAAGAGAAACTGAAGACAAGGGAAAGAGCTCATACTGAAAAAGGAAATCTTCCAATTAAAATAATTTTTATGAACACAAAATTTACAGTTCTTCAACCGTGAAGAAGTTATTCTATGCAAGGATAATTATCCATGATTAAAAAAAAAAAAAAAAAAAAACTGTTTTTTCTTTAATTTATAAAGATTTGTTTTTACATTGCCAGAAAAAAATTCAAGATAATAATTATAATTAAAATTCAAAAATACAATATAGTTAACATAGATACTCACATTTGTCTCACTATCTCGTACAATAAAGTCGCCATCTTCAGCATATTCATTTAGCATTTGATCACATTCACTTCTTGTGATGCTGCCATAATACCAGCTTTTCCCAGTCAGATCTGGGCGTTCCTGCAAGCTGCCAAACTTGTTCCGAAACAATGCTGGGGAGCCACCACTGGCACCCAAAGATAAGCTTGTTGTTTCTTTACGGGGAATACCATTGTCCATTAGAATGTCTGCACTGCTGGAAAGTGGGAAGTTTTTACCAGGATAAGTCTCCACAGAATTACCATGGCAAACTACCTGCACATAATTCTTTGGCACCAACCCAACTTCATTCTTTTGATTTCGAGCTTTCCACCAATCAGGATCATTCTCAGGTCTATCGATGATCTCTAAATGCTCACCCCTCTGGAAGCTCAGTTCCTCTTCATTTTGGGAGGTAAAGGAATACAAGGCTAAGACCACATCAAGGCAACCTCCACTCTGCAGAGTATTATTAGCAGAACCAGCAGGTGTATAATTGTGACTGCTGTCATTGGCATCATCAGCTTCCTCTAAAACATAATTTGATGGAAACCAGCCAACTGTGCCATCACATTCTCCTTTCCACCAGCCATCATTTGATTTCTCCATGACCAAAACCCTAGCTCCTTTTGATAAAGACACCTCATCTGGTTGCTGAGCTTCGTAGTTGTATTTTACAATAGCAGATGTACCAGTGTAAGTACTGGTCTTGTCAGACGTATTCCTCGGAGAATCAACATTGACTTCTTTTGTTGCAATTGGTGAAGCAGTAGGTGACATTTTTGCCTCGGTCTTTTTCTTGACTTTCCGACGAATACTGTCAAATATTGATGGTTTTTCACGTTTGACATAATTTGAAGGAACAAAACCAGATTGGTGTTTTGCATTCTGCACTTTCCACCAGTGTTTACTATCATCTAAAAGAATAAGTCGTTCACCCTTCTTTATGTCCAGCTCTTGACTTCCCTGTGCTGTATAATCATACTTAGCAATAACATATGTTTCTTCTGTTTTTCCTGCAAAAAAATTACAGAAATCATTTATTGACATTAAGTAAAATATTCTCAAATGTAAATGAATAAATGGTAAAATACAGTAGATTATATGTACAAATGCAGTAGTCAAATGTCTGCAAACACTCAACACTTTGCAGACAAGCACAGAGTATAGAGTGTGCAAGTGGGTATGAAACGATCAACGGAATAAAAACTACCTAAGGTGAAAACCTCTCCACCCCTCTATAACCTCATGTTAACAATCCTCCTACTTGCTCCGATAGTTCCAACTGACCATGAAGTATCAGTTCAGTCTGATGGTGCACGTAAGAGCATGAAACGCTCTCCATAACCTAACCTGACTATCATGAAATTATCTCTACAAAGCAACATATGGCTGTTTAGGAGGAATTAAGCAAGAATAGATCAGCTGAGAATGAATCTGAAGTATTAGATCTCAATGGGGAAGTGACTGAGTACAGCAACCACGAAACTGATTCCGAGACTGATGTGGAGGATAATCTAGTCCACGAAGAATACAGTGACTCAAACTCCTACACTAATGTGTGTATCATCCATCCATTCAACCTATATTCTTATTATACCACAAAAAATAATGTTGTGAATAGTTAAATAAGTGTAGAGTTGCACAAAACGAGAAGGTGCATAAAGTGTGCTAAACTGATATCTTAAAATGAATACTTGTACGAAGGAAATAATTTATATTCTTCATAGCAGAGTAAAATAATACTATATAAAATAAAATTAATTTTTCAAAGGCACATGTGTATTTTAAAAAAAAAGATGTACCTCAATTTAGAGAGGAACTTCTGAAATAAGTATTATTCCTGGGTTTTTTGTTTTGGTGGGGGTGTTTTTTTTGTAGCAATACGTAATTTCAGAGGTCATGCAAAATCAGGTTCTTAGCTTTTCATTCTTTCTCAAGCGACATAAATCGCGGCGTCTCCTCAGAATGTGTGAAGGCTCCTCTTCAATTTACCGCTGTCTATGGGTATCATTGAAAGCCTACCTGTTTTTCCTAAGGCAAAGGCTATTGTGGTATAGTATAGAGCTTTCTTCTGCTTAATGAAAGCATTCAAGGGAACGTACAAACAGCTTTTCTTACGAGATAATTTAGAGCCAGCATTTTTTTTGTGCCCATTTTCTTTGCCATCATTGTAGAATCAATCCTTGGCAAATTATCCGATTTACTTTGTACAAAATGAATATCCATTATGAAATTAAATGTTGAATAGTAGAAAAGCCAAAAACTTCCACTTCTAATATGTTAGCTAGTACAAATGCTTGGAATCAAAATATGGCACAAAAGTAGCGAAAGAGAAGTATGCGAAGGAAGGCACATGTGACATCAAAATCTACTCGGCCAATGAGAGTGCGTTTCAGATTGCATCATCATTCCTGCTATTTCTGTGTATCTTTCACCCTCAATATTTAAATAAATTTTTATGTAAAGTTTCACTTGCATGTTTGAAATTAGAATGATTTTTTTCTATAAATATGGATTGCTTTCACAAGTTTTTAAAAAAAATGCTGAAGTTCCCCATTGTATCAAAATGTGTTATGCCATTCTAACATTCAGGGATTCATGTCGCTGCATTAGACAAATAGCACAGAGCAGCTAGCAATAAATTAATTTGGAATAAGCCAGCACATGCTACAAGTCCAAAGTACCACATCCTGTGGAGGATAAAGGCAATATTTGGATATTACATAGGTAGGCACAATATAATTCTTTCCTTGTCAGAGGGGTAAATATCTAGTTTAGATTTTTGTTTTAAGATGGCCGGAGGTCAAAGAATAATCTGGTTCTTATAATTTTTCAGGCATTAAACTAAACACAATTTTAATACACAAATTGCATAAATAACTATTTGAAATATATTAATTCTTATATTACGAGAAAAGATAAAGTAAAAAAAATGTTAAAACTATAATCCTCAAATTACTTAAAACATTCTACAATTTACAGAGCTATCTAAATGAGTATACAATAGGTAGTTAAGTATTAGTTATAAATCAAGTTCAATTTCTTAACTTTGAAGTAATTTTTTGTATTGATCAGTAAAATGAAATATAAATGCAAATTGACTACACAGAAACAAACAAATAACTAAAGGCTACTTAATTCCATTTTTAGTCATAAATGATGGCTTAAGCTAGATAACCTGGCATTGTTATAGTTGATAAAACTGATCAATCAGAAAAATTTACTGAGTTCAAAAAACCATCACATCCTCATTGATTCTACAATTCATGGTCAAATTTGAATGCCTTCTTACATAGAAATTTTTTTCAAACCTAATTTCAGTTCTTCTTCTCTCTAGTTGACCTAACTATTTTTTTTTTTTTTTTTTCTATACTAAAATATCTGTATATTGCTTGAATCCTGAAAATAAAATACCTATTGAAGCAAAATCATCAATATTGCAGAGCTTGCAAATATTCAATGCAAGAGGTATTATTTATTCTCATAACTTATATAACTTTTATATTTTTTAAATCTATTGAGCAGTCACATCAATTATTTCTGTCCTTCAAAATAGTATCTGAAACATAAAAAAATTAAGAAATACTGCCTTACTTATAGACATTTAGGAACAATTATATTTGGACCACTGATAGTAATTTTTTTTACAATATTATCTGTGTTTTCCTTTTACATAAATATTAAGGAAAATAATCTTAAAATTACAATTCTGTATTCACTCAAAATAATTGTACATAAATTAAGATTTCTCATAAATAATGATCAATGAAGTTTATGATGAAATTTTAATACTATATCAAAACCTAAACATATATTAAGGAAATACTGCATATAAATAAATAAAAATACATATTAAAAAAATTTTCTGTGATTTCAAAATTAACTATCGCAATCTGGTAAATTAACCACCTAGCCTATTTTCAACAGAAATAGCTTATTTTAATTTCTGCAATAAGAAAAAGCCAACAGAAAGCTGCAGAAAAAGCAATTTATATATTTAATTAGATTTAAAAAGATAATTATCTTTAATTTTCTCAAACGTAATAAATAATGGAAAAAATTTTACAAACCGATTCATTATGGCCAAACATATGTCAAACACCTTCAAATAATTAAAACACTTGTTAAATTGAAAATATCTTAATAACCACAAATAACTTATAAAATTATTTTATCCAGTTCCAAATAGTGGTAACTAAATATGAGAGAACTATATTTCTCTCACAGAACCAAAGCCTCTAGACAAATACAGTCTTCATGTGATTTAAGTCGCACAGAAAAATACAACATAAAATATTACTTCGATCAAATTTTCAACTTTAAATGTATAAAATTATAACACTTACCCATCTTATGGTGGGACATGATACAGGAAAACGCCTTTTTTTTCCTAAAAGAAAAGTAGTAATATCACATTGCAATAGTCATGGAAGAACATGTTTTAAACAATGATCGTTAGTACAGTGTGTTTTATAAGAGATTGCGCCGAAATCTCAAAAGTAATAACATACAGTATAACTTCATTGATTATTTTTGTTGAAATTCTTACACATACGGTAAATTATAAATTAAAACCATTAATTTTTACTTGCATTGCTTTGATTGATTTTCGGGCAGAAATAAACTTGTTGCCAGATATTAAATAAAATATTTAGTTTTGTTATAGCCTAAATGTTATCTGTTTTGACTAAAAAAAATATTTAAAATCATGAATTATTTTGAATTTAATAAAATGAAAAGAGAATTTGGAAATAAAATCTTTCAGAATACATGAGCAATTTTGGAAATGAAGTTTATATAGAGAAATCTCAACACCTCAGTCTGCTGGGAAAATGGTGATGAACAGCAAGATCCGAACTAATGTAAAAAAAAAAAAAAAAAATGAGTTACTTTTTTAAGAAAACATGTTAACAAAAACTTTATTTAAAAATAACACCTGAGTTGCAACTACTTATCCAGCAAACTCACGTCGAATTCTATTGCAAAATAAAAGGGTTGAGAATATTTTCTTATTTTTTCTTTCAGCTTCAGACATGCAGGGCCGTACCGAGGAAGTGGAGAGATTGGCCTCCGACAATGGCGCAGGCAGAACGGAGGAGCAACAATGACCATATAAAAAACTTAATTTCAGATTTAGATTGGTACGATCTGCTGTGCAAATAAAAAAAGAATTTGAGAATAAGTTTGAGTGGCTTACTAAACATTACGGGGGTGGCTAGTTGTTTAGTCCAGTGGTCAAGTTGCCAGCTTGTCTGGTTCTTACCCCCTTACAGAGAGAGAGAAAGGGCCTGCGCCTTTTCTTGGAACAAAATAGCAAGTAGCTTTATGTTACAAACTGATGCGACAATGAGCACTTTGAGTTTCTTGCTGCCGAAGTAAAAAAAGGGTCCCTTCAGCAAGTAAGCAGCAGGACATGCCTCGCTGTCGTTCAAGTAATATTATTAGGTTGCGGGGAAACTTTTGAAATTAACCAAAAAAAAAGAATATGAAATCAAAAAATTATAATTCAACGTTCTACATTGGATCGACGAAAATTAATTAATACAAAGAAATTAAAGTTATAAAATTTCCATTATTCTGACCAACCAGAATGCCTTATAAAGAATCACTATCGCTGAGAAAACCACAATTTAGCCAATGAGGAGCAAGGATACAATCTTTCGTTGCGCGGCGTATTTTATTTTGTGCGCATTTTATTTTTCAGAGGCTCCGACTTCTGCGATTCTAAAAAGTTTAATATAGAAAATAAAATGGTATTTCGCTAGGATGGAATGTAAAATACACGTACTGGAAGACTGCGTAGATGCTCTTCAGTGTTGCTCAGTTGTAAGTCTTGAAAAAAATTAAATTTTGTTCAGATCAGTGGGTTTTGACCGATGAGAAAGAAACGAAAGTAGCGGCACAATTAAAAGGTTTTTTCTTAATGAAGATAATTCCCAACAGAGTATCAGCTATCATCGCAGATGCTATATGAGATTCATAGATAAAAGGAGAATAATTTCCGCAATCAAACGAAAACAAAATAGAAAAGACAATGATAGTTTGGACTCGGAAGAAAACTCGAAAAAAAGTGTTGAAACGTCAACGAAACGCCAAATGCGAAGCAATACTTTAACAACACCCATAACATCAAGATAAAAAAAAATGTGCTACCGAAGATATGTATTATTTGCAAAAAGAAAAAAACAGATATTAGATAAAATAACCAAGAAACGGATAATTGAAAAATTGAATCAATGTGGAACAAATTCCAATTTATTTCTTAAAGCAGCTTTGCAAAAAATGATGAAGAAATATTGTTGCAAATTCGTGGAAAAGGTCTGGTTGCTATAGAAGTCTGCTAACATAGTTCTTGCTACAAAAAATATACTCGTTTCTGACAAGACCTGCTTCAACAATCCGGAAAGATAAAAATCAAAATTCATTTTTGAAGATCTGTAAAGATGTAATAGAAAAAAGAATAACTGTGGAAAACCAAACCCTAAGAATGAATGAAGTCACACGCCTTTTTATAAAAACTTTATTTGAAGAGGAAAATTTGGAATTAAATTACACAAATGGAAATTTGAAAAGATTAAAAATGAGGTACCCCTAATTGAGATTTGTGAAGCGTGTTAAACGTACACAATGTGAACTTGTATTACATAAAACACCTGATGCTGATGTAGCTCGTTCACTAGATTCTGTTTCTTGTACATCTGCTGACAGAGATTCAAGTATCCCTGATGACAGCAACAAATTTTCAGTTTCACATAATGAAGTTCTTCAAACTTTATATTCTTCCAGTTTGACTCTCAAATCGTATATTGATAGTTCTCAATCATTAGAATATTATGGCCCCCCTAGTACAACAGATTTAATTATAGAAGCTTCTGAATCTTTAGTATCTTCTACATTATTCAATTTTTTGGCTTGGATCACAGGGGTATCCATCTGTTCCTTCCTTAGTAATAAATCCATACTTCACACTAGGATGATACAGTAAAACATAATGATTAAATTCCCAACTGGGGATCATTATGGTATGGATAAATTATCTGAAGGGATAATGAGATCCTAATGTCTTATTCGAATAGCATCATTGGTGTAGCCCAGATAAGTGGCGCGCGGGACATAATATGATTTTTCGCTCTCCCCGCGTCATCATTAATGACTTACCTTGTGTAAACGACGCCCTAGGCATGGTATTTTTCCGCCCTCTCACAATATTTTACTTTTAAAATTGATATAAACGCATTAACATTTTGTCACCATTGTCAGTGGCAACTGGGAAATAATATAGGGTTTTTTCCCCATTCGCCATCGGTGACTTGGAGCCCGGAAGCATAGTATTATTTTTACACCCCCTCATCATATTTTGCTTTCAAAAATACACTCAGTAATGATTTGACTCCATGGCACCCCCCTAAAACTGGCGCCCAGAGAATTTATACCCCCCCACCACCACCACTTGTCACCCCGGTTGCCAAGCCATTATATAGCACCGGTAAAAAGTCGAAAAAAAAGAGAAAAATATCTCGGCCCGGCATATGTACCACCCATAATGGAAAGGCTATAAACATAGAAAAACCTTAATTTCCAATTATTATTGACTAAAGCTGTATTCTTCAGTAATTTTACAACAAAACTGAGTTGATATACCATTTCCATTGAAATGGGCGGTTTCAGAAGGAAAATAAGATTTTTACTTACTTCCTGTTTAAATCTAGATATATAAAAGCCAAATTCCATGACTCACTCACTCATCACGAAATCTCCCAAACTACGAGGCCTAGAAACTTGAAATTTGGCAGGTGGTTGAATTTTTGGTAGTAGGTGCTCACTAAGAAAGGATTTTTCGAAATTTTAATTAGCTAAAAATTGCCTTAAATTTTAACGTTCCTCCGCAATAACTTCGGAACATATCGTCGCACAAAAATCATTTTAACATCATCTTAAAGTTAAAAATTTTAGCTTTTCAATGACACCTATTTCATGTCTATGCGACATTCTGTTTAATTTAAATGAATTTTTGAAAATCTTTTCAAACACAATTTCCAGCAGCAAAACCGGACGGAGCAAAGGCGCTGAGATCTCGGTTCTATTTATAGCACTGGAGGGGGGAGAGGGTTTATGAAGGGGATGTACTGTTGATTTACTATCTAGGCAGGAATGCCGCCCAGTCATAGTTCACACGGGGCGTCTAGCTAATCGGATTTCGCGGGAATGGAGAGAGAGTTATTGGAAATGCAGCTTTTGAATTTCGTTAGCTGTGATTCATCATATAGAATTGCATCGCTGGCATTTTAAAATTACATCTTTATATAGTTCACTATCTGCTAAATACAGTAAAATATTCACTTTTTATTCATCTTTCCTGAGTTATCGCGGATGAAAAATCGACGGGGGAATGCTATAACTAATATAAAATACAAAAATAAAAGCTAATTTAAACGACCGAACAAGCTGGTCGCCGAAGGCTGCTAGTAGAATATGTAAATAAAAGTGCCTAGTAGTTAAGATAAGAAATAGAATATGCCTTCTTCTTTACACCCATAGATAATAACGTTTTCTTGAATAATTTTATTATATTTAGTTTTTTGATTTCTGTCTGCAATTTAATTTGTTTTTGGAACACTATTACAAGCGATCACGTGATGAATTTTTTTCTTACATCTCGAATCCTCTATTTCATCGATAACCCGTTGTTGTTAAAAATAAATAAATAAAATTTTTACGATTGTTTTTAGCATATATATATATATATATATATATATATATATATATATATATATATGCTATATATATATAATATAAATCAAAATATAACTTTATATAATCATACAGAAATAAAGTAAACAAAACATATCAAGAATCAAATCCTATACTAAAAAGTCATTATTTGAACAATACATCAGTTTTAAATAAAATCTAAAAAATTGAAAATACTAAAGATACCATGAACAAAAAATCAAGTTTAAGCATTTATATGTCAACAAGTAAAAAAAACTCTGTTGTTATTAAAAGTATTGAAATAGGCAATCCAAGTAAATGGAGTTTTCAACAATTAATATAGCATCTTGGCTGTGGACAAGCTTTAGCCAGGTTAAATTAATTTTGCTGTACAAACCATCCCTGTTACTATTGTTGTTGAAAAAACAAACAGGGTAATTTACCCTAAAATGAAAGAATTTAGAAAGAAAAGTCTTATACAAACCCTAACAATAAAACATAACTGTATAGAAACGACTAAAATCCAGGATAAAAATATGTAATATAACATTATATTGCACTAAAGACAGTAAATATATAATTCAGTAAAATACCCATACTTTTCATTAAACATTAACTAATCATTGTCTCCTCTTATACTTACCAGAATTCATCTCTTTCAATATAACGCGCCATTTACGTTGACATCACATGTTGCCACAACCAAAATTCTTACCATGAAACAGCATAATTGACCAAATAATATAATTAATTTTTGATATCAAGAATTAGTAAGATACCTATATTAAAATTCTCAATACCATTTTAAAAAATGTAATACCATTATTTATCTAGATAATATTTGAAAATTGATAAAAATGTCTATTAAAAAGGAAAATTTCTCATGAAAGATCCTGGCGCCATCTATGTAATAAATCTTAAACCAGTAACTCACTATCCAAATTTGAATAAAATTACACTTTACGAGTAGAATATGTGAAAACACTATCTCACTATCAAAGAAATAAAAATATTCCTATATAAACCAATATGAATGTTTTATTCTAACTAATTATTTCTTATTGACCTAAATATTTTTTATCTATATATACTCTTGGCCTCGGGAGATCAGTTTTTGTACTCTTTCGACTGCTATAACAGACTGAGAGTGTAGTTAGGTTTTTAAAAAATAAAAAGAAACAATCTTCTCAGGGGATTTTGCGATGTGGATTAGCACAGAGTTTGACCATTAAAACCAAAAATTCTCATCTCTGCAGGCTATAATGTCCCATCGTGTCTTTCTTCCTAAACAGAAAATTCTTCACTATATAAAAAATAAAATAAGTCATAATTTTTAATTGCCATACTACCACACGACACTTAAGAACATTTAAATTTCTGAAAAAGAAAAGAAAAAAAATTAAAGAACATTTAAATTTCCTGATTTCAGAAAAAGAAAAAAAATTGAAACAATTAATATTTTAGAATTGTATATCAATGTTTTTTATTTGTTTACATTTAGAGTTTTTACAGGTATCAAGAATCTTCAAGAATTTTTACAGGAAGTACAAGAGTTTACATTTGTTCATAGTAATGTTGTTATGAAGTACATTTAAAATTATTTTCATGTTTATGATAAAGTGAAGGGATAAATTTTATAAGAATTCTATTTCAAATTTAAATCTTAATTTCTTATTTGGGCAACCCTGTAAGATACGGTTGTGTGTCAAGAGCCCTGGCGCACACACGCGTCTTGCGGAGGGGGGAAATTGTAATAATCTCACTTAATTTTATTTCAAATTCTAATATTATATATTTTAAAGTCTTAATGTATTCCAAAATCACTTTTCTTAAACTCCAGTTTCGTTCTATTTCCCGCTATAGAGGTATATTAAATCTCTCGTCTTGGCATATTTATTACTAAACGAATATTTTAATCGTTTCCACGCGCACACAACTCGCGAAATCAGCGACTTATTGTCGCCGTGCATTTTCCCTAAAACAAACACTTACGTAATATACTAAAAATAGCTATTATTCCATTCACTTTGATCACATGTCTATCTGTTAAATCCCGACCTGAGAAAAAGCAGGGATCTTCTGTTCACTTTTGGCTTGAAACCTTATACTAAGATGTACGTACATTCCTTCACTCTCCCATAATAAAATGAAAATTAGAATTTATCTCGGCCTGTTTAATCATTTAACGACTACAATTACGAATACATTATATATATATATATATATATATATATATATATATATATATATATATATATATATATATGTAACGTTGTTCCGTTAAGTGAAGTGTAGAGGTAGTTGAAGAAGATTGCAGTTGTTAAATGTCTAAAACACTTTATTCCATTTCGAAGATAAGCAAAATCAAATAAGTTATAGAGTACTCAATATTATATTAAGATTAAACGTTTAAAATATTAGGAGAATATTAAATCCATGGCCAGGAGTGGAGAATTACGCCGAAAAACGGCGTGACTGCTCAATGCGTTACATGATTACGAAAAGAGGAAATTACGCAGACGCGGAGAGTTTTTAAAAGACCAAAAAGGGGAAAGTACCGAAGTTGAGGCTCTAGAAGCAGTGCGACTCTTGCGAGTCTAGTTAGAGTAGAAGTGTTTTGTCATAGGATTGAAGTAGAAATAATTCGTTCGTAATTAAAAAATATCTCTCGTTAAAAAGGATTTATTTTAAATATAGGTAAAATTTCTAAGTCATTACATATATATATATTAAAAGTTTATAAGTAAAAATGATGCTTCTTGTCCTGCTTTAATCTGCATTTAGATCTTTTTTTCATTCGCACATAGAATTGCAGTAAGTACATCCTGAATTGGAGATCTCTACGAGATGATTCTAAAACATATGAAGAAATTGAAAAGACTGGTAGAGAGAATGCAAAGAACCAGACTGTGGAATTGGCGAGTTGACATGGTAGAGGGTAACAAAGAGAATGCAGCTGATGAAGCTGCTTTTACACGTTAGAGTATATGTAAAATTCGCAATTCTCACATTAAAATCGTGATAATCCGTACAGCACGAAATCAGGTTCCTAACAGCAAATTTCTTTCACTGATGTTTAGTCTTAGTCAGACAGGGTGGACCTTTTCCTTGGGCAACACGGTAAGCAGATTTGACATCCATTGATTTCTTCTTCTAAAGGCACATTATCTTACGAGAAAAATTATCACGGAAAGTTACAGAAAATAATTATCACGGAAAATTAACTTACGAGAGTCCCATTAAGTCAGATGAAAATCTAATGTCCAGACTGCCATTTTCTGCAGAGAATTTGCGTGAAATACTTAAGATCTTGACTAGTGTACAGCAATCTATTCGCCACCTCAGTGAATTTCGTATTATTGTGGGTAATCTCACTTTCGATCACATATCGTAAAAAGTTGATTCATTAAAATGTTTATTTAGACTTCACCGATTTTTCTTATTTACCTGTTATTCCTGCTTATCTGACTGACAGTACTTTCACTTGCCGTTTCCATACACCATTCAATAACAAAATTAGCATTTCTTTCACCCCATCTACCAGTCTGGACATTTTCGTAAGATATTTTAGAATCATACTATATTGCAATATTAGAGAACTGCGTCAAGTTAAAATATACATATAAAATGCATGTGGTAAAGTACAGAGTTAAGTCAAAATGAATGTCCTGATTTCTAAGCAAAGTCTGCTGCTGGCAGTTGTTGCATTTATTTGAAAAATACACACTTCAAAAGATAATATACCCAATTTTTCATCGCAAATATTACATATATCCAATAAGCGATCTTTTTGTTACATGGTATCATCAACATAGCTCTTGCGAAACCATCTGTAGTGTCTCTGCATAAATGATACTGGCTTTCATATTAGTGATAATCTTTGATAATGAAACATTTTTCTGATGCACAACAAATTCTTGTCCTCTGATTTGAAGATCTGTATCACAGATGCTTTTGGACCTTCGACAGAGACAGGCTACTGAAAGTTTGCCAAAAATTGCATTACAGACTTGATGAATGCCTTGTTACAAAAGCAGCGCATAATGAATTCATGTTATGTTTGTATTTTTTTTCAAAACTTGAATATATTACTTCTTGAAGTATGCACAATATTTCAAATAAATACAGCGACTACTTATTGAATAGAAATAAGAGCATTCATTTGGACTCACTCTGTATATAAAATACATAAGTAAAAATATACATAGAATATCTGAATAAGTTAAAATATTTTGAGTAAAACGTAACACAAAATAACTCATGACTCAAATAAAATATTTAAGCGTATATTTAATATTTCACTACAGTTTACATTTTTCAATATTATTTTATTTGTTTATTTTCTATCTTAAGTTTCTTCAGCTGGCTTTAAATGGCCAATTTTGTTTTTCTTATACTTTCACATAATATTATCACAAAGAAATTTCAAGATCAATGAATCAACAACAGGTAGAAGAAAGACACAACTATGTATGTAAAGCTATATCATAAAGTTGATAATATTGCACAATGAATCCATTTTTAATATCCTTTTTCAAAGAGATAATATTTTTAAATCATTGTTTCAAAAATTGGTTAAAAAGATGTACAATTTTAATATTTGTACGAAGGTACGAATAAGAGGCTCGACATTTTTTTTAAGAAAAAGAAATGCCGAGATCGGTTGCTTTCTATAAGGAACAAACGGAAAACAAGTTAGTTTCTTTATGAAAATATGTGTTGAGAAATTTTACATCGCTTTAAATATTTTCCGTATTAAGTCGTTTTCATTGGAAATTTACAAATAAAATATATTTAGAATTTTTCTACAGCATATTACATTGTTAGTTTATTTAGCTGAATTGGAAAATGAGAAATTTTCAAAATTTGAAAATACGGGGTGTTCAAGAATTGCGGGACACATTTCAAAAATTAATTATAAAAAAAAACCTAATAATGTTACAACTACGATTTGTTTTTTAAATGAGAGCTCATTTCAAATTTTTTTTTTTTTTTTTTCTGATAGGAAACATGCCTTTACGGTGATCTAGGTGGCCGTAAATTATTGAAATATCCCATTTTTGAGAATCTGCGAAAATATTAAAGCTAGAAGAAAAATAAAAGCATGCATTTGTAGGGAATTTTACGCTCTTTAATTTGTTAATTCACATGTAGTGTGAAAACTGAATATTTTTTCAGATATGCAAGACAAACTAAAAAAGGAAACCAGAAAACTCTCATCGGCTTCTGCCGATCGGTAGCCATTGCGTACGGAATTCTCTCCGCCGCGTTACATATCTGAAAAAACTTTATTTGCTCTCTTATTTAAAAAAAAACGTAGTTGTAACATTATTAGTTTTTCTTTAATATTATTATTAATTTTTGAAATGCGTCCCGCAATTCTCGGACACCGTGTATATATGGTCGCAGTAATGAAATTGGAAACAAACTTCAGAATATGATTTTTCAAGCATTGCGGATATCAGCTTAAATCGTATTCAAAACATTACAGAAAAAAGCTTTAACGTTCTATGTTGCCAAAATTAATTACTGCATTATTAGCAGCACAACAAATTAGAATTGGTTCAATTTTACATAGAAAATTACGCGTGCTTAAATACAAATTACATTGAACTCGAAATCCATCAAACAGTAGTTGGTTCTCTATTTCATAACTGCATCCGTATGTGTATATAAAATATGTAAGTAAATTACAAAATTCATACAAGTTTTTAAATGAAAAAAGCTTCTAATAACAGTTATTTTTTTTAAAGAACATAGTATAAAAGCATATCATAAAACGTAAATTCAGTTTAATTCATGATGAGAGTTTTGAATTTTTACACAACTACGAAGGATTTAAACTGTTCTGAACAATATGCACTTAATAGTGTAAAAAAATGAATACTTTATTTTACAAAAATTTTTAAGTTAAGGTAATGAAGCTCAAGTCTCATTGTTTCTTTCTAACCACTTAATGGCTTAAATATTAATGTATAAGATATTTAATTTTAAAAGTAATATGTGTATTTCTCAATATTAATTTGCAATTTAATTTTTTTGCTGTAACATACTTCAAATTTATAAAGGTGAACATTGGGCATGATTCTCTAGGTTTTCATGCTGGAATTCAGCATTAATTACTTAAAATTTGCCTTTGCTCTTTTTTTTTTATCTAAAAATTAGTTTCTTTTTATTTTCAGGTTAAATAACAAAAATAAAAAAAAGTTTTTAAAAGTACATTTTTTAGTAATATGCTAAAGAGTAGAAAATAGCTTTTGTTAATTAAAAATATGAACGTTAAAACAAAATTGCAAAAGTATGAGGCTCGGCTAGAAATTCTAACCAAAATGATATCTATAATATATTTTAATTTTTAATGAATACTTGTTTTTCTTCCTTTGATATTCGTTCCTGTCTTAATTCCTCTACAGTATTTTAAGAGCCTTACACTTTTATGGTTTTGTTTTGCCTTTCATATTTTTGATTCAAAGAACTAATAAAAGCATGTTTTTAATAACGTTTGTTATTTTAATTATTTTCTACTTTTTAGTCTTGAATATATTTCATAATCCATTATTCTAAATATTATGAAACTTAAAATCGGTTGTTACTCGAATTCATTACCAGACAATATTTCACACTTATGAAAACAGGATTTAAATTAAATGAATTGATTAAATGATAATTAATTTCTGAAAATATTTAATTATTGTATTGTCATTGGGAGAAATAAACACATCTGAGCAAAATTTCGGAACTCATACACATCCAGAAGTAAGTGAAAAGATCGATTACATTATTCCATATTTACAAATATGAATCAAGTCAAGCTAAAAGAAAGCGTGCGAAAATGATCAAACGAAGATTGCGTTTTTGAGTAAGGTGTAGGAAAATGAAACTAGATAACGAAAGCAATAGATAGTTTTTCAAATTATTGCAAATAAAAAGGTGGATGAAGGACCATTTCAGAATACTGATAAGTCGAGCAAATGTGGGTACAAAATAACTAAGATAATTCAGAAACACCAGAAGAAATGCTTTTGTATGTGACCGAAATAAACAAACAAATATATAATTAGTTATGATAACTCGGAAAAAGATAAAATATTTTCATTTCTTTTTTACTATAAAATGACAGGTTCATTTTTCGAATTTGCAATAGAAAAGTGATTTGGAAGAGCATAAGGAAACCGAAATGCAAGAAATATGGAATTTTTGTTACATTGATAACGCTTTTAAGATGGTCAGGGGAAAAAAATTACTTCTCAATCAGTTTCTTTCCTGTTTATTCAAGCAAAAGCTGCACGTTCATTAGTTAAAACAAGATAAAGAGCTTAAAATTAATTGGGTAACAAAGAATCTTTGACTACATACTACATGATGATCGCTTATGAAGTATACTATTTAAAAATATTAATTTGCAATTTTTGAAGTACTTCTGTTTAGAAATAAACGAGGTAGCAATAGCATATATTCAGCATATTCGAACAAAGCAATGAGGGACAGACCTAACCATAAACCTAAATGTCCTCCTAAATGAGCGTACAACTCGGAATCCGAAAACATAGCTTTCTGCGCATATATCGTGTGATCCAAACTAGCATAAAATAGTTTTAACTTAGTTCTCGATTCTGCCTGAGAATATTCCCTAAATCTTTTCTTCCTATTCGGAATAGATGATCTGTTTCCCATACGACTGTCGGTGTTAAAAAATTCAGACTGATCACACTGAGGATCTCCTTTTATTTTTAACGATGAAACCATGGAATGTATTCTTGTAAACTTCAACTTGGCTGATGTAGTTTTGACATCATATGTCGTACTCATGCAAGGAAGAGGGCAATGGCATGGAAGTCCATTTTTATTCATATCTCCTACTAAACCATCAAGACAGGACATTTGACTTGAGTTATGAAGATCACAGCGACTCGCTTCAACTTTTGTTGGAATGAAAGGATCAATGCAACCACATAATTCTTGGTTAGTTTGCTGCATACATTCCCGAATGCAGTTAAACTGACTATTAGTAGAGTTTCTGTTGCCATTGTTAGATTTATAATCATAGCACTGGTCTCTGTAAGGTGCTGGTAATCTTTTAATTGAAGACTTTGTTATGGATATTTGGGTTTCATATCCAGGATTAAGATTAATACCATCTTGAACCGGATTTGGATCCTCATAAGGGTTGTGTACGACAATTCGTATTCCAGCGCTTGGAGTGATATCTAAATAAGAGTTTAACATTGCGTCGATTTCTAAATCAAGTCCTGTGTCTGATCCTGCTTTGATCACTTTGAAAGGATTTTGATGCCGTTGAGCGTTGTTAAATGTAAAACAATTTCCATACTGAATAGTCTGAAAATACGAAAAATCGTCAGACTGGCAAGGAGTGGAATTGAAAGTGCAGTTTTTCACCAATTCATGGAGTCGATATCCATAGCAGTACATGCTTCTATTATCTAAATTCTTATAATGATTTAGGAATTCTTTTGATTTTGACTTGTAATTTATTTTTGACTGGATAGTTGCTTTTGAAATAAACGTATGCTGTCTTCTTTCTGACAATATTAACACACCACCACTCCCTTTTTCAACAATGTCCTCATCAAATGAAGTATGAAAGCATGGGAACCAAGGCATATCTTCTAACACACAATTTGTATACAACTCATGCATTCTATTCAGATTGCATATTGTAACAGCTGGAAATTCCAAAGAATCTCTGTTTTGCACTGAAACATCTATGAGTACAGGATATTTGAAAAACACTGTAAGAAAATTTTTAACGTTATATGCACAACCACACGAAGAAAGGAGAAGAACGAATAACCAAAATAGTTTCCATAGCTTCGTTTCTGCTTTCCATATTTGCGAAACAGCAGGAAGTGGCGACGTTCCGATTGTATCTTTTAATAAATCCTTAGAATTCGAGTTCATATTTTTTGAAATTGAATTTGTAGACATCGTCAATTGCAAATTACGACTGAAAACCTTATCTTCCTTAACTTTATCCACATCGCCATCTAAAGAAGTGTCTAAGTTCATAATGATGTTTTCACCAATTTTAAGGCGTTAATGAATATAAGAAATATATTAACGTTTGCTTACTTGTCGTACTCGATTCGAACAAGATATTACTGTTCCCAGTGATAGAAACGCTTACAATGAAGCATGCTTGTTAGTATATCTGCATTTAGAACTTAGCAAATAGGATGAGCTTCTTTTTTTATATACATTGTTTATTTCGGCTAATTACTACATTTAATGTGTTAGCATATTTCATCATATTGAGTTTGTAACTTTAAATTAATAACAAAAAAACCCCAAGAGAGATAGAGAGATAATCACTAAGAATAGTATGTGCAATATTTATCACAGTTCGTTTCAGACAAATTAAATTGCTTCGTCTCACGCACATGGCTTTTCACTCCTTGCAGCTCGCATAATAAATCTATATATAAAAGAGGAAAGTATGTGTGCGTGTTCGTTTTTTGGTACTTTATGCATGCCCATACCGTTGTACTTTATGCATGCCCATACCGTTGTACTTTATGCATGCCCATACCGTTGGACTTACGGCGACCAAATTTGGCACAGTGATAGATTAGCACAAGAAGGAGATAACGCCGTAAGCATTATTTTAAAATTCGCATTAGATTTTCATTTATTTAGCTATATAACGAAAATTAAGCTATTTTTAGACGTTTTTCGCCAATAACTTCTGAAATATTTATCAACACCTTAAAGAGAAAAACAATTATCTTTTTAATGATACCAATTTAATTGTTGTACAATGTTTTCTTTAATTTTAATAAACATTTCAGAATTCATTTTAAACTCAATTTGTAACTATACTTTCTATTGTTATAAAATCAAATTCAAACCAATTTATAGTTTCATCAAATCCTTTATTCACGTGTTTTTACCTCTGTTAAAATTATGGTAAGAAAATATTGCTTTCTCTGGTCATTGACTCCAATGTAGACTTTTTACTTCCGCTGTTATTTCATAGCATGCACTTAACCATTTTTATTTCGTAGAATTTAATTTGCCCTTAAATATCCAATGACGTTAATTTAGTTACTACACGATGTTTCGTTTAAATTTCACAAATTTTTGAATGATCCTAATCAGTGTGCGGCGACGTAGTGACCGGGATGTAAGAGAAGTATAGATACCACAGATGCCAGTTTTAGGGGCGTCATGGAGACAAATTATTACTGCATTTATTCCAGTTTTTAAAGCAAAATATGATTAGGAGGCGTAAAAATAATACCAGGCCCCGAGAGCCATTTCCGCTTGCTAAGTAAATGACGACTACGGTAAAAAAATAATAACATTCACTGTGCGCCACTTACCCACGCTGCGCCACTGACCATGTTGACAAACATTAATATGTTTCTGTCACTTTTTAAAGTCAAATACAATAAGGAGTCGAAAAATATTACGTTCAGGGCGACGTGTATGCAAGTTAAGCCTCTTATGATGAGGGAGGAGGGAAATCAGAGTATGATCCGAGTGCTCCGCTACGCCACTGTCAGTATGTAAAGTCATTAAAGGTTAACCGAGTCCCGTTCCTACGGAAGGGAGAAAAAGAAGGAATGGTGCTTCCGGTCAGGTATAAAAACACCAAAAAGAAGAGAATGGGGGGGGCATAAAAGGCATGATATGATAAAAAGCATGATATGAAGAATTTCTGTTGTCTCCGTAGCAATGATCGGAATGGGAAGATGGAATTCAAAGGGTTGTCGGACTCGTGTTAAGTGCTTCAAAGTACGGAGAAAAAAAGAAGAGGTTAGCTTAGCTGCTGGCCAAGGGGTAAGAGACACAGGAGAGGGCCAAAAAAAATCAACGAAATACATTACAGTGAAAAACTGCTTAATTAAGTGTAAACTGTTATAATTACTTAGACTTGAAAATATTTCTGCCCTGAGCAACGCCGGGTATATAAGCTAGTAAATAAATAAGCAGATACGAATAATATCAATAAAGCTGTAAAAACTATTAATTTTCTTATTAAAATTTTTAAAAATAACACCGTTTTTATTTATTGATTTTTAAATTACATATTTTTATCAAAATCGTATATTCTCAATCGTATGAGTATTAAGAAGGTGGATGATTATAAAATGTTGAAATTATTTTTCTAGCATGCAATTAAAATAAGTTATGAAGTACTAAAATTATATGATTAAAACATCATATTTTGAAGCTTTCTTCATTCATTTTTTTCTTCACTTTTATTAAAACAAAAAAAATGCTCAAACCATTTTCAAATTACCAGAATTTTTGTGCCTGTTTTACGAGTAAATATATAGTAAATTCTTGCTGATAAAATTTTAAATAGAATCTCTAATAATAATAAAGGCGAATGTGTGTCTGTCTGTGTGTTGGCGCTCTACAAAGCAGACCACTAGACCTAGAGACGGAATTTGACACAAACGTAGTTTGAAGGGTAGGAGTGTGTACCTGGAAGCACTTTTTTGAAATTTTAATTACAATTTTAATTGATCAAAATTTAAGCGAAATTTTGGCGTTTTTCCTCAATAACTTCTGAAACTATTACGGTACAAAAATAATTTTTACACCATCTAAAAGCGCAAAAAATTACCATTTCAATTATATCAATTAAGTCGCCGTACATTTTTTCTCGAATTTTAATAAATTTTTAAAAATATATTTTTGGAGTAATTTACGACAATACTTTCATTGTTGCAAAGCAATTTAAACAGTTTTCATTGCTTAAATAAATATTTATTTGCATATTTCTCTTCCATTGTTGAACGCTTAGATAAAATCTTAACGTTTAATAATATGTTTTAATCAGCATATTTTCATCCAGCTGAACGTAAAAGGTGCCGCGACATTTTAAAGTTAAAATCAAATGGATATTTTGTAAGAGAAATAAGAGAGTGAAGTTGATGCCGACAACAGGCAATTTTATTCTAAATGAAACAGGGAGTTGAGAGAGATCATTTGTAATTAAACTTGGTATAACTCAATCGCCATACTTGCATAATTACGGTTGCTGTATTTCAATTCCTTTTATCAGCATGTTTTAATCCAGCTAACATGCTCCAGGACGTAGAATCTGCTGCATATATTTTAATTTTGAGATTAATTGCATATTTTGAATGAGGAATAAGAAAGAGAAGTTGACGCAGACAGTTATGGACAACCATGATGCGGACAGTTATGGACAACCATGATGCGGACAGTTATTTGACTCTATTAGGGACGTTCATGCAGACAACGAACAGAATTGGCGTAGGGCTACTGAAAGAACATGGGTTAAATGTCTATAAAAATTTGAAGTTTAAAATTACTTTGCTAAGTTAACCAAGAATATCAATTTATACATAAGATATTCAGTTGAAATTATATTCCCGGCGAAAAAGCTGGTCGCCGAAGGCGGCTAATGTTTAATAAAGTGATCTTTTCTGAAGCTAATAATAGGTTTATGAAATACTTACATGCAAGAAATATTTTGTAGCCACCTGAAAAATACATAACCTGTTAATATTTTAAAAATATCACATATAGCAGAATTAGAAAAACTAACTTACAAGAACCTTTAAAGAAATATTTTCAGATTTAATTGCATTTTCCTATTTTCCTTTAATCTTCTATGAATATGAATGATGCGCAAAATAAAACCTTTTAATTCTATGCAACATGCTGGGAAACGAATTTTAGAACAGAATTCAGAAATAGTATCCTGCGGTCTTAGTAGGAATCATCATCCCTACAGCCATGAAATCATTAATTTAATTGCATCTTAATAAATTTTCAAAAAATATTTAAAAGAGAGAGAAAAAAATGGATCTAAAACACCTATACTATACGACATCTGAAAAAAATAAAGTGCTGTTATAAGAGTTCTGTAGTTGGGAAAAAAGTCACAGTGACCTATTCAGTTTTGCGTTTGCGAAAGAGCTCGTTGTCTTGCTAATTTTTCTTTGTCTTGTAACAAGACCCAAATAAAATTGTTTCCTTTTTTCCATTACCCATTTACTTAGTTTCTTATCCAAGTTTTTTACGCAAAGATGCAGTACAATAGAATACTTTTCACTTTCCGGGATACATAGAGAAACTAAAATAATCATCAAAGATGAGACCTGTAAATTTGCTTAGAACTTTACGTTTTAGACCTTCTTGAGTCCGAAAAACCATTTTTAAAATTCAGTTGGTATGTCTGTACTTTTGTTCCAGTGTAGATGAACAAGATAACTGAAAAAGACAAATAAGATGGAAAAAATTTGCAATAGGTTCCGTATATGAAAATTGCCATATTTATGAAATTACGAGTCACATCTATTAAAGAGATGGCTAAATACAAACTGTAAAATAGGGTACATAAAAAAAAGTTCCTGAGTAGTTGTATGAAAAAAAAGGAAATTTCATACAAATTGGGCTTTTCTTAGGTTTGCAGTGAACGAATCTAACATGAAATGTATGATTCGTTCTATTGGCAATACTGTTAGTTATTGTTTTCTTCTCTGAAATAACGCGCTGGATTTAGTTCTTTTTTTCTGTTTACTCCGAACTTTATTTGCAAGTAGGGCCGAATTATCAAATAAGCCTACAGGCCACCGACGTCTCGTAATTTTTTTCTATTATTTTCATGGAAGTGCTTTCATTTAATTCACAAGAGCCGCGTATTCGAATTTATTCAAATTAGATTCAAGTACTTATTAAATTATTGAACATTATTGTATTTATTTATATTTTTTTCACGTTTTCCAATTCGCTTGAAGATTAGTGTGGTCCAGTTTGCTTTGTAGCTGACTCAAGAAGTCCTAGCAAATTTTATATTAGAGTATTTAGACTATGTAAAAGTAGTTTTGTTTTCTCTCATTCTTTAAATTTAAATGTTACATTTTTTTTTTATTTGCAAAAGACTAAAACCAACTCTCTTGAAGGTACCCACGAATCTGCTTGCGTAGATATTAAAGGAAAATCAATAAAAATGGGTTTGGAAGTTGTGGAGGAGAAAGGGGGGACCCGGTTGCTTTTATCGTCTACATGCCCGTACAGGTTTTAATCCGGCCCTGCTTGCAAGTACTAATCTATGGGTGGGTGATATTTTTATGTAACTACTGTAAAATAAACCTAAAATGTCGCATAAATATATTACAATTTAGTGCTTTATTTTTAGTTTTGTTTTTACCAATGCACATTTTTCGGATACATTTTTGGAATTTTTGAAACGAATAGAAGCAGTTATAATCACTGTTCACATTTTCTCTACGATCCATGAACCACTTTTTTGCTTTTGAACAAAGAGAACCAGTGAATCTGCAAACGTCTATATGTATTTTGTTGCAATAAATTTATTCTTTCCTCTGCAGAAGATAAAGAATTTAGCGCCTTAAGAAGTACCACCTGACACTGCTGTCAAATTGTGCGTAAAAGTGTAAGCTAAAGCTAAAATTTAATATTTTTTAAAAACCAGCTGGTTTGCTTTTACATTCCCTTTAATCTAATAATGAACTTAACATGTTAATATCATCATAGCAAAGCAAGAACCAGAAATAATGATAGGATTTTTTTTTACTCTTCTAATTCCCACCAATTTGTGGGTGCAAAACATAGAAACACTGTTTTTAATTTTTGTGCATAAAATTGTCTGCAAGGACTTGAAATTGATTAATAATTTAAAGTAGGGATACAGACACATCATTATATAATTGTTTTTTAATTTTTCTCAATCCTTTCAATTTTCACAACTACAATTGAAAACTGTTTCTATTCACCGCATTTTACGGTACTCGTTTTTCGTCCTTATGCTATGAAACTGACTTCAAATGTTTTTATTTATTGATTTTAGGACGCTAACAACCTGAAAAATAGCTCAAAGTATCTGGTACATATTGCAAAGGAATGTTTTAAAAACAGATCTAAGTAGCTGTTTTCGAGGAAAAGTTTAAGACATGATATAGGTTTGCTTAAAGATGACGAATAAAATCGAATCGATTTAAATGAAATCGAAGTAGCAAACCATACGAGCCATCGAAGTCTGATTCTAAAGCAAGAGGTTGAAGCTGTTGAAATTCCTACTTGAACTATTAAAACAGGTAAGTGAGGAAGGAACAAGTGATTTATAAAAGGTAATTTATAATTTATAAAAGGTAATTTAAGTTTTTATGTAGTTTATAAGATCCATGCAAGTACAACCCAACTTTAATACTCAGATATAATACACACTGATGTCAAAAATAACTACTGCTGCATTGTTATTATAAACTGAAGCTCGTTTGATCAAAATCCTGACGACTCTAGAACTGCACGTTTTAATGAACTATCCAACCCCAGTAGCGCATATATATTTTAAAGTATTGTAAAATACTAGCAATATCGTATAATTTTGTACAATTATGTATACTATTGTACAATACGGTGCATCGTGTTGTGCAACTTGGGTATACATTATATTAAAGGAAAGAAAGGTGGTGGAGCGCATGTGAGCCTATCTTGAAAAATAAGAATATTCCATTGTCTTCATTTTAAAAGTAGGATGACGAACATTTGAAGAACTGTTATTCTGTTCAAATTATCAAAAAATCACAAATACCAGTGATGAATACTATTGATAGAGAGGTGTCAATGAACTTAACGACAATTTTTGGATTATAGCTCTTGAATCACGACAGAATGCAGTTATCGATTCGATCTGTCCATCCCGGTTATAGGGATGACGATATTTGACGAACTGTTATTGTCTACGCAATATCAAAAAATCATAAATACCAGTGATGAATACTGCTATCAAAAAGGTGTGATCCAGTCATTTGTATAAAATGTCCGTAAAGTATTTTTTAAATTTTGTTTTCATTTCAATATAATTTTGAGAGGTTTTATTTTTTAACTCTATAAACTGTCAACAAAAGCTACTCTAAAAACTCTCACATATACACGAACTACCTTCCCCACACAGGGGGTTTCACCACACCACACTCGAGGGAAACAGAATCTTCACCGGTGACCTTCGAGATAAGCAGGTCACTCTTCACCGCGCAGATCACCCTACCCCACCACGTCTCGTATTATATCACATTTCGCACTTCCCCCCATCGCGGTTTAAGAAGTCTTTCTGTGATTCACCCCTCCTGTTGTGATATGCATTTTCGAATGATAACAGCTCTTTTGTAATTCGAAGCTTTGTCGGGAACTCAAAGGCGCAACTTTTCATTTTTCTCTTTGATTTACAGAATCGCTGTAATTGTTTGAAAAAAGAATATTATCGGTAAAGATCCCATACTGTGATCGCACCGAAAACTGCGACTGTGACGTCGAAGGATGATTTCTGTGATTGATTACTATTGATTGTGACTCGTGAACTCACCCTCCAACATCTCTTTCTGCAAATATCCAAAAGAATTTTTGCTGGCGTTATCTGTTGATTAAATCATTCGAGAACTAAACATTAAAACTTATTAGAAAGTATTAACAATAAGTAGAAATAATAACATTTTTTTATTTAAATTTTTTAGAACACTTTACTTATACTTAATAAGACTTTTTGAAAATTAAATGTGTGATTAACAGTTATTTGGAATAGATATTTAAAAATAGCAATAGCAAAAATATTTGTTACTCAAAAAATCGGTTGAAGCTCAAGAGCAAATATTCATCGAAGCTTAAGGGAATATGCTTGACGGCAATTTCAACACAAGGTCCTTGCTGGTACATTTTCCAAGAAACGATCTCCCAGTTCAGAACAATCCTAGCACAATCCAATGACCACATACAGCAAAGCTCTTCCTATGAAGCGATATCAGACACTCTTCAGAGCATGACCAAAGAAAAAGGCGGTACCTTCTGAAGGGAATAAATCGGTCTCTCTTGAGTCCCACGGTTTTCCCGTGGGAGGAAAGGAAATGAGTTCAACATGACTTCCGCAGAGATAAACTTTCGCAAAGGGAAGAAATCTATGAATGACTTGAAGAGTGAAGAGAACGATTATTCATTTTCCTCTTTGAATTACAGAATCGCTGAATCATATCACAAAAAATGATGGGATTTAAAGGAAAAGCTCCCAAACCGCGGATAGGAGTTAGAAATAACGAGACTTATATTTATAGTTTACTCACACTACGATCTTCTAGATGATGATGAGAACGTCGATGAACGACGCGTTTAGGGATTTTGAGCAACAACCTAGCCAGTATGCACATTTGCAGCAAGTTTGGTTTTTCTTGATATTATCTTGTCATGGCAAACTTGACGTGACAAATTTGCAGCAAACCTTCTGTAAAGTAAGATAGCATAATCGACCACCCTCCTTGTAAAACAAGTTTGTAGTAAATTTGATACTGCAAACTTGGCACAATTGACGAAGCGAAAACTCTTTTCTTCCCATTTTTGCTGGAGTCCGAACTTGTATTGTGGTTAGCATACCAGCCTCGGGGCCATCTGATCGCCCGTTCGAATCGCACTGTCCTCTACAACCACATGGATAGTTAAAATAACTCCCTTTAAAAATAAAGCAGAGTGCGGAAAAAAGAGTGAAGGCAATCCCAACGTCTTGTTATGCAGTAATAAAAGAGGATGGAAAAGGATCCTCCCTCTATAGGATAGACCCGTTAGTCATGGAATCGTCATACCGAAAGTCCAAAAGTTATGCAATTAAAGTCAAAGTTGTTAATGTAAGTATTCAAAGCAAAAACTCTTCCATAATAAAAAGAAATGACTGTCTTTAAATGTATTTTTAAAACACTTTTCGTGCTTTTTGAAAATTAAAAGCTTGATTTGAATAGCAGTTATTTAGAACTGATATCTAACGGGTCTATTCTGGTACCCCCGGTTGGGTTGGGAGGCGTCACTTTTTCCGCCCGTTAACGACAAGTGCGATTCTCGTATCCGTTTTTTCAACAGGTTGGGATCTCGCTCGGTCGAAAAAAGGACTCCGATTTCTCGCCAGCTCTGTACCTGGCGTAAACGCTATTCGCTAGCGAGAAGTTTTGTTTCGATATTGGAACTTGTCAAATTTTCGTTTAAAATGAAGGTTGCTAAGACGTTAATTGTGTTTTGAAAGGGTTTATCGGGATAAATGTAATCCATTTGACCAATCTGAAGAAGAATTTATCAATTACTTTAGATTTTTTAAAAAGTAGTTAAATCTTTTATCGAATTTAAATAATTTAATCTAATAATATAATACGACAATCTAAAGCAATTAAATCTTTAAAAGTAGTTAAATCCTTTACTACTCCATCAAGATAATCAGTAATGATAGTTGATAATTAGCTAAGATCAATTACATTTAAAGATTTAATTACTTAATATTTTCTTATTAAATTAAATTGTTAAATTAAATTAGGGTAACATTTTAACATTTTTTTAACATTGTGTGTGGAATGACTTTCCTCATTCCGTATATATCATTACAATTTTTTTATTTGGATTTTAATTCAAAGAAATTTGTCAAATATTTACAATGTAATTAAAAAACCTGACAATAAAAGAATTTTTCTTGTTCCTTGATAAAGATGTAGTTTTTTAAACGTTGTGAAAACTTGCTGAATTTAATAACTTTTTTCATGTTTTATTTTCTTATGTAATTGGAAAAATAAACAAATAGTTTGTAATATTAATTTATAAGATTTATTCATGTTAAAATAATTGGCATAGAAAAAAGTTTATTACTTTTCCTCTCTCTAGAAAACTGGTAAAATTACATCAATATATTGAAAAAAAGACTGCAATTTATGTTCTATAAATGCATAATATTATTATAAATGTATATTTTGTAAAAGATAAATGGTTTAACCCCCCCTTAACAATGGACTTATGAAAGCAAGAAAGATGCATTACAATGCATCTTATAAGAGCAGAAGTTAAATCTTCCCATCTCTTACCCTTGGTGTCTTTTGAAAAGATGCGATCAACTTTCACACTTAAAATTTGTGAATATTTTTCAAAATAATCCAACATAATTTCGAATTAGGAAGCAAATGTACGCTTCGCCATAGTTCCTTCTGCGATTCAAAACTCGAACTGAATCTGAAACCATAAACAAAAATATCGCATGACGATCGCTTGATTTGCTGCGCGCGCAGCAGAAATACGTCACTTCCTAGCATAAAGCGAGATGTTCGAAACGACCGAGGTACGAGAATCAGACCCCTTCTTTCGGTCGAGAAAAAGCCATTAACGTCTCGCGGTCAAAAGGCGAAACGCTCCCAACCCAACCGGGATACGAGAATAGACCCGTAAAAATAACATTAGCAAAAATCAAAAGTGCGTAAAAATTCCTGTTTTTACTTCTTCTGTTTTGTTTTTTCGAATATAGATGGCGCCATGGTACTAGTGTTTTTTTTAAAAAAAATTGCTGATATGTTTTTAAAAAGAAAGTTAGCATGGGTTTGTGATTACGTGAGGAATTTTTTTTCTCTTTTTTCGCTATTCTAGGCTTGGGGTAAGTTAATATTTATGATGGCTACCTTTAAAAAACCCAGGTAGCACAGAAATATTATGTAATGTTTGCACAATGTTATACAATATTATGAACACCGGGAACAGCGAATACTGTAATAAAGTATTGTATTGTATGTATCAGTATTTCCGAGATACTAAATTTTCACAAATAATATAAAAACAATGTTTATTTATAAAAATCTTCATTTTAACTCAGGATATCACTCGATTGGAAGTTTTATTACAAAAACACCACTGGAAACAATTATTCTTTAAGATGCTGAATATTATATCATACTATACAATATAATGCACACGATATTTTGATTTTTACATTAAGCAGCATTGATCAATATTTTAAGGTGAAGTTATTCTTATGTCGGACAGATGGCAGCACAAAAATAACGTAACACTTTATTATACAACGTTGATTCTTATTTTGAGGTGAAGTTATTCTTATGGCCGTCAGATGGCAGCATGGAAATACAATAACACTATATTTCTCAGTATCCTGAAACAGTATTTAAAAAAATGTTCATTTGAATAATAATGTTTACATAGTCATTTTGTTTTACTGTATATAAAAGGCTATCCGGATTCAAGTAATGAAGTTAACCATAAAACAGCTCTCACATATGGATTATCTGAGAAGAAAAAAAAAATTAAGTGTTATTCTCATCGTATAAATATGCACGTGATTTTTTGTTGCGAATCTTGTACTTGATTTTTAATCAATAACGTTATTATAAATGCTCAAGGCGTCTTGTAATACATTGAAAGAGGAATAAATAAATTTCAAATTTATTTGAAAACCTTTCAAACATATTATTATAATTACTTTTAAACCTTATTGCCTTTTAATTTATTAAAATTAGCAAACTTAGATAAGAGCTAAAATTGCCTCCTTTTTGATTTCTAATTTCATTTTGAACTCGAAATTGTAACGATAAAAGATAATTTAATTAAGAAAACTATTCAGATTAATTGTGAATGAACATGAAATTTCGCAGAGATCCGAACTTTGTAACTACATTTGATTATCATCATTTACGCTCCCTGATGTAAGTCTCGTTGGTCAAGCGGTGAGGTGTCTGGTTCGTGTGCCGAAGGTCCCGGTTTCAAAGCTCGCTGTAAGTAGATTTGTTCAAAAAATAACGAAGTGTTGCCTAGAAGTTCGGAATTAAGTGATTAATATTTTTCCATGCTTCTAAAATGTATTTTTAAAATATTCACTATAATGTTATATTATATAATATTATTCAGTATAATACAATATTATTCAATATGGTATAATATTATACAGTATTATATGACATTATCCAATATTATGAGAAAAAAAAACATTGTACAGTATTGAAAAAGTCTTACGTTTTACACTGTTTCAATATTGGGAAAAATATTGTACAATATTACTTTCTCGAATTTTATGATATAAGACAATATCTTGTGCTACGTGGGAAGCCAGATGGCTGATATTTTCCTTCTTCCTTTTGAAATAATGCTTTTTGATGTACAGATCTCCTTTCGGCGCTATTCACCACCGCGTGTTGACACTGACACTCGTGTCAGCACACCGATTTCTTATTCTCCATGCCAAAACAGCGGATTGTCGGGCGCCTTTTTCCCCCGTTTTTCAATCCCAGAAAATCGGCGAGTTATCGGCGGATCGAGTTCAATATGCGTTTGTGTGCCAGTAGAATGAAAAATCGTTCTGGCTCAAAGTTTTGGATTTTTGCTTCGCTTGTAAGAGTATTTTTTTTTTTTTGGAGAAAAATCAATCTGAGGAATATTTTGGTGTTTAGCCTAACTAATAAGTAAGTGAAGAATAATAACTTCTTGCCGCTAAATTTTGTTTCAAGATGTATTTCATGTTATTAATATCTATCCTGGATTGCTGTCATTTTTAGAATGCAAACTGCTTATTGTTCAGGTAAATTAAATACACATATTAACTAAAAAAAAAGTATAATGTCTTTGCTGTACCTGGTGATGCATTCAGAAAATTGACTTTATATTTAATGAAGCCTTTTTCTGCAGTGTGTTTCCAAGTTTAAAATATTGATCCCTGTCTATTATATGTATTGTAATGCATGATGTTTTATTTCCTATAAGAGTTTTACTACAAGAATGCAAATCTTTGATTGTTCAAATAAATTTAAAATGCTCATATTTTTATATTTGAAAGCTGTGTTTAGTTACGTCTTAATTGATGAGAAGTAGTTTTATATTATGTTATCCAACTTTGCTATCAAAATTGCATTCTCTAACATTATTCCATCTTTGCCACTCTATATAACTAATAAATACCTCTTCCTTACTCATAAATTTACTGTGTTGTACTATTTAGATGTTTTATGTGCCATGTAGATTTTTATATTAAAAGAAGTAACTCTCTTATTGGTTAGATAAATTTAAAATATCCATGTTTTTTACATGATGGACAGTATCTTAAATTATGTCTTATACATAATGTAAAAGCCTTATATTTTGCAAACGATTGTTTTCTTGAAATTACCAGGTGCATTCCTTCTTTGTAAATAATATAACACTTTTGATATGTATTGAGGCAGTATACTCGGAAAGACATCCAGAAAATTGTCTTTGTATTTAATAAAGCTTTGTTCTGTGGTGTATTTCCAAGTTAATATATTGATCCTCAATTATTAAATGTACTGTAGAGTTATTCGTTATATAGTTCTTTATGGGATTTTGTTAGAATAGTAATTATTTTTAGTGGTTAAAATAAAGTGCATCATATTTTTATTTATGAATGTGTGAAGTTGGAAATTTCCTTAAAAATATTGTTTGAGTGCATATTAAACAGTATAAATTAATTCATTCATTGATATATAGTAGCATTTTACATAGAAACTAGAGTGCTTTATCAGTTTTTTTACAGTATTAAATAACTAAAATTTCTGTCAATCTATGCAGCTTATATCAATATTTTATACACTTTATTAATCAATGCTGTATTTTCATTTTAACAGTCTGGGTATTCATAAACTATTTTTATGTATGTGAACCATTAAAGACTTGCAGAAAAATATTTTAATATGCTGTAGGACTCTTAAAATCTAATTGAAAATTATATTATGGAAACATTGTGTGCATGTGCAGTAGAATGAAAAATTGTTCTGGCTCAATGTTTTGGATTTTTGCATGGCTTGTAAAAGTAATATTTTTGGAGAAAAACAATCTGGAAGAATATTTTGGTGTTTAGCAAGACAAATAGTGTAGTTTTTTGTATGTAAAGTGGAGAAAACTCCTTTTCACTACTATTTTTTGGCTCTTCCTTTTCAATAAGTATGCTTTTAAATATATTTCATACTTTTTATCCTGAAAGAGAAAATCTCGATTTCGAGAGGATTATCTAATATTTGTCGGTTTCAACAATACAAGCTAATTTTTATACTTTCAGTGTACAATTATCAGCAATGATCATGGCTGACACATAATTATTTCATGAGTAATGAAATGATGTGTTCAAGAAAGATGGACAATTAATTTTAGGTTATTTACTGTATACTCCAATGAATGCAAGCTGTTTATTGTTCAGGTAGATTTAATTACACATATTTACCATAAATAAAATGAATCTTTTCACTGTGCCCGGTGACACATTCAGAAAATTGACTTTATTTTTAATGAAGCTTTTTTCTGCACTGTGTTTCCATGTGTATACTATCAAACCTTGTTTATTAAATTTATCGTATATGATTTTTACTACTAAGAATATAAATCTCTTTGTTCTGATAAATTTAAATGCATAATTTTATTTATTTTGCAAGCTGGGTAATATAACACTCACTTCAGTGGAAAAAGAAAAATTAAATTTTCCATAAGGAAAATATTTATATTTGATTGTGTAATTAACAGTTTCATAAGTTAATGCATTTATTTCTATAAAATTGAATTTTACAAAGAAATTAGTTCATATTACTGTGTTTAAGCAATTAGTTTTTGCAGTATTTAAGACTTTAGATTTCTTTATCAAGTTATACAGCTTATATTGAAATTTTATCCCATATGTCCATTAATGCTGCATTATTGTGTTTTGAGCTCTAAGTATTAATAAATTATTTTGATATATCTGAACTATTAAATAGTTATGAAAACATTTCAATATGCAGTAGCTCTCTTAAAATCCAATACTAAATTATATTGTTGAATAATTATAAAAATACACAGCAGTAAATATTTCAACACACACACATTCTCGTATAATCCTATTTAGCCACTCTGTATCACTAATCTCGACCTCTTTATGTATTTAATTTGCAGTGTTGCACAGTTTTGTTTTATGTTCTATATTGATTTTTATTTTAAAAGAAGCAAATCTTTTATTGGTCAGATAAATTTAAAATATCGATATTTTTTACAATGATGGACTCTATGTTTAATTATGTATTATATTTTTCAAAAGAATTTTTTTTTTTTTTTTATGAAAATACAAGGTGCATTCCTTCTTTGATAACACTTTTATGCTTCAAAACACTTCTTGCTTAGAACACTTTTGATCTGCATGGAGACAGTATTTATTAACTCTGGAAGACATCCAGAAAATTGTCTTTGTATTTAATAAAGCTTTGTTCTGTGGTGTTTTTCCAAGTTAATATTACTGATTTTCATATATTAAATATACTATAGAGTAATGTATTATATAGTAGTTATTTTTAGTGGGAAAAAATGTGCTTCATATTTTTATTTATAAATGTATGAAGTTGGAAATTTCCTCAAGAACATGGTTTGAATGCATCCTCTGGTATATAATTGCATTTTACAGAGAAATTAAGTGTGCTTTAACATGATTTTTTATATTTTTTTTACAGTATTAAAGAATTTAAATTTCTGTAAATATATGCAGCTTATACTGATAATTTGTACACTTTATTCATCAATACTGTATTTTCGTTTTTACATTCTGGGTATTAAGAAGCTATTTGATGTATGTTAACCATTAAAGACTTGCAGAAAAATATTTTGATATGCTGTAGGACTCTTAAAATCTAATTCAAAATTATATTATTGAATCATTGTAAAAATTTACAGCAGTATAAAAAAGTTTCAGCCTATGCATTGATATACACTCTTCTATTATTAAGAACTACCTCTTTCTAACTTATTAAATTTGCTGAATTGTTTATTTTGTTTTATGAGCTATATGATTTTTATTTCAAAAGATGCAAATCTCTTATTGGTCAACTAAATTTAAAATATTCAGAATTCTTACATCTTGAAAACTGTATAAATTATTTCTTTTGTGTAATGGAAACTTTTTATGAATTTGCCAAAATACCATGTGTATAAGTTTTTCATACTTTTGATATGCATACGGCAGTATTTTATATACTTGGTTACGAATCGGGAAAATTGTCTTTGTAATATAGCTTTGTTTTTTTGCATGTTTCTAAATTTATATATTTACCATTATTTATTAAATATACTGCAGAGTTGTCTAATATTGTTCGTTATAAAATTTAGTTAAAATTCATAGCAGTTATTTCTGTGGAAAAAAATTGCTTAGTATTCTTGTTTCTAAATATGTGAAGTTATGTTTCCATAAAGAAATTTTAATGCATAATAAACATTTTTATAAATTAATGTATTCTTCTGTATATAGTTGTGTTTTACAGAAATATTAGTTCAGCTTACTTTGCTATGACAAATCTTTACAGTATTAAAGATTTTAAATGTCTTTCAGTCTCTGTATTTTATGTTGATATTTCCTATAAGTCATTCATCAACACTGCATTCATGTGAACCATTTAACAGTTGCAGAAAAACATTTTTATATATGCAATAAGACTCTTAAAATGTTATTAAAAATTATAAATGAAATAAAAGTATATTGTTAATTGTGTTAATATACTTATTTGGCTGGTATAAGTTTTTTTTTTTGTCTTCTTGTAAAAATATCTGAACTATAAATATTGTTTTTGCATTTTGATTCAAATATTCAGACACAAGTTGTCTCAAAATAATATAAAGTTTCATTGCTATTCTATGCAATAACACCATGACCATGATTTTTCAGGATGTAATATTTTAAAAACATATCCTGGTTAATAGTTATCAGAGTAGAGATGTGTTTCTGAGTTGTGTCAAAAAATATCAGAATAATAGCTGTCTTAGGTAGTACTTAATACTCTGTTCTGCATCCAGAAAACTGCCTTTGTGTTTACCAAAAGCTTTGTTTGGTGGTATGTTTGTAAGTTTATATAGTTATCTTTATTTATTAAATATACTGCAAAGTTATTCCTTTTGTTGTTTCCTTATAGAATTTATCGAGTATTTATTTCACTGGAAAAAGTTGCCTAACATTTGTGTTTATAATAAGTGAAGTTGGAAATTTTTATAAAGAAATTTGAATGCATAATAAAGAGTTTTATAAATTTATATATAACTCTGTATATAGTTGAATGATACAGAGAAATCAATTCATATTAATTTGCTATGACATTTATCTATTACATCATTTAAAGATTTAAAATTTCTTTTGATCTATGCAGCTTATTTTATATATTTCATTCACCAGTGCTACATACATGTGAATCATCAATCAGTTATTGAAAATCCTTTTGATAGGCAATAGGACTCAAATCTTATTCAGAATTATAAATTATTGTAAATTGTGCTAATGTACTTACTTGACTGGTAGAAGCTTTTTTTTTTTTTTGCCAACTTGTTTTGGTAAATTTGTCAAAATAACTGAATTATAAACATTATTTTTTGCATTTTGAATAAAATATTCAGATGAAAGTGGGCCCATAATAATATAAAGTTTTATATAATTCTATGCAATAAGACCATAATAAACCATTGTCCCTTTCGATGTAATATTCTTATCTGTGATGTTAAGTAACCATGAACTTTAATTGAAAATCAGAAAATAAATTCACATATTTGTATGAAAAAATTTAAAAGACGACTTCTTTTTCTTTATTTATACAAATCTATATGAAATTAAATGTTTTTACTTGAACGAAAATAAAAAGACTGTTATTGGAAAACTGGCAGGAAAAGAATCCTTGAAATAGTTTTAAATTATTGATATAATTTTTTTGTTAAGTCAAAATAACTTATTAACATAAAAGTCATTTTATTTGTAGCAACATTTCATTCTGAGTTTCCTTCCCCTTATATTTTAAATGTAGGCATCTAATGCTCTGCTTATTAAAGTACACAAAATAAAAAATATTCTAACAATTTGTTGGTAAAACCAAGAAAATTGCTATATTTTAACAATTGTTGTATGTTTGTTCATTTCTTTTTAAATTTTGTTTATTGAATTCATAAAGTAACGAGTTGTAATAATAAAATAAGTAGTAAAGAACATTAAATTACTCTTGTTAATGAATATAAACTTGAAGCATGCTGTGTTTCATAGCAATTTATTTGCTATGAAACACAGCAGATATTATGCAGGTACTAATAGAATGTTAATACCAACTTATCAAAAAATGAATACCTCATTTTATTCTCAAATAATGAAGATATTGAGAAAAGCAAATCTGCATTTTAATTGTGATAGAAATGTTTAAAACAATTGCTATCTTCTGATTATTTGGACAGTTTAAAATATCTGAAATCCATCAATTAAGCATACATTTCATGTAAAGATAATATTAATTCTAAAATACTTACAAATGATATCAATAATTTATTTCATTACACTTATTTAGATTTGTCAAAACTATTATGTTTATGTTCTGAACAGTTACTAGTCAGTAATTCATTCAGTTGAAAATCAAAATTTGCTAAATTCAATGTTTACAACAAGTAACAAGTTTTAAATATGTAAATGTAATAAAATACTTGTGTTAATTTTTTTAAAATAAAGAGAGAAGGAAGTTCTTACAAAAAATATCTCTAGCGCAATAGCATTTTATTAATAATAAATGGATTGAATGATTATTTGTTTTATTAGGTATTGGTGTTCATAAAAATTCTTCCATTTTTCAGAAACGTTTAGTCTGATTTTTGTTTACACATGAGCAGTTTACAGGTTCTTCTTTCCAATATTTTCAATCTATATATTTGTTAATGAAATAGTTTTGCAATTTGTTTAAGGAATATTGTTACATAGGCTTTAGTAAAAGCTGGATTTATTTGGAAACTATTTACTATACAAATATTCACTAATGTACATCTAAATACCAATATTTTTTTTATTGCAGCATACTATGAAAATTTAAAACCTACTTGCTTAATAATGTATCAAGACACAGAAATATACAAGTATTTATATGGGATTGTCACTATAAATCTCCATTTCGATACAATTATACTAACATCTGAAAATCGAATCTTATCCATATGTGCTGAAAACATATGGAGATAAGAATAACAATTTTATAAAAATTTTATTTCGAGAATCCTAAATTCAGGCAACAAAAATATTCAAAAGTTGCGTGACAGTCAAAACAAACATTAGAAGGCGCTAAAATAAGCTGATAATCATGTGACATATTTGGACCAATGCAAATCTACTTTGAAAATGATGGGGGCAGGAATAACTGGTACCCTACGTCACAGAGTGGGGCGTGTCCTACGTAGGCTCCGATTCCGAGAGATCGAGTAACTCTTGTTCGGGAATAAGAATTTCACGAAATCCAGAATCAACGCTCGGTCACGGATTACTCGATTCCGATGCTAACACGCTGTTTGGTGAATAGCGCCGTTTGTCTTTTGCTAGGTAAATTTCGAGCTAAGAGAAGCTATATTTGGCGTAATGCAAGCTTCTTACAGAAAAATTTCCCAATTATCATTTTGAATCCATTTCGAATAAAGTCCTTAGCCGTTGAGAAAATGGATTAGAATGGATTCCTTGTTATTTTTTTCGATTATCTCTGAGTTTATCTTTGTTTTATGGCTTTCTTTGTATGATATTGATTTTCATTGTTCTTTGTTTTTTTGTTTGAAGCTACTAAAACATTGTTTAATTTTATTTTATAAATTTTATTGCTTATAAATAAAATCTTGGGTTTTTTTCAAATTTGTGGAGGGTGAGAGCGGGCCATAAATGAATATTTTTGATTAAAGATTTTTTTTTCTTTCCCTAACTAGCCATCTAAATACATATAAAATATAAATTCAAAATATATGATTCTGAAATACAATTATTCTGACTCGTGGGTGGTTCAATGAGAACGAGATAGCCGATTACAGAGTTGAAGTGAATTAACAAAACAGTGAAATAAAAAAAATAAAAAAAGCGTGTTTTTCCTTGAAAGTAAACAGAGGGTGGATGACAGGTAATCGTGATCGCTGATGTAAGGATTGAAAATAAACGCAATGCTAGCTTCTAAAGATAATTATATTTTAGAATTAGGATCAGATGCTGTGAGGTTTGAACCTGTGAGTAAACTTACAAATGTGTTTTACGACGATGCCAATCGTCAAGTATTTTCTGTTCGTTCTGGAGGAACAACTGGTGTTGTTGTCAAAGGGTTGTTGGACAAAACATCGTATAGTTTCCGCATGCTTGATAAAGGAGATGTGATGTCAATTAAATTTTCTCCTGACAAAAAGATTCTGTCGGTTCAAAGAGGTTATAAATCCATTGAATTTATCAACTTTAGCGGAGAACCTGACAATCTTGAATATTCCCAGAGCTGTAAGGTGAAGAACATGAAAATATTAGGATTTTCTTGGACACATGTTAACGAAATAGTTTTCGTTATGGATCGTGGTATCGAACACTTTCAGGTCATACCCGAAAAGCATACTTTAAAGTCTTTGAAAATGTATAGCGTCTCAGTCAATTGGTATGTTTATCATCCAGAAAGCTCTTTGTTGCTGCTGTCGTCTGGGAGTTTGTGCAACACGATGCATCCCTTTCAGTTCCGCCCAGGCTCTGTTTATAAGTTATCGAAGTTTGAAATAGATCTTCCAGCTGCTCCTAAGACACAGAAAATAAGTCTTTTGGAAAGAGATGTTAGTATTGGCACAGTGTATAATAAAACATGTATATTTGTTTTACGCCACCAACCTCGGTCAGCAGGGATACCAGGTGCAGAGATTGCTATTTACAGCATGATGAAAGATGGACCTCCTCGTAAAACTGATATTCTTCGTTTAGACAAGAGCGGACGTTTTGCAATAAATGTCATCAATAATATCATTGTTGTACATCACCAAGCATCCAAAGAATCTATGTTGTTTGATATACAGATCCCTTGTGAATCAGATGGCTATGTATGTGAGCACACACCTATAGTCAGATGTCCAATTAAACCTTTTATGATAAAAATCCCAGCAATGCCTAGTCATAGCCCAACTATGGAGCAAGAGATTGGATGCGAGTTATATTCTCCTAATTGGGTAGTCTTTCAACCCAATATTATTATTGATCCAAAATTAGGATATTTATGGTATGTAGTTATGAACAATGAGCCTATAATTGATATCATCACAGATAAGTGCTTACTTATTGATTTTTTGTTGTTGCGGCAAAACTCAAAATCTCTTATTTTAAAAGTTTGTCATGATGCCATACTACCTGGAGCTTCATTGCCTCTTGCTACTTTAGCTAAAATATTTGATAAGTTAAATGCTGTTTATAAACATAATATTGATTTGCAAAAGCAGGATCAGAAGCATAGTCCTCAAAATTTAGCTACTTTTAGACCGACAACTATGGTGGATCAATCTGATATGTACTCGCATGTTTTTTCTGTCTTTGAAGGTGAAAACATTAATCATAAATTTTCTATATCTGTTTTACTCGAGTATATCCGTTCTTTGATCCAATATCAACAGTTTGTTCAGCATTACCTCTGTAAGTTACTCATTAACATACTGGTTCAAAATGAACAGTTTTATCAGCTTCACCAGTTTTTACAATACCAAATCCTTAATGATTCGAAACAGTTGGTGTGCTTGATGCTTTCACTTCAAGGTGTTTATCCTCCCGCTTATCAGCTTGCTTTAGATATGTTGAGAAGGTTGCAAAATTCTAATGAAGAAATTGTTGAGGTTCTGTTATCACAGAAGAAGATTCTCCAAGCCTTATCTTTTTTTAGAAGTTGTGGAGGGGTAGATGGATTGTCAGCACAAAAATATCTTGCAGCTGCCAAACAAACTGGAGATCCTAGAATTTTTTATTCAGTCTATAAATTCTTTGAGCAGAGGAATATTCGTCTCAGAGGTTCCCCAGACTTTGAAGTGGGAGAACACTGTGAAACGTATGTTAAGTTCTTTAACACTTTCTATGGAAATCCATCTCTGGATGGTGGATTTGATTGAATAGATTCTTTGTTCAAAAATTTTAAATTTGGGTCACATTTTCGAATGTCTGGCATGTTTTCTAATGTTTTGTTATAATATCCTTATTTTTTTAATTCTCAAAATCTGTTTTTTAATTGATGAATGGATAATGAAAATAATGTCTGACTTGTTAATTTTCAGCCATATAAATGCTTTGAAAAAAATATTTCCAAATTAGATATTAAAAAAAACAATCTTTTTTTTCTGAAGTTACTTTTAAATTTGAGTCCTTCATATTTTTTGAATTTTTGTTATAATTTTAAAATAATTTAACACATTCAAAAATTAAATATCAGCTGATTATATGAATTCTTAATATTATGATAAAAAAAAGTAGTTTTTGAAGCATTAAATAATGGATAACTTTAAATATAAATTTTTGATACACTTTTTAAATAGATAAGACTAATTTAGTGTATAAAAATTGTTTGGAATTAGACTGATAATTTACAGAATGACATGCAAAATTATTTACATACTTATATGTACATAGTTCATAGAGAATAATTATATGCTAATTAAAATAATACACATTTGTGTATTAATTTCATTGTTAATATGTATGTAAAGATTATATATTTATATGTATAGTTTAATTATTCTGTGAAATATATATTTTTATGTTGAGCATTGTGTTTTTACGAGTTATTTCATTCGGTCAGCAGGGTTTGAAAGACAATGTATAGACACTCAAACATTTTAACTTACCTTCACTAAATCATTTTTGTGCACAGTTAAGTTTACATTAGTTTACTCAAAAAAAGATGCAATTTAATAAAGTTTTTTTTCCAATTTAATTTCGAATTGTTCTCTATAAGCATGATATGTGTTACTCAAGTCCAATGTCAAAAGCTTATCCTATCCTTTCATCCCTGCATACAAAGTTTTTAAAGAGAAAGTTTTGTAATCATCAAAAAGTTCAGCCTCAGGATTTTGATGAGACTCCATGTTTTAGACCTATCTAAATCTGGAGGGTGGAAGAAAGTTACGAAATAATGTCTTTGAACACAGTAACTCTGAAATGCAATAAGTTGGATGAGAATAAAATTTGGTATGTGGTTTTGACACACCAAAATTGTAGATGTATCAAATTTTGGATAAAATAGTCTTTCTGCCTGTCCATGTCTATTTGGATACTGTCATGCAAAACTGCAATAAGATACATGGATAAATTTAGCATTTGATTTTGTCACCAAGTTTCTAGATCTATGTCAAATTTGGGGCCAAATCTGTCGAAGGGTCTGTTTGTCGGTTTGACTATTTGTATATATGTGAACATGATAAAAAAAATGCAACATGCTATATGTATGAAATTCAGTATGTAGGCTTGACACCAAAATTATACATCTTTATTATATTTTGGATGTAACTGGTCAGAGGGAAGAGGTAAAAAAAAAAAAAAAAAATAGCATACTCCAAATTTTTTTTCCCACTGAGCTATGAAATGCAACATGCAATATTGTGTAAGTATGCAAGAATGTTGAGAGGAAAACACTCCCACTGTACTATCTATAATTCCAATTAGTTTCTTGCCTAAAAATAAATTTATATTTTAATATTAGTTAAGAAATAAAAATTACATTTTAATAAATTTACATATCTTTTGATATAATATTTTCTTTGATAAAAAGTTATTAGTTCCTCACTCTGATATTATTGCACTGTTATTACTTTGGGCTGCCTCCTTCGTATTTTTACCTTGCAAGCTTCTTAAACTATGTAATTGTCAACCATAAGAATCTATCTTTTACCACTATGGTCAAATATCAAAGTAGTTGTACTGCATTTTTTCGCATTTTTTATAATCAAAAATTTCATAACAATTTGTTTTTAAATAACTTTTTATTGCATATTGACAAGTCTGCCATTGATTTGTTAAGGTATCCAGAAAGCAATCTGAAGATTATACATTAAAAATGGGCTAATTCCATTTTTAGTTTGCCTTGTTCCATCATTTCTTCAGCTCTTCGGATTTTACATTGTGTTTCATTTTATAAGCATAGTTATGCCCGACCTAGCCAAAGCCGTCAGGTCTAAACGACAGGTCACACGAAGCAACCCCACACCAACAATTCAATTTTCTATTTACGAAGGGATAAGTAGAAACAACAACAACAACAAAAAATGACGCGAAGCTGTCTTTTTCAAACAGCCACTGATGTGAAAGGCGTAAAACTACTTTACTCGTGCGACTCTTTTTGAATTTTCAAATATTTTTTTGTAACTTCTGTTGTTACCCTTTATCTCTAAAATAAGACATTAATTATGTTTTTAACATAGGTAGTTACCAAGATATAGAGGATCGCGTCACCAATTCATGCGTATTTTTGCCCAACTTTGCGACTCAGTAGTCGCTGAACTACAATTTCGAGTTTCAGGTTTTTTTTTGTAACTTCTGTTGTTACCCTTTATCTCTAAAATAAGACAGTTGTGTTTTTAACATATTTAGTTACCGAGATATAGAGGATCTCCCATACAATGTTTTTTGTGGCATTTTGGCGTGTGAATCAAGTTCCTTCCCGAGACCCCAATGGGAGGAACATAGTCTTACGTTGAGATAAAAAGAAAATTCAAAGTGGAAAAGCAGTGTTATACAATTCTTTGACAATATCGGAAAAGGACCGCCTAAAAAAATCAATTTTCAATAAGTCTTTGAGTTCTTTACTTTGCCAATTACTAGGCCAAGACTGCCTCAAATGAGCCCATATCTGACACTCAAGGAGCACATGAAAAATAGAACCTTCGCCTCTTTTACAAGGAAAAACGCTGTGGCCCGTAAAAACTTGATTTAAGAAGAAATTGCCAATTATTCATTTATAGTCCACTTTGCCTAGCAATGAATATGTCCATCTAGCTTTAGAGCCACTTGACCAACGTTCTTGCCATGCCTCCAGAATTTCCTTCTGAGTGGCATTTTAAATTGGGATTCTAGAAGTACGAAAAGAAAAATCCACATGGATCCTTGGTCGAGGCCATCTTTGCCAACTGATAGGCACGTTTGTTTCCTTCGAATCCCCAAT
The DNA here is from genome assembly GCA_013235015.1 of Araneus ventricosus. Taxonomy (NCBI): domain Eukaryota; kingdom Metazoa; phylum Arthropoda; class Arachnida; order Araneae; family Araneidae; genus Araneus; species Araneus ventricosus. The sequence goes on from BGPR01000009.1 coordinate 5,497,202, forward strand.
CCAAATTAACTGGATATCTCCTGAATATTCCTTTATGTTTTCCTTGATTTCATTAATAATTACTTGTCTCTCACATAAGAGCAGATCAGGAGTCCGAAATTTTATCTTGCTTCAGTTATCTTCCAATAATATATTTAACAGCTTGCCAAATAGCCACAACTTCAGCCATAAAGACTGTCGCCTCATGAGACAATCGAAATAATTCTGAGTAAATCTCATCATTTGCTTGGAAGTGAATGAAGGCACACCCAACTCTGTTCTGGATTTTTGAGCCATCAGTATATATAATGTTTCCAAAGGTTTGGCTCTCATCAAATAGTGACCAACCAATTTTGACCATCTCCCATGTCTTTCCGGCCATCTCAAAATTAAAACTCTGAAGGCCACCAATTTCACGAGAATTTTTTATACATTGAATGTGTTGCGAAGTCACAACATCAGTTCTGACCTTTAGGTCAAGAGGTGGACAACCACTTAGAACATGGAGAGCATCTGTTGAGGCAATACTGTATGCTTTAGTAATCGATAGCAGTGGTGACCGCTGCATCTGCAGTAATTTATTGATCAATTTAACTAGATCTGAATACCAAATTTCACTACCATACATCAAAATCTTTTCTGTTACAACCAAATATATATTTTTTTACTACACTTGGTTTCAAACCCCAAGTTGCATGAGCAATCCTTTGAACTTTTTCTGTGATTTTACAAATTTTAGGTTGCCATAAATGACAATTTTTTTTTTGAAAAATCAGACCTAAATATTTTAGATTTTGGTCACGTTCTATTTCGATTTCCATATAAATATAGGCCTGGAAAATGTGTGATTTACCTTTTGTTTTTAAACATAATGTATTTCTTTTTTCTATATGACTTTTTTTTTCTTCTTTCAAGATTATCTGTTAAGCTCTTTACCTTGTAACTGAGAGAACATCTTTTAGTGGTTGAGAAAGCTCTCAATATTAGTCGACTTTCATTTTTTAAAGAATTAATTACCTTATAAAATTCTTGGTTTTCTTACGAATTATTAAAGATATTATAGATAGGAAATGATATACAGATGCAGTAGTCTGCTAGTATTCTGCTTCTCTTTGCAGGAAATGGCATTGTTATCAGTCATATGACTTTCTTAGAAATATTATTCAACTTCCTTTTTTTATTCCGTTACTTTGTCTTCAGTGGGAAATTCAAGCTCTTCTGCTTTAGAGTTGCTATGAAAAAGAAAACTAAAATAACCAATACTTTAGCAAGTTTAAATTTCTTTCCTGATATGTTGGATATGAATTTGGCTATTACACTTTTTTAGTCTCTCTCTCTCTTTTGGCTGCATTGCATTAAATGAGTTCATCCTCCAGCATTTACTCATAGTGTTTTGAAATTTATGCCATGAAAGGTAATATACCAAAATGAATGTCTTAAAGTAATGGTAAAGTAATTTCCAAACAGTTGACATACAAAATTCTGTTTTCATTCATATATGATTTTATACCAAATTAAAAAATATATATATATAAATAAGGCCAGTAATTCACAAAGATTCCGTGCCATGCAAATGATGTTAGTAACACTTACTGCATTCCCTTTTTTAGCCCATCCATTTAGCAGGGACATGGCCGCTCTACATCTGCTACACTCCAACCCTATTAATGAACATTTTGCTACACTGCAAGCTCCCCCCCTCCCCTCCATGCATCCCAAGTCTCTCCTTCCCTACCCTCATTCACTTAACACCCATTCCAAATGATGTGGAGTGATGGAAATTGGGATCGGTTGGATGTGAAATCTTCCACTTCATGTCACGCCAATTCTGACCAGTTTCTGTTGACTGTTTGTTTTGGTGTGGAGCGATCAGATTTGTATTGCATGAAGTGATCATGAATGATCCATTTAATACCAGACGTGGAGTTAAAGCCATTTGTCCACAAGCTATGAAATTACAAATTTCTGAAAATCAGGGATGAGATTGGAAAAAAACCAAAAAAGCTGAAAATAGAAATCTGAAAATTTTATGCGTGAAATACGTTTTAAGTAATTTAAGCATTTAAGCGCGATAAATTATTATATACAAATATATATATGTTTGTGAGTGGGTAATTGTTTAATTACATGCAGGGCTAAAACCAGCAAATCAAAAATATACAGGACACTTAAAAATTACATATGACAAAAAAGGAATACCAAATTAACAATAAAATACTAATCATACTTACAACTGTTATTTAGTCAACTAATTTGTAGCTAGAATAATAGTAAAAAAATGAAGATTTTGAATATAAATGAAATTTTTTTTTAAAATTTATGACAGTAAGCAATTAGTTACATTTTACTTGGTTTTCAAAAAATTTTTCACTTTAAAATGCAGATTATTTTGGGAAAAAAAGAATTTTCAATCAAAAGGGTCTTTTTTTTCTTAGCATTTCTTGCAAAAGGAGGCGCGGATATCTCTTAATTTTTTTAAGAACACGGATTCCAAGATCAATGTAAGAAAAAAAGAGGGGAAAGCAGATTTTTTTTCGGGAGAAAAGAAAAAGTGGAATTTTCTGTGAAAAATCGGAAATTTTTCATTTCAAGAAAATAAAAAAAGCGGAAAAATCTCATCCCTGGAAAATCTCTAGGCATAAGACATTTTAAAATTCTTTCCCATTCTGTGTACAGAAAAAGCCATTACATAAGAAATTGAAATGCATGTAAAGTAAGTAGTATTTATGAAGATATATTCATAAGTTTCAAGAAGAAAATTTATTGAATAACTTGGCAAAGTTTTAGATTTAAAAAAATAATAGGCATAAAAGTCTCAAAGCTCTATAAAGAAAGCAGTATTGCATTCATCATATGAGATCCAAAGGGATCAATATTTTATTATAAATTAAGGGAAGACTAATTCTTTGGAAGAGATAACAGATGAAGATAGAAGTAAATATGCTGGCTGCTTATTCATATATGATCCATGATTAATTTATATTTTAGGGAATGGTTCTATGATTACATTAATAAATTTAATGTTATTTTACCATTGCGATTTTATTTTTTAAAATTCTTACAAAATTTGAAATCTGAGAAGACATATCAAATTCAGAAATATTTAGTACATGATTCATGAATTCAAACATTGGAAAACTAAAAGTATATCAAATAAAAATGTTGCTGGTGAAAATGGTTAAATGAAAATTGGTTGATCCTTAAATAAGATGTTAGTTACCTAATTTATCTGTATGATATAATAAAAAGGCTGATGAAATATAAATTCTATATTAGATGCAAAAAGATTATCAGTTTTGATAAGACTGCTTTGTGCAAATAGAAGCCTTTTTTTCCAAAATGAAAGAGAAAAAAATCTAGTTCTGGAGTTACCAACTAGTCTTAATAAACTTATTTTTAAACTTTGTTTCCTACGAAAGGAAATCATTTAACTCAAAATTTGAGTTGTAGGAACATTGCTCTTGGAAGAAAAGATAAGAATCGGTTATTTTTACTCTGAAATGTTCATTTAGTGCATTTCTTGCTTCAGAGCTTAATTTTCAGTATTTTTAAATTTATACTAAGTAGATGTATTTCCATATGAGCTGGCTATTTTAATATTTTGAAAATATAATTTAATATATCAAAATAAAGGTAAAACTGAAAATTTTATGAAAAGATTTATTAAAACATTTTTAAGCGAAAACCTGATTACACATACAAGGTTAAGAAAAGTGCTATTTGAACATTTCAGTGATTTTTTATGTAAAGAATAAGGATTTCTTCAGTTAGCAATGCTAGGCTTAATAGAAAAAAAAAAAGAACAAATTTAAAAAAAATTCAGTATTTTTGCTGCATATTATTCACACTTTAGCTACAGAATTAGCAAACTAAGAAGTGTGACCAATTTTAGTTTGTAAATCTTTCGAGCACAAAAAATATGGGTTAATTTTTTAAAATAGTTTTTTTGTGCTTAAATAATGCTGAAAGCTATATATAAATAGATAATACCCCCTCCCCCTCCCTTTAGCAGCTAAAATACTTTTATCTCCCTTTTGCTTGCACAAATGGTCAGTTCTGTACTTCTCTAACTTCATGAATGTAGTTTACCTGGTAATAGTTAGGATTCTGCTAAAGATGCATGCAATTTTTAATGCTTATTTTTTCTATTTAACATAAGATGAGATACAGAAACTGGAAAAGTACTTGACATTATCTTTCAGTTTAGCTTTTTTTCTCAAAAAAATAGTTTTTTACCTAGACACCTGTATCTATGATTAATGTGCGAAAAATTCATGACATTAGACAGAAATATATAACTTCCTTAACTAGCAGCCTCCCAGTAAAAGTTTGATTCTGAAGAAACATTTCAAAAAATGGATGAAATATAAATTTATATACTAGTAATTACATTTTTTTTTATTCTTATGCATTGATTTTTTCATTTTATTGACAAAATGGAACATGTTTTAAAGAAGTAACAGCTTTACAAAGGAAGGAAGAAGGAGACATTATATGCAGCTTCCTTACACACAAAACACAACTTGAATTTGTTTTGTTGCTTTGGTAAATAAATTTTTGTCCTACTGTATTTAGAGCAAGCCTTTTTAAACTATGAGCCTAATATTCCAAATGGGCTCTGGTAGTAGAATTTCGGAACTATGAGCAATGTTAACCCAAAATACGTCACCTTCTTCAACAATATTGAATGAGTATAACATGAAAAATCACCTGAATTTAATGAATGATTTATTTTTTAAAAAATATATGTATGTACTTGAGATAGCAGATATTTTTTTTTGGATGAAAATGGAGCTGAAAAAGTTTCTTATAGAATACCGTCATGTATGCAAGACTAGTATATTGTTGCTTAACAAGCAACACCACCTATTTCAACTTTTTGAAATTTCAAAGAGAAAGATTCAAATGAATTTTTCGCAACCAATAATGAATATATCAGAATTTTTTTCTACCATGAACATAAGACCGCATGTTCCAACCAGATGCGAAATTTTTTTTTAGAAATATTTGTTATTGGTTGTGAAAAATTCATTTGAATCTTCCTCTTAGAAATTTCAAAAAATTGAGATAGGTGGTGGTGTTTGTTAAGCGATGGTATTTTAAATCTACTTATGCTACAAACATCTCACTGGAGTGAGGTTATGTGCAAATTAAGGGAAGAAGCAGCAAATGTATTTAAAATTCTCCGAGCTTGAACACTTAAGAGTGGGTATTCATCATTTGCCAAAAACCAAAACTCAGTTAATTCCAGTTAAATTTTGTTTTGAATGAATGAGCACAAGACAAAATGCGATAAGAAAGGCTTCCAAAGTATGCACCTTGACACCCTGGGGAGTTTAGATTTTCTAACAGGGAATAATGTTATTACAAGTAGGTAAATTCCTTATAGGAACTCTACCTATTGAAATGGTTCTCATGACACAACTTTCAGAAAATTTCTGTAGATCTTCACCGATCATGACCCCAGAACCACACTTCGTTCAAAAGTTTATACAGTAAATTCTAGATTATCCGGCATTCAAGTTTCCGGAAAGCTCAACTAACTGGAAAAATCAGAAAATGCGTTTTTCTAAAAATTTTAAATCCGAGTGCCAAAATTGAGCATGCACCCGCGCCATTCCATTCACGTGGACAATTTATTTCTGGAATGCAATGTCCTCTCCGCACAGAGGGGCGTAGAAGAGGAAAAAAAAAAAAAAAAAAGCCATATACAGTACTGTGATGTACACAGATTTGTTTTATGGGGGGTTCAAAAGCAGAAGAAATAAACGGTCCTCAACTTTCGCTGAAAAACGAGACCTAAGAACGAAATCGACAACCAAAAAAAAAAGTTAAAGAACATAATCGGAAAAAAAAAAAAACAACTCATGGGGGTTTACTCTAGATTGGCAAGTCTCTTTCTTTTCTTTTATTTATTTACTCTCCGAATACTGGCAGATGTTGATTGCAATTATGTAGTATCAGGTGTGGGAGAATTGGAGGCGCTCGTATTGTGCAATAATCCTTGCGATTTTTTAAAAGATAATTAGTTTTGATTTTCAATCTTGGATTTGTTTATGTTCACTTAAAAGAGTTTTATTATGCTTGCCGAGTAGAATATTTTTCAGTTTTGTCGGCTATATTTATAATCTATACTTTTACGGTAAAAATTTGGCTACAAATCATACTTTTTTTTATTATCAATGTTAAATTAAAATCTTCATAATATGTTTTTTAAATACAATGTTATGCAAGATACAGAAGTATTCTTAAAAATTATGTTTAATGCACATTTCAAAAATAAATTATTTGGCTGTAAAAATCTAAAAAGGCTACGCCCCCCATTTTTCCTGTCACTCTCAACTATCTGGACTTTTCAGGTATCCAGAAATCGGCGTTTCCCAAGCATGCCGGTTAGTCAAGCTTTTACTGTATATATATATTTATTTATTTATAAATATTTTTATAAATAAAGCTTATGTATAAAGCTTTGACCATGTTATCTTGTGAATACAATAAATGGAGCAATTTTGATTTGATTTTAACCAGTGCGGGATATGTTGCAAGGATAGTAAAAATCTTGGCCAAGTTCGTAGATGGGGTATCCAGCTTAAAGGGGGTGGAAATGGTGTGTGTGAGGGGCTGAAATTTTCATTTACCAATAATTCCTTTAAAATTGAAAGAAAATTCAAATTAGGTGAATTATCGCTTTATCATAGTGAACAATTTTTGTATTTAAAGTTTTTTGATAGCCGCAATTGCTTAGAAGTTATGAACTGAAAAATGATTTTCCTCCCTCCCCCTTAAGTTAAAAGTATCTTTCAACCTATGCATGTTACCACCTTGTTGGAAAGTTCTCATCATTTACAGTCTCTTCCATCCATTTTCATTCTTGCATCTCTAATCCTTATGAAAATAGTGGGCGAAATGTTCTTTTCCTTACATGTCCGGACTAAAGGAATCTACCTTTGCCTTCCGGTTTGCAGACGTGGATTTTTTTCCCCCCCCCGTCTCCAAAATTATTTATCTTCAGGCATAAAATCAATTTTTGAGAACATTTAACAGCTGGTTTAAAAACTACTTTCATATTGATAAATTTGTATGAATTGAAGACCTATTTAACACTGTTTGAATATACAATTGCTGAAGAATCCGAGTGTCTAGTTTTGAGACCATTCACTCAAAACAAAATTTATTAGCATGGAATCAAAACAGTTTTAATTATCAGTAAAAGATGAATATCCACTCTTAAGTGATCAAGCTCAGAGAATTTTAAATACATATGCTATTTCTTATTTGCCTGAAGCCAGGTTTTTGGCAGTTACTGACATAAAATCAAAGTATCATTAATTAAGGTAGAGATAGAAATGAGGGTAGCTATGTCCACTTTAATTCCAGGATTTAAAAGAAGTATCGTTAACAACAGGCTTAGTATATCCCACTGATTATTATATTTATTCCATAAATTTCTATGTGACAGAAATTGTGTTTTATTTATTTTGACAAAACCAACTGTTTTTCAAAAATTACCTGTTGGAGCTTTACAAAGCGTGCCTTTGAAAAATATGGATTCAGCAAAGGGTGCTGAGAAATGAAAAAGTTCGTCAACCATTGTCCTAACCTCTTTAAATCTACAAGAACTGTTTGTAATAATCAGCTCCAAACACATTAGTCTGTCATATTGTATCCTCTCTGAACGAGAATAATTCTGAGTAGGCTTTACAATTAAACACACCAGACCAATTTGCAATACCTGGAAATAATCAGTAATGTATTTTGTTGTGTACAATTTGAAGTCTAAGAACAATAATGGTAAGGTTACTTTTACAATCTATAAATTTTTAAAAATACTTTTAAAATTAATGTCAAATTATATGGTATTCACATTTAAAGGGAATAAGCTCTTAAAAAGTTGACAGAAAATTAGAAGTTTATCATTTATAAAAAACAATTATCCACTTATCTAATAAAGATACTCACAACAGCATAAAAAAGAGTAGCATTAAAACAAACAGTTGAAATGCCTGTCAAAATAGAATTTAGCTTTTAAGTCAAATTCTGATTAAAAAGTTATTTAAAAAAAATATGAGCTATTCTGATGTCTGGAGATTAGATATAAGTATTCATGAACAAAAAAGCAGTAATGATCCAAGTAAATAAAGAGAATAGTACTTCCACTTATCTGGGGTATTAAATATACCAAGATTAAATAAAAAATTTTATTACAAAATATTTACACTGTACAAAGGTTCAGTAATTCTTGTAGTGCTTTAATCTGAAAGAAAAAAGAAAGGAAAATATTAGGATAAAAAATGCAAATGAAATAAATATATTGTTGATAATTTGATTTAAATATAAAGGGAAGCCATACCTATACATATATGCTGTGCCTACGTTATTTCCTATACACATAAATCCACTGTTGGTAGAGATATCTAATGAATTAGGACTTTTAATAAATTCCCCTCTTACAGGAAAATTGGAGAATACAGTCAGACTAGGAAAATGGACCTAATTAAAAACACATAAAGATAAGTTATTTTAATCAATAAAACAGATCAGAATAAAAGCAAAATTCACAGTTATTATTCACATGCAAATTAGACAATTGCATGTGCATGCAAACATACAAAAATACACAGAGATATACACTAAAGTAATTTTTGGTATAGAAATTTAAACAAGTTTAATGATGTATTTCAGAAGAATGAGTAATGAAATGCATAAAATTTATGATTTAATGAGTAAGATTTTATATTTGCTAAGCAAAATATAGCAATAAATGCTGAAATTATTCTTACATCTGATGTACATTAGGTAATTTCGATATCACTAGCAGCATCATTTACAAATCCACATAATAAACACTTTAATCAGACTAAGGAACACCATCTTAGATTTTGAAAAATTTCATCTAATAAGAACAGAAACATTACAAAAATTTAAATGATGATGCTTTTCATTGACCATTCAATTATTTGAAGATCACTTGAGGTTTACTAAAGATATATATATATATATATATATATATATATATATATATATATATATATATATATATATATATATATATATATATATATATATATATATATATATATATATATATATATATATATATATATATATATATATATATATATATATAACACTACATAATACAGAAAAAAAAATGCTTTCAAAAATTGCTTGTGATCAATCAAGAAATACACATTAAAGGTGAAACATATCAAAAGACAAAATATATAAAACCAAACTGTAAGGTTACATTGAAGATTTTATAAAGAGGGGAAAAAAAAAAATACAAACCAATTTAAGAGCTTCTGGCTTAAATGATGAAGACATAGCCAGAATTTCTGATGCGCAATTAAACTTCAAGTTAGTAATTTCAGTTGTAAGATTTAATAAAACTTTCATAGGTTGTGGTGAAGGGGTATCATAAATTGTCCTACTATCATAAATATTCACAACTCCACTGTCAGACCTGAGAAGGAATAAAAAAATTCAAAGAAAACTAGAATGCAAGAAAACTGTTTTAAAAATTAATAAATAGTGCATTAAAATACAAAGATATAATAAATTGATGTTGTATGGTCAGAAATAAATAGAAAAAAAATAATATTAGTTCTAAATGGACGCACAAATATTTGGAAGTAGTATGCTTTGAAACTAAATAATTATAAATTTCTATTAGCACATTTTTTCATCACATTTTATCAGGTGATGTATAAAATTTAACAGTGTGCAGTAGATTATTAAAAAACTTTCATTTTCTAAGCCTATTACACACATAAAGTTTATTAGAAATAATAACTTCAGAATACACAGCACACTATTTAACATGCAGTGAATGATTTTTCAGCAATATTGGAAAACTAATTTCTACAATCATTACATATTAGCAATTTACTTAAAAATTAAATAATTTTTGATCCACAATTTAGAAAAATTTCTACCAAGTGTTATTATTAATTGCTTGGTATTTTAGGTTCAATTTTTAATTTGGAAAAAAAAAAAAAAAAAATGGAATTAAATAACACAAGTGAATTTTTTTCAAAATATGAGGGAAAAAATTTATTCAGTTAGAATTCATCTAACACACTTTTAACTCTTTAAAGGGTAATTTTTTTTTCTAGTTGGGTTATAATAAAATGTCTTTGAGATTGAGATTCATTTAAGCATATTTGATGATAATCTTTTGTTAATTAATTTTGCTAATTAATAATTGATTATCAAGTCCAAACACTTTGTTATGGTCTGAGAAAAGAAATGGGAAAATTTAGGTTTTTGATTCATCGAAAAATTTGGCAATAACTTAGGCTAACCTTAAACAATGCATATAAAAATTGATGAAGTTGGTGGTAAATATACTTACCATGGCCTTATAAAAGGGTTAAGTAGAAGAACATCCACAAATTTTTTAAGTTACATTTAACATAACTTTCTTTTGTTGTTCTATACTGAAATCTGATCTTTAGCACATAGGTACATCTAAACAGGTTTATTGTGCTGTGACTGATGTTATAATGCATTAATAAGGAAATTAAATATTTATTTTTTAAACAATAGATCTTGTAGTTTTAAATTATCAACTTGAATGAAACTAGAAATTCCTAATTTTAAGGCAAAATCATAACAAAGGCTTGAAAAATCATTCACAAATTATAACATTCATACGTGAGTTGTAGTCAAATAGTCCTTTCAAAGTCTGCATTTATTGGTTTTAAGTTTCTAGGAATGATGTTTCTTAAAACAGAACTATTGAAAAAAATGTGCATACCCAGTTGCTAAAAACTGATCATTAGGTGAAATCGTAACAGCCGTACCGGTGACACATCCTTCATCCATGAACTTATGTATACATTTACGAGATGACATGTCCCAAACATACACTTCTCCTGTGTCTAAAAAACATTTTAAAACAAAGCTAGCATTACTGACAGAGGAAACTTTAAAATCCAAAGTAGAACATACAGGTAAGGATAAATCTAAATTTACTAATAAAGGAGAATATGAGTGTGTCTGTGTGTTGGCGCTCTACAGGGCAGACTGCTGGGCCTAGAGCTATGACAATTAGTAATTGTGCACAAACATACTTTGGAGGGTGGGAATGTGCACCTCGAAGCCCTTTTTTGAAATTTTAATTAATTAAAAATTAAAGAAAATTTGGGTGTTTTCCCTTAATAACTTCCAAACATATTACAGCACAAAAATCATTTTTACACCGTATGAAAGTACAAAAAATTTCCTTTTCAATGATATCAATTAAGTTGCCGTACAATGTTTTCTTGCATAATTTACAACAATACTTTTTATTGTTGCAATGCAACTTAAATAGTTTTCATTGTTTAAATAAATGTTTAATTGATATTACTCTTTCATTGTTGTAATCTAAGATACATTATACATTTTAATAATTATTACAATTTTTATAATAATTTTGATAATGCATTTCGCTTTCATATTTTATTTCATCAAAATTTTTGTGAAATCTATAAACCAAGCTATCCGAGATATTGCTTTGCTTATATTAAGAAACATATCCAGTAAGCTGTATGGATATGGTTGCTATATTTCCATTCTTTTTTCACCATGTTTTAATCCAGCTAACATGCCGTCTGGTTATAAAAGTACTGCATCATTTTAATGTTGAAATCAAGTGCATATTTTACAAGAGGAATAAGAAAGTGAAAATAGTGTCAACAACGTGGAATTAGAAGTTGCATGATATGATCAAATATTTGACTCCAATAGGGACATTTATGTAGACAATGAACAGAACTGGTTAAATATCTACTGCAATCTAAAGTTTAAAATTACATTGTTAAGAGAACTGTGAATATAAAATGATGCAAGATTCAATTGAAATCATTGAATCTCCGGCGAACAAGCTGGTCGTTGAAGGCCGCTAGTATATAATAAAGAAATAATAAACAAAACAGCATGAATTAAGTTATCTTGTTAAAAGGTGCAATTGAAATACAGTCAAATAATAATATGAAACATACCACCATGAGAATACATTTTTGTGCCATCATTATTGAAAGCAATAGCAATAACTTCACCATTCATCTTCAAACTGCCTATCCACTCTTTTGACTGAAAAATAATTATTGACAATTAGTAATTGTGAAAAGCTTGAAGCACAAAAAGTTGTTCTCACTGCAGTAAACATTATAGCCATAAGAATCTTCAAGCTGTAAGAGTAGAAGAGGGAGGAAAAACATTTTTTTTTTGCAATAAAACTTTACAAACCTTAGCACTCATCAGATGAATGTTGCCATATCTCCCATGAATTGCAATGTATTTACCATCAGGAGACATCTGAAATCTCCGAATGTTCCTTTGTTCCATTCCTAAAGATATAGAATGTGTATTAATAAATTGTATGCATATTAAATATAAAATTCTTGCAAGATAGATCAAAATTTATGAACGAGATAAAACCTTTCTTATTCTCATATTAATTACAAATTTATTTTTAAAAACTGAAAAGTCAGAATTGTACAATGCAAAAACAAAGAAGATAGGGATAAAATGTACCTTTTTGCCAAGGAATTCTACTGATTTTTCCAGCAAGCATATCATAAGAGAAGAGATGCACAAATTTATTGGAACCTACAATTACTTCACTTCCATCAACACTAAAATGCGCAGTATGAACTGGGAAGTTTTCAAAATATATAGATTGAATTTTAGCATTAATCTTTCCATCTATCTGTAAAACAATGAATGTACAAAAATATTATACAAAAATTTAAACATTGTTAATATGTCCACTGCCGGACCCACACCAGCGTGTGAATGAGAGATTCAGACTTTCAATCTAATTAGATGACTCTTCCTGTTCTATCTTTTAACTATAGCAGAGAAGGGTTCATCTTATTAGATAGTAGGTGTGAATCAAAGACACGAGTCAAACGGCATCAGCGGCAGCCAACATGTTAAGAAATTATTCCATAATTCACATATTTCTTTCACAAAAGCAATACAAACAAAAACTGAATTCTTAAACAGAACAGTAAAATTTATGCAATAAAAATCAAAATGTAAAGTAATTTAAATTTAACATCAAATCATCAATAAAGTTTTCTGGATTTTTGAAGATTTTAAAAAAAATGTATTTCAGACAATGTTTAAAAGTACTTAAAGTATTAGAAATGCCCAACTAGACTACTAAGCCTGCACATGAAGTCAGTATTTTAATGAATTATATAAAAGATAAAGGCATTTAATAACCATGAAGAAAAAAAAAGCTTACCTGAAATAAATTAGCAGTTCCATTTACAGTTGCAACTACAGCTACTCTTGAAGTTGGATGAAATTCTACACTTTTTATCATGGACTAAGACACAAAAGAAAAAATCATTCAAGTGATATAATTTTTTTTTCTAAAACATCTTTCCATAACAGAAACATCTTTGAGAGTTAATTACTTTTCAAATGACGAAAGATAATATTCAAAAAGACCTACTGCTTTCATATTAGGATCCACTAGACTGGGGGTCTTTCGTATACTTATGGTACCTTTAGGCAAAATTTCAGATTGCTTCACAAAATTTCCAGTCTTTTGAAGAAGTTCATCCTCACTTTCATCTGCAATAAGTAGAAATAAGAAAATCAAATGTGAATCAGGCAAATTTGAAAAAAACCCCAATTTGAAAGAAACCCACTGGATTCAAATTTTATAAGATTGGCACTCCTCTTTATTGAAGGCAAATTCTAATAAGGACAAAACAACTTATAGTTACCATAAGAATTCATAATGAAAATGTAAAATTTCATTCAATTTTTCTTTCAGCCACAAAGAAAGCAAAATAATTTTGACTGCTTTTGGATTTCATTTTATTAATTGTTCAAAGGATCAAAATTAATGCAGCAATAATTGCTATATGCCATTTATTTCAGAAATGGAAATCTTTATTTAAAATTTTAACTTTTTGTGAATTATCTGCGATTATTTTAACATAGTGCAAGCAATTCTAAATTAATATTTCTGGTCTTGAAAAAACATTACTTTCAAGAGCTTTATATTATATTGTATATGTAGTACAAATAAAAATTCACTTTTTTTCATGAAATTATCTAGAACCCAATCTGGAGAATGTATTTAGAAAAATCAATTTTTTTTTTGGACAAACAATGAATGAAACTTGACAAAAAATATTTTGGTTGCTTTGAAGGATTTTCCTTTTCAGTCAAGTATTAATTTTTTAAAAAAATGTGATATTTCTAGAGAAGAATAGATTATTCAGGGATGAGATTGGCAAAAAAGCAAAAAGACTGAAATCATACGGGAACAAAAAATTTGTACCATAATTTATACACGAAAGAGGTAAAACATCAGAACATGCAACATGATGAAAATATTACACTATAATAATTAATAACTTAATTATTTATAATTCAGAACGTATAAATAGGAAAAAGACTATTAAATTATTATTAAATCATTCGTATTAAAAGTTAACAAACAAGTTTAACACATCATCAGGGGCATCTTCAAATACAAAATTAAGACATTAAAACATATTTAACACCTGTACATCACTGAGATGCAACATTCAACCAACAGAAATCTGAGAAGAATTATATTTAATAGCCTTTTGATAAAAGTTAGCTCAAAAAATAAATAAAAATGAGGATAAATAATTTCTTTTGCTTCATGCAATTGTGTAAAGTGTATTAGCTCTTTATAAATTATAATAATGTATCAGATACCAAATTCTGTGTTTTATTTCTTTTATTTTTATACATTTTTGCAAAAGTAACAGCACAATGATTTTGCACCTTATAAAGTGAGAGGGGTCGAGAAATTGTGCAGTTACAATCACAGATTCATTTAGCATTATTGTTATTTGAAACATTTCCATAATTGTTAAAGAAGTGGGTTTTTTTTCGTTTTCTTATTTCTGTGGCTTTTGTTAGTAACAGATCTCCATTAAAACGCTTCACCCCTTGTTTTGGAGGGCTCCTATCTTTGACAGATTTTTCTTCAATAAAGGATGTGTTTGCATCCTCTGCAAGTTTATTTTCAATAAAAGCTAAAGTTTTTGCACAGTCTTGATTAGTATCTCTAGAATGCCTAGGTAAATCATGTTTTATTTTTTTATTTTGAGAAGATTTTTTTTTATGTCTTATTCTCTGCTTTTTTGCTGCATTTGCACACAGCATTTTAGCTGCCTCTTTTGATAGGAGTTTTTATTTTTTTATGTAGTTTATTTGTTTTTGTTCCTTTTTTAAAAATTTCTTCGACTTGGTACGTCCTACAAGATGACCTTAAGTTTTCAGCTAATTTTCTTTCAACATGTTCATGCATTTTTTTTTTTGCAAAATATGCCACAGAGGTTTTGTTTTCTGCAAGAAGGTGGTACTTAATACTTTGAATGGCACTGAATGTTCATCTTTGTAGAACTTGCTGATATAATGTTGATTCGTCACTAGAAGATGAATCGGCTAGTTTCCAGCCGGTGGAGTTAAGCCGCACTGTTGAGCATATTTTCCCAAAATTTTCTTACGAAAGCGGAAGATAGGAAGGTTTCTTTTTTTGTGTAAAAACGGAATTTTCGGAAGAAAAAGCAAATTTTTGCAGGGGGAAAAAAATCGGAAATCCGAAGGAAAAAAAAAAAAAAAAAAAAAACCCGGAACCAAGGGGGAAAAAAAAAAAAGGAATTTCTCCAAAATAACAAAAAAGCGGAAATTCGCGAAAAAGAGGAAGAATCTCATCCCTGATTATTAAAGATTTTTTTCCCCGATTGTCAGCATTAGTATATATTTTATAAAAAATTTTAAAGTTGATTTTTTTTTTTAATAATCAAAGTGAAGACAAAGAGTTTCAAATACACTAGATATCAAAACTTTAAACATTGCTTTTCACATTAAAAAATGAAATTAATAATGTATTAGAACAAAATTTAACTCACATTCTGAAAGAAAGTTTTAGTAATAACAATACTCTAATCTCCATCTTAAATCATTTCAGAAGATAAAAAGCTAAATGGCTAACATTCAATAATATAATAATAAGAAAAACATTAATTGTATTTGAATCAATCAAACTCAAAAATCTATGCTATAATGGAATTTCTAATCTATGCTAGTTGTATGACAAATGTTTTTCAATCAATCTGAAGAAATGCACATTACTACAAAATACAAATAACAATAAAAAAAATGATAGGAAGTCCATTAAAAATAAAAACAAATATAAAATATTATTCAAGATTTAATAATTGATTCACAATGAAATTATGAACACAAAATACTATTATTTCCATTCATTTCACTTAAGAATATCAGTTCTTAAAATGAATGTCAGTAAATGTAAAATGAATATAAAATGTCAGACTCATTTTTTTATATGTAACAGGAGAATAAAATCCAATTGAAACACACATAATTTTGCTTACAGGAATGAAGTGCAAAATAAAAAGATTTCAAGACCTCTAGGAGAGTCAAAGACATGACAATTGAAGCATCTTCCAGGAGGTTTATAAACCTGCATGTAGACAAACACTTAAAAATGAAACCATAGTTGAAAATCAAGAAAAATATAATTTTTTAAGCTTAAACCACTAGACTTGTAGTAATAGATAATAATTATCTCATCATGCGCTATAAGAACTAAAGGCAATTTCAATCAACGGTGTAGCGATTATTTATAAGACAAAAGAAAAATTTCTTTTTTGAAAATCATGCAAGTTTGGAAACTGGATACAAAAAAAACAAGACATTAAAGTCATGTAAGTTTTAACATTGTTTATTTAAACTAGAGAAAGTAAAAAAAAACAATTAGAAAAAATGTAACTGTTAAAGCTACTTACTATCAGAATCTTTATTTTTATTGTCTTGCTCAGCCCATTTAGGATTACCCATTATCTTGATGAATCTATAAGGAAAAAAAAATAATGAAATTATTAAATATGATTCCTAGCTTCTCAAAATGTGGAACATATGAAATTAATGACTATAAGTAATTGCAGGACACACTACTAAAAAAAAAAAAATACATCACATGTTAAAAATTTACTTGCAACAATGCTATTATGAATATCAGGGATGAGATTGGCAAAAAAGCAAAAAGACTGAAATCATATGAGCAAAATATTTGTACCATAATTTATACACGAAAGAAGTAAAACATCAGAACATGCAACATGATGAAAATATTACACTATAATAATTAATAACTTAATTATTTATAATTCAATATGTATAAATAAGAAAAAGAATATTAAATTATTATTAAATCATTCACATTAAAAGTTAACAAACAAGTTTAACACATCAGGGGCATCAGAAAATACAAAAATTAGACATTCAAACATATTTACCACCTGTACATCACTGAGATGCAACATTCACCCAACAGAAGTCTGAGAAGAATTAGTATATTTAATAGCCTTTTGATAAAAGTTAGCTCAAAAAATAAATAAAAATAAGGACAAATAATTTTTTTTGCTTCATGCAATTGTGTGAAGTGTTTTAAGCTCTTTATAAATTACAATAATGTATCATATACTGAATTCTGTTTTATTCTTTTATTTTTATACATTTTTGCAAAAGTAACAGCAAATTGACTTTGCACCTCATAAAGTGAGAGGGTTAAGAAATTGTACAGTTACAATGACAGATTCAATTAGCATTATTGTTATTTAAAACTCTTTGAAACATTTCCTTAATTGTTAAAGAAGTGGTTTTCTTTCGTTTTTTTAATTGTGTGGCTTTCGTTGGTAACAGATCTCCATTAACACGCTTCACCACTTGTTTTGGAGGCCTCCTATCTTTGACAGATTTTTCTTCAATAAAGGATGTGTTTGCATTCTCTGCTAGTTTATTTTCAGTAAAGGCTAACGTTTTTGCACAGTCTTCATTAATATCTATATGTTTAATTACTAGAATAGTTGTCGGGACTACATTATCTTTAAAATGCCAAGGTAAATCATCTGTTTTATTTTTTTATTTGAGAAGATTTTTTTGTCTTATTCTCTACTTTTTGGCTGCATTTGCACACAGCTTTTTAGCAGCCTCTTTTGACAGGAGTTTTTCTTTTTTTTTATGTAGTTTATTTATTTGTTTCAGTTCCATTTTTTTTTTATTTCTTCATCTTGGTACGCCCTACAAGATGACCTTAAGTTTTCAACTAATTTTTTTTCCAACATATTTATGGAAAAAACTATTTATTTTTGCAAAATATGCCACAGAGGGTTTGTTTTCTGCAAAAAGGTGGTACTTAATACTATGAATGGCACTGAATGTTGGAATGTTCATCCTTGTAGAGCTTGCTGATATAATGTTGATTTGTCAGTAGAAGATGAATCAGCTAGTTTCCATTTTCTTTCGAAAACGGAAGACAGGAAGGTTTCTTTTCTTTGTGTAAAAACGGAATTTTCGGAAGAAAAAGCAAATTTTTGCGAGGGGGGGGGGGGGCCCGGGAAAATGGAAATCCGGAAAAAACCCCAAAAAAACCCGGAATTTTGAGAGAAAAAATACAAAAATGCAAATTTTTCCAAAATAACAAAAAGGTGGAAGAATATCATCACTGGAATATAAAATACTTCCGATACCCATTACATACATATGTGATATTTTAATTTTTTGACTTTCTTAAATCATTTTTCACAACACCTCATTTTAATTACTTCTACTTCCATTGTAATAAGCACACTACAACTTTCTTTTCAAGTTGCGAGTCTTTTCCGGGGAAATTCCCTTCTCTGGGTACTTAAACTTTCTGTGCATTCCTATTTGCCCTTTTTGACTCCAGCATGTAAACGAATAACAACATCACGCTGTTTCGTGCGTTAACTCTTGATTACTGGTCATGGAGCTACCTGAAAACTGAATCCTTTACCTATAAAGAAATAACATAATATCCTCAATGACTGAATAAAAGAAGATTAAGCCAAATATTGTCTCTTCCCTCAAAATGAACTACACCTCACCTTCATTAAAACATGTTCTTATATATACATATATATAATGTTTTCGTGGTTGTAGTCAGTAAAAAGTCGAGTTATATTCTAATTTTCATTTATTATGGGAGAGTGACGGAATGTACGTACATCTTGGTTAAGTTTCAAGTCAAAAGAGAACAGAAAATCCCTGCATTTTCTCAGGTAGGGATTTAACATATACACATGACCTTAATTACAAACCTTAAGAATTACCAAGAATAAGTAAATTCTTTTAGTTAATTAATCACTTTTTTAATAATATTTTCTTTTCGATATGCTCGCGCCCCCATTGATGATGAATTTTTGACACAGATGAGCAGTGGCGGACTGGGTCTGAAAATGGTGGTTGCCAGGAGTCAGTGAGGGCCCACACGAATCATAATATTAATATATATATGAAATGCATTCATTGTTGTAGTCGTTAAATGATTAAACAGGCCGAGTTATTAACTAATTTCTTTTTATTATCGGAGAATGACGGAATGTGTTGTTTCGTTTAAGTTTTAAGCCAAAAGAGAACAGAAAATCCCTGCATTTTCTCAGGTAGGGATTTAACATATAGACACATGATCAAAGTGAAGGGAATAATAGCTATTTTTAGTAAATTACGCAAGTGTTTTAGGGAAAAGTATGGCGGCAATAAGTCGCTGATTTCGCGATTTGTGTAGGCGCATGGAAGTAATTAGAATATTCTTTTAGTAATAAATATGCGAAAATGCGAGATTTAATATACCTCCAGCACAGGAAATAAAACGAAACTGGAGTTTAAGAAAAGTGACATTGGAATACATTAAGACTTTAAAATATATAATATTAGAATTTAAAGCAATATTAAGCGAGATTATTACATAAGTATATATATAAAAGAAGTAAAACATCAATAGAAAAACAATAAAATAAACTTTCATATCAAATTCGAAAATATATGAAAAAACGAATTGAAAGTATATTCCAGTACAGATAGAAATGCGAATAGTATCAGACAGAAAAAATATATCACATACGCAATGAATGAGCTAAAAGCTGCAATTCCAAAAGTGCTGAGGTAGATAGAGTACAAACCGTAAAATGATAGAGTAAATGAAAAAAATGATAGCGTAAATGATCGTAAAATGAAAAAAATGATAGAGTAAATGATCGTAAAATGAAAAAGGCAGTTAAAGCACAATAACGTTTCTTCAGGGGATGAAGTTATTGTGAATTGCTAAAATATAAAAAGTTTGACATTTTCTTGCAATCAGTTACGCTGTAAGGCCTAAAAGACTGATTTTCATCTCTAATGTCAAACGAAAAACAGAGAGAGGAGTTTTGAATAATTAAAACCAAAAGTATGACATAATATAACATTAGAGCAAAGTAAGAATAAATTTTACATACCAGAAGGTCGGTTGTTGACATGATGGTGTCTGGAGAAGGTTAAGGTGCACACCGGAGTTGAAACGGTGTTTACGGGATATTGAGTTACAAGTTTTGCGCTTAACTTTGGCTGTAGCCAGGAAAATGTAGTATGTTGGGAACGATGAAGATTAAATAGAAAAGCGATAATGATAGAAAGTGTAGAGAAATAATGAAAGAAATCAGTTAAATATGAAGAACCAGTGAAAAATGTCTTAAAGACGAGTTTTCGAGGTAAAATATCAGACCTTATCGACTTGAGTGACCCTACTGCGAAGATTATACTTCGCATTGACATCGATCTGATAAGCAATCCTTTACTTACATCTTAAATCCATTAATCAGAGGTTCGTAAAGTGAAGAGGGAATTTTATTAATGTTGAGGTTATTTCTTAAGTGCTTGATTTGCTTTTTGGCAGAATTAGTGTTATTGCATGTTGATTGATAATTGTATTTTTGTAGATTTTATACGAGATATTAGAGCTCCAGAAAATAAATTTATTAACATTAAATTTGAATTTGTTTCTCTTGTGAATGTCAATTTTTAAGTCGTTTTGGCAGTTTAAGCGTTTATTGTGCTTTAATTGCATTTTTCATTTTACGATTTATACTCTTTCTCTATATATCAGTTAGTTCTCTATATTATTAGTATTAAAAAAATAATAGAATCGAGCATGTATAAAACTGATAGGGTATTAAAATATATTATGTAATTATTTAAATTCATTGGCACAATGTATAGCCCTGCTCAGATTTAATCGCCAATGTAACAAAGAAAAAAAATTCTAAGCCTATATCTCTGTACAGCAGAAGAACATTTTATAAATCTCATAACATTGGCTATGACTTAGTCAATCTCATTCACTACATTTTATTTAATCGCAATAAAAAGAACTTTTATTCAATAAAAAATGAGAGCAATAAGACATTTCTAAACCTGATACAACATAAAATAACATTGAAAAAGTAAAAACTACTATACCTAAAAGATGTAACACCAAGTGTTCCATTTTTAATGAATAAATATGTATACAAAAAAGAAAAGAGCACAAACTTACTTTTCTTGAACAAAATCAGAATATTTTTCTTCACCTCGAAGAGTAATACTTCGATGAACATTTTTAAGAGACTTTGCCTTTTCTTCAACTCTGTAAAAATAATGAATTAAAAAAAATGAACATAGATTAAATGTAAAAACAAAAAGTTGTCTTTCTAATGATAATAAATGTTTAATACTGACATTTAGATAAATCCCTATCCTTTTCTATTGAAGTAATAAAAGGTCCATAATACATGGTTAACCCTTTGTGGCGCAAGGCATTACATTTTTTGAAATATGATGAAAAAACATCATGAATGGGTTTAGTTTATTGTCTAGACATAGAATCTACAAACATTTTTTTTAAAAAAAACTTACTTCTGAGGGGGGGTCATCCCCCTCATATGAAAACCCCCTTAGATACAGACACCTTGATACACTCAAAAAAATATTGCTGAATCTTACAGAAAATCATAAATTAAAACTTCAAGAATATTGGAAGAAAATTTTTGAGTTAATTTGCTAAAATTGCAGATGTCCAGAACTGAAAAAAATTCTTATCTCCGAGTTGAGGAATTTTCCCAAACTTTATCTCTAATAATTCCTATTCCGAAACGAAATTTCATAAGGCTGCTTATACAATCCAAAAGGAGTACTATTAGCCCTATCCTAAAGCTATTATTTCACATTTATAGTTGAATTTAACAGTTGAGAAGAGAGTGAAATTAGGTGTGCCATCAGATGGCACACTGCACCGCAAAGGGTTAAGTAAGATATTTTGTAACAGAATCATCTAATGACAAAAACCTAAATTTTTATCATTGCTGGTAAGAACATTCTGGAAATGTAGAAGAGCCTATTTGACTTAGAAATAACTTTATTGTCAAAGTGAAGTACATTGCATCTTGAACCATTTGAGGCTGACTGTCACACAGGTGTGCTAGCTGCTTGCCACATTCTCTCGCAACTGTCACAAATGTGTGGTCAAAAAGTTCTGGCTCTTGTGGATTTTAGATACCAACTGACACATCAGTGTGACATCAGCTTTCAATTTTTTATTAGAATTTTTCATATCATAAATTATTATCGCTTATAATACATTATTATACCACAAGGTTCCATGCAATCATCCTCAAAAGGTTAAAAGTTCAATATTTAAAATTTATGATATGGTTTCAGGTAATGATCATCCCATAACCATGGTTATTGTTGAAAAGTAGAGCGAGTACAAATGCCCATGGGGTCAACTGATTGAAAGAGAGCAAAAATTAGTGACCCTGGGTTTTTATAACAATAGAATGGGAATTTGAATAGAATGGATACCAAATGCTGGTTCAGCATTTCAAAGGAGGTTCATGAACTTAACTAAGCAGGTGACTAAATTGAGATAGTCATTATAGAGAGAGGGAACTTGAATTGAGTGTAATTTAACATAGGACAGTACAGCAGGATAAAGATTTATAACACAAATAAATTTCTTCAGACAGAAAAATTAGTAGTGATTATTATATAGTTGAAGAAAAAAGCTTATAGAAATGTTTTTCTACACAGCATAATTTTAACAAATAGCATAAAACAAACTGAAAAAATTATGTTTACATAAGCAAAACTATAAAGTGGACGATGAGGATAAGGCACAACATTCTAAATTAGAATTTATTGAAAGTGAATTGAAGGAAAAATTATATTATTCAACACACTAAATAATATTACAATAAGAATTTAATAAAATTAATTATTAAAATATATATAACAAAAATCAAAGTACAGCTGTACTTCTTTATCATTCAATAATTTAAGTCATGATAAAATTTGATTATACTCTCAAAATGTATCTAATAAGCTTTGTTGCTAAGATTTAAACAAACAAACAAAAAAAAAATATCTTACAATAAAGTTTCATCGTCTTCATCTTCCCAAGCAGCTACTTTTTTCTTCACTTCTTCAGACTGCAAAATGGTATATTTTTATTTTATTATCAGGTTAAAACAAAATTAAGAAAAGTAAAATTAAATTGTTAAATCTCATAAATACAATTTTCTTCACACATTGAACACAAATGCTATGAACTGGTAATTGTAACAAATGATGTAGCAGGTAGCCCAAGATGAAGCAAAACCCCTTAAAATATGCAGTGAATTTTACAGACAAGATGCTGATATCTGCCACTTTCAAACAATGGTTGATTATTTTTACTGCTCACATTTTTGAACTATAAATGCGATAGCACTTTAAAGATAAATTTATTTATCTAGCATTAATTAGCAAGCAACATAATACCATAATATGGGGTTACTTTACACCGATTTTCCTAAATTCAAAAGGAATTCCGAAATTTCTAGTATATTTCTCTACAAAAAAAAAAAAAAAAAAAAAGTGGCTTTTCTGATTTTTTCCCTTGTTAAGTAATTACTAGAGAAATATTTTGCAGCAAAATTTGAATCATACAGTAATTTAATAATAAATTATATTTTTTCCAAAATTTTGGTGCAAAATTACTCTACAGGTGGGAATTTTTTGCACTAGTTATTTTTTCAATAAATTTTAATATCAAACTCACTGTGGGAAATTTCTTGAAAACCTGGGAGGAAATATATAATAACAATAAATTGTATATATATCCGATTATAATAAACAATTATATCACATTACATCCGGTCAAATAAGGATGACATTTTAGAAATACTTTTATAAAAGTCATTGTTAGGTGCATTATTAATATATCTATATATTACTACAACTTTCTTAGTTAGATTAGCATTTATTACCATTTTATGCTCTGCATTATTGACAGGAAAACTAAAGTCACTGAACTGGTCTATACGAATTGCAACCTTCTCATTAGAGAAAACCAGGGGATTTCCATGTTTCTTTATATGAAGTAGCTTTCTTTTGTAGTCAACAGCTTGCTTAGGGTACCAAAAATGTTCCTGCCTCTTTAAGACTACACTAACCTAATGAAATGGCATTAAACCAAGCTTCTAGAGTCTCGGGAGTAAAATCCATATATACTTACAAGTTCCTAACTTCCTTTTATACACTTTGAGCATATTTGAAGCAAAAGCAAACATTAATTATTTAATACAAATATAATTTTTAAAGAACCAACTGGGTTGCTTTGTACTGGAAATTTCTATGGTGCAAAGGAACACTCTTTTTAAGTGCAAAAATACCCCATGTCAGAAAAAAATTAATTACAACTTAACTAACAAATATAACTGGCATTCAAAGCAACAAAATGAAAGCTAGGTTTATTATCTTTCACATTTGAATGTACTTTCCTTCAGAAATGTTGAACTTTCTTAATCAGAGACAGATTTTTCAGCACTGAAATTTTCATACAAAAATTGGCTCAATGTTTTCTTGCTTCTGTAACATTCTGAATGATTGTTAATATGTTTAAGGAATGAAATACACTAGTCAGTACTGCCAACAAACAAGGGGGGGGGGAGGAATCTAACTCCCGTACCCTTAATCTGTTTGTCTCTATTTCACTTTTCAACAAAAATTTTTTATATTGATGCAGTTAACTCCAGGAGTGCAGAGTAAGCCTATTTTGTAGTACTGATTTTGTAAATTTATGTTAAACTAGGGAGTTTTTAGGACTTGTAAATATACAAGTAAATGAGAGATTCCACCCCCTCTGCATTATTATGTCAAGCCTAGGAAACAGCTATGTAATCCATGTTCCTTCACTTTGGAAACATGCTTGTTTCACTCACTAACAGAATGAGCTAATTTTAATTAATATTTTCGGAATATTTAAATTTAAAAGCATAAATTAAAATTTTGATCACATACTTCTTCAACAATTGGTTCATCAACATCAGATTTGCTATCACTTAGCTCTTCTTCAAGATCTTCTGGATTGTAACCAAAAAGAAGTTCTTGTAATTCTCTTTCTTTTTCATCAGGTGGTCTAGTAACACCCAGAATTCCTTGAACTTCTTGTAATTCAGAAACCTGAAAGAGAAAGAATTATAAGATAAAACTATGCATAAAAGCAAATTAATGACATTTCTTAAATTACTTTAATGATTTTTGAACTGCCCAGATAAAAAATTGTCATAATGTCTATCAAGTTCTATGAAACAAGATTTCAAAACTATTAATTAAAATTATTAAATATATAGCTTGTATTATTTTAACTTTAGTTTTCAAATCAAATATTTTATGTGAGAAAAAAAAAAAAATGATTCCCTAATTTTTGCTTTAGACTGTGTTAATTGTAGAATGAATTGAAATGTTTTAAAACACTAAAAGTAAAAGGATTCTATCACAAGGTGAATGCTACAACTATGTTATTACAAATCAGTTGTTTGAAGAAAAACATAAATGAAAGTTTTTTCCCATGATTTTGAGGCGAGGACCTGAATGAATGAAAGTACAAGCAGAGACTAGGGATCATCTACAATAGTTAATCCAGTTATAGTGTGTTGTGAATTCAAACAAATGACATCTTTTTTATGCATTTAAGAGCCATAATTTATCAATTTTGTAGTTACTTAGTTATAGTATTCACTCCATGATATTGTCACAAAATGTTCCAAATATTAGCACTGATTTCAGTTAAAATTACGAAATTTTCTTGAATTGAATATCAAATGTTTTTTTATGTTTCAAAAGCATTCATTGAAACTGCTTTATAAGGGACAATAAAGAATAACAATGAATTTGGTAAAAAAAACATTGAAGATGAAGATATAATTAGCAATATATAACTTCTGTAAGTTTTTAAAAGATATAATAAAGGCAAGTACTAAGTCTAACTTGGAGTTAGACAAAGTTGGTATGGAAAATTATTATCTTTGTTGCAATATTATATGAATAAAAGTTGGCTAGATGGAGAACTAATTTCATTTGCTTAAGAAAACTTTTAGGAATACTGGAATAACTAAAAAGACCTCCAAAGTTAATTAATTAGATTAAAAATATTGAAACCACAGCTTTCCATAATATAAAAATATTAAAAAAATTATAACATTAATATTCAAACTTTGAAATCAAATTATGAGACAAAGATAACAACTTACTAATTTCTTTTTCATGCTGTGCAATTTTTTTGGCTTTACTAAAATAACATCTTCCTCTAATATCGATTCTTTACGTTTTCTGTAAAAAAAAAAGGGGAAGGAGAAAGCTCAAATAATTGACCTTTAAATGTTCTGAATACACTTGTAAATATTTTATTTCAAATTATCATCTAATTGCAAAATAAGAGAAATATCAACAGAAATTTCTACATCATCAATTAAAGCTTTATAGAGAACATAATTTATTACCTCAAGTACCGAGCTTATATATTTCAAATGGCAGAACATAATATATAGAAAAACATATCAACAACAGAAAGAAAACATGAGCAACTGAAAATCATGTATCAACAAATAATCTAGTTATAAATGATGTGTTTTACATATACTGAAATCAAATTTTTTGAACCAGCCATACAGCTGCTTTATGTTCAGATTTATACAAAATGAGAAATCCAATAATCTCTATTAATAATAAAGGAGAATGTGTGTGTCTGTGTGTTGGTCCTCTACAGGGCAGACCGCAAGAAATTTGGCACAAACGTACTTTGGAGGGTGGGAATGTGCACCTTGGAGCTCTTTTTTTAAAATTTGAATTAAAAATTAAACGAAATTTTTGCATTTTTCCTTAAAAACTTTTGAAAATATTACTGCACAAAAATCATTTTTACACTATCTGAAAGCACAAAAGATTTCCTTTTCAATGATATTAATTAAGTTGACGTACAATATTTACTCTAATTTTAATAAATTTAAAAAAATATTTTTTGGCATTATTTACAATACTTTTCATTGTTTAAACAAATACTTAAATGCCTATTTCTCTTTCATTGTTGTAATCTCAGATAGGATCCTAATACATTTTGCTTTCATATTTTATTTCATCAAGATTTTTGTGCAATGTGTAAACCAAGCTCTCTGAGATATTGCTTTGCTTACATTAAAAAATATAACCATTAAGTTGAATAGTTATGTTTGCTATGTTTTCATTCTTTTCTCAGCATGTTTGAATATAGCTAACATGTCGCTGGCCATAAAATGTGCAAAATCAAATGCATATTTTACAAGAGGAATAAGAAAGTGAAGATAGTGCCGACAACACAGAATTAGAGGTTACATGACATGGTCAGTTATTTGACTCCATTAGGAACAGTTATGTAGACAATGAACAGAAGAGGTCCAAGGTCACTAATAAAACATGGGTTAAATATCTACCTTAATCTGAAGTTTAAAATTACATTGTTAAGAGAACCATGAAAATAAAATGATACAAGATTCAATTGAAATCATACACCGAAGGCGGCTAGTAATAATAAATCACAAAACTTTAACTTACAATGGTTTAGAAATGTCTCTGTTTGATTCCAGCATAGTATCAGATTTCTTTTTCTTCCTCTGTAAGAAATTTCACACCACAAAAATATTTAGAAATTTCAGTATGATACTCATTAACTCTGAATAATTAACTTGACACAAAAATCAGAAATAAAAACTGAACATTACAATTTGTTAATAAGACAGAGTATAAAATATACTTTATTAAGAGCTGGACATTACTAATATAAGAAAATAAAACTTAACGAGTTCACCAAATATTAACTACTTAAATGTTCCATTTTCCTTACTTTCTAACTAGCTGACAATATTCATTAAACTAAGTGTCCACAGATCTTTCAAAATGTTTATGGATTCCATATAATTTTTCTTATCTAATTATATCATCAATGAATGGTTTAATTTTGGTTGATAAGTTTAAAAAAATGATAATTTGATGTGAAAATGGACAAACCACTATGCATTTTATTGGGTACATTTCATTTAATAATAAAATAATCATAGGGAAAAGAATTATTATATCTTCTATACTTATAAAAGGCAGTGTTTGTGTATGTGCTTGTGATGTCCAGACGAATCTATCGCACTTACAGCCTTGAAATTTAGCAAACAGGTAGTCTTAATGCACTTCAAAGCCAGAATTTTTTATTTCATGTTTTGTGTTGTTTCCGATGATTTTTCGCACTAATTTCTTAATAGCATGATTTGGGATAATTTTACAAAATAGATACACCATTGGAAAGAACAAACGATTTTCATTCTAATGAAATTTGTTTTGAATTTCCAACGTAATTTAGTAAACTCTGAGAAATTTTTAAACAATAGTCACTTTTCCTTTAAATTTTTAACATTCAATTTTTATTTTCTCGCATCCGACGTTCTAATAATGCTATCATTTTCAATTTTCTTGAGGTAACAACCGGAATATTTATCCCTGTTTTAAAACAAGAACAGTCAAAATCTTTTTTTTTTCCCGATTTTCGACAAATTTTTTTATTGATCAGTTCAAACATTTTCTCTCGCAGACCAAATAGGAGCTTTCGATCCAAGGTTATTTTCAGCTCCCAGCATGCACTTCTACAATCCGATCGGATGTCACCTTCCTCATGGCAGATGACGTCATTACTTTCGCATTCTACATGGAAATGATTTATTTTCTCATTGACCAATTATTATTTTTAAGCATGTCTTTATATATTTCTTTGCCTCACATACTTTGCTTGCAGTGTAATGAATTTCACTTTGTAATTTCTTAAAATTGTTTTGAATTAACGTACTCAGTACTGTTTTGCTACAGTTTTTTAAATGTCATTACTGAGAGCAAAAAGAAGCGGGCAAACTCAATAATACATATTTTTCCCGTTTTTATTTTGTTTTCAAAACTTTAATTTTTTAAATTGTCTGTGGGCATTTTTTATATTTTGTTTAAGTCATGATGCCATGGGTAAATGTCATTGTCAGGAGGAAAAAGAAGCAGACAAAATCAATAATATATATATTTCTGTTTTGATTTTGTTTTCATAACTGTCATTTGGGTAATTTTATATGGACTTTATTTTTCATTTTGTTGAAGTCATGACACCACGGGCAATGCCGTGCAGGTAATGCTAGTAATATATATTTATACAAATCAAATGAAAACCACAGCAGTAAAACCATATTAAAAACACTCAAAATAAAATTACTTAAAAGAAACTGTAAAGAGTAGATGAAATTGATAAAAGAAATGTTGAGTTATGGTTGTTCTACAATATAAAGTATGAAAAAAAAAAAAAACATATTGAAAACTTAATTTTAAAGCCAGAGAAGATTAAATTAAACCCTATTAATACTCACAAATTCTTTTATATTTTTCTTTTGGTTTTTCTTCTTTTCTTGCTCACCTTTAAAAAGGAGTCCTGATACAGAACTCATGATGAAATTTCCTGATATTTAAAAAGTAAATTAGAATAATGCAATCAATATATCTAATTCTTAGAAAAAGAAATACATATTAGTTAACCTTATAAAAGAAGTTTCTAGGTAATGACATATTCTACTGTGACAATATTACTTATAACATGTTTTACACTTACACATATACAGTTTAAGAAAAAATTTGATTTTAAACATAATGAAAACATTTTCGTGCCAAGAAATCTCTTAGTTCTTAACAGCTTTAGATAATTTAAATGCAATTTCTATGAGTAAAACAACTGTCAATGTTTTGAGAAAATGGAAATCTAAAAAAAGATTTACAGAGGAAGCATATTGTGATTTTTTCATTTAAAATAAAATTTCAACATTTTATAAAACCAGATAGGTTTATACTATATATATAGTTATACTAGAGTTATAGTTATACTATAACTCTCTATATATAGTTATACTCGAGTTAATATTTCTTATTCGAAATTTTGTTCTTGAAAAATATTTCCATTACTAAAAAAAAAGTTAAAAAAATAAATCTTAAAAGAATTGAAAAAGTTCGGTATGTAATTCATTAATATTATTTTATTACTAAGAATTATTAATACACACCCTCCAAAAAAACCCAGCTATATTGGACTCCAATAGTTGTTTGTAAAAGCATCAAACTTAATTTGGTTACGCATCATTTCTAAGAATAATGCAAAGAAGCTTAAAAATTCTTAATAAAACTTTGATACAATTATAACATTACAAATATACAACTGAAAATTAAAAATAATACCACAATCCGAAAGTGAAAATTTAACTATTTAAAAACTATCCACAAAGCATAAATCATATTTCAAATACACTCATTGACTTACAAAAGAGTAACTATAACTTGAAAAATGTCGAACAACTTCACAAGAGCAAACACGCTTCGCACCGATTGTTGATTTTGTGAAATCAAAATAAAAGAGATGAGTTGAGATGCCATAATGCTGATAAAACTAAATCAATAGTTTAAATCTGAATATTTAAAAACAGCAGGGTTCTTAAATACTACATATTAATTTTTCACATTCATTAATATTTTTCATGGAAAGTAAGAAATTTTCGAAATAAAAAAAATTTAGAATTTATTCCTCAACAAACAACATCGCAAATGCCAACGTTCCTCAACAAAGACTTCAAGATATCACAGTAGAAAACTCGGTTTCTACAGTCTACAACTGAACTGGATTCTTGAAAGTTTAGAGAATATTCAACGTAGATAATTCTTATCGCGAATTCTTTTCCATTTATCAACCGATTGTCACAATTTCCTTATGTCACACTTAGAGTAGATCTTATGAAAAACATGTCTAATTAAGTTCTGTCTGATTAAACATATCTTTCTTTCTATACATAAAAAAATCTAGTGTTTTCTGCTTTTAAGGACTTAGATTTATTTCGATTTTCTTTTTAATTTCTTATTTCTTTCAATCTTATTTTATTTTACACTTTTTTTCCCTTCTAATTAGTTAGCTCTGACTAATTTTTCTTTCATGATCGAAATTCACTTTGATTTTAGCCACATTTCTTCCAATGACGGAAACTAACGATTTTTTTTCTTGAATAACGAAATTTATTGAACTTAAAATTTCAATTTTCTATCAGTTCCAGGAATAACAAAACGTGAAATTATTTTAAAGTTGGTTGCCTTTGATTATGAAAAAATTGTTTCAAGTTAAAGCAAAAAGACTTCATTTTAACGTTTCAGGGTTTAATTATTTTTCAAGCTTAAAAGTGTCGGCTTTATTTTAACAAACAAATGTCTCAATTGAATCTTTTTCTCATCCGTGCTTTAATTCCATTATCATGAAAATAGATTCTTTTGAATATAGCAATTTATTTTATTAATAACATTCATTAAGTTTATCTTACTTCAAGCTTTTAAGGAAGATTATAGAAGAAAAAATTGTTATTAATTTTCAAAGATAAATTTTATTCCAGAAAAATAATCGTTTCGATGCAAAATTAACCTTAGCAAATTCACTTGAATATCTTCACACACCTTCACGAAGCTTCAAATTTCGTTTTCCTAACAATTTCGAAAATATCAAAGATGAAACTATTTTAAAGTTGACTGCTTTAGGTTAAAATTGTTGCAAGTTAGAGAAATAGTCTTTATTTCAGCGTTTCAAAATTTAATCATTTTCTTAAACTCAAAAATGTCAGAATTATTTGAACAAACGAATGCTTGAAAATTCACTGCCTCCTATCCATAATTTTAATTCCTTTACCATAGTTCGAGGTTCTATCAAATATATAATTTTCTTTCAATAATATTAACAACCAATGTACATTTTTTTGCTAAATGTCTGTTCTATCCATAAAGAGTTACAAAGACTGTGTTTTGCTTCAAATATAAGATTAACGATAAAAGGCTTGCATTATACTCTGTGATGGTGCTTACTTGTTTTCACCTTTATGTCACTAATTATTTTATCTTAAAAAATTTAGATAATATTTGACTGTATACGGTATTCATCATAGATAATTCTAATCACGGATTATTTCACATTTCTCCTGCTTATAATTTACTGTTGTCATATACAAAATCATGAGTAACGTTATTCATATCTATGAAGGCAATACATCTATTGAAACAGCTAAGTCGTGTTTCAAAGCACTTATGTCCCAACTGATTGTCTGGTAACTCGTCACTCGAACAACCTTCGCGCATCCTATAAAATAATTATATAAAAGTTTTATTATAACCATAAAAATCTGCTAAAAGAATTTCAATATATGATTTGAATAATATGAAATATGGAATTTCATTGTAAAAATTGAATATATTTAAGTTAAATTGGATATTTTTGCCTCTTGTTTGCTGACGTTCCTTACCTGTCCTGTGGCTTTGCTGAATATTTGGGACTTTCGGGGTCTTTGGACCTCTTCCCCCCACCCACGGGGCGTTGTATATATATTTCCAGTGTGACTTTAATGTTCAGTTTGTTCGTTTTTGTTGTTTTTTGTTTTGTTTATTTCCTGCTCCAAGTATAAAGTGTTTCTTGTCTCTTGCCCCAGACGGGCTAATTTGTATTAATATTGTATATTTCGTTCATTTATGTATAAATTTATTTACTTTTTATCCTTGACTTAGTCGTTTTTGTACTTGTCTTGAGATAACTCAATAAATGCTGTCCCGGGGGCTGGGTGCTCGGGGTGCCTCTGGAGTCTGCGGTTGATTCTCTTTCTCTGGTGGTCCTTGTGGTGTCTTACACCCTTACGGGTATGTGGGATAAGTGATCCCCTCATTTAGCGCAGTTCTTCTGGTTTAAGTCTCCGTAGCCTAATGGTTAAATGTACATACTTTCTTTAAAAAGATTGCTTCTCAGTTGCATTCTATTTATATTTTTGAAGCACTGCTCGTTTCTGAGCAGATGAGCTGCATTGGAGGATTTTCGAATTTTGGCTGACATTTTGAACCAAATACTACAATAAAACCTCAATTAATGCATTATTTGACTATTTTTAATTTAAAAAGAGTTAATAAATGCATTTTTTATTTTCTTCCTTTTTAATAACGTAATGCAATATGTCTCTATTAGCACAAGATATTTTACGATATCTCCACGATGTTGCTACGATATTCTGAATGCCGCACGACATCGTATGAATATTGTAGAACATCTTGTGCTAATTGGGTATCCCTGAATCTCACATGGAATTAATGGATCAAATAGCAGTCTGAAGTACGAAAAAGTGGTCTAAGTCAATAAATTTACATTCTAATATGTCAGTAAATTTTGCAGTTAGATGCGTACAACTTTGTGAGTTCACAGATGAATGCAAGCGGAACATTTTACTAATTGATACCTTTACACTATGAGGGTTGTATAAAAATTAAATTTTTGTAACTTTTTATTACAAAGAACGCCAAATGTTTTCATTCGATTTCCCACCTTATTTGATGAAAATTTGTGATTGGAAGTATATGTTTAGGTATACGTCTATTTAAGGAAATAAACGCTGGTTCCAGTTTTTGGGACATCCTAAATAATTGTGAAAACGACCTGTATGGCGATTTTGTAAGTATTTTTTTATATATTATAGGATTCTACAGGTGAGAGCATTTTTTGATTATTATGCACGAGAATTTTAATATCGATTCTATCTTGACTGTAACACAGTGTTTTGAACTAGTCAACTCCTCCCTGCATTCATTATAAATGCGCTCATTTATGTAATTTGCAATGCTATCTAAAGATATATCCATGATTTCTTCAACTATGCACCTCGATCCCAAATATGAGCACGAGCAATTTTATATTAGTTTTTCTACAGTTTTTTTATATTAATAACTAAAGATAACTAGAAGAATATCCTTAATTAAAATATATCATTACATTTGTGAAACAACCATCTCTACTAATAATAAAGGAGAATGAGTGTGTGTCTGTGTGTTGGAGGTCTACAGGTCAGACAGCTGGATGTAGAGCTACGAAATTTGGCACAAACATACTTTGAAGGGTGAGAAAAAGCACCTCTGAGCTCTTCAAAAAAATTTTAATTGGAATTTTGATGTTATTCCTTAATAATGTTCCTCCTGCAAAATTTTGGTGTTATTCCTTAAAAACTTTCGAAAATATTGCAGCAAAAAAAAAAAAAAATTACACCATCTGAAAGCGCAAAAAATTACTATTTCAGTGATATCAATTAAGTTGACGTACAATTTTTTCTCCATTTTAATAACATTTAAAAATATTTTTTGGCATAATTTACAACAATACTTTTCATTGTCACTACGCAATTCAATCGAAATTCAACAAAAGCAAATGAATTGAAATCATATTCATGGCGAACAAGCTGGTCGCCGAAGGCGTCTAGTAAACAATAAAAACGGTTGAATTTCATTGCAACAATGAGTAGTATTGTTGTAAATTATGCAGAAATATATTTTTCAAAATTTATTAAAATTAGGGAAAAAAAATTGGGCGAAAACTAAATTGATATAATTGAAAGATAATTTACATTTGAAACTTAGGGCGTTGTAAAATTTGCTTGTGCAATAATATTTTTGACAGTTATGGGAAAAAAAACGCAAAAGTTTTGCTTAATTTTTATTAAATTAAATTCTAATTAAAATTTTGAAAAAATCGCCCCGAGTTGCACATTCCTATCCTCCATTGCATATTTGTGCCAATTTGATTTCTCTAGGTCAAACGGAGAGAGCACCATTACATAAATACATACATACAGACACACATTTACTTTTATTATTAGTAAAGATTAAATATTAAACAAATATACATTATTAATATATGTTATTTTACACCCCTACACACATATTAACAAATGAAAACACAAAACTATACTTTTAAAAGAAGAAAAACCAACTAATAAAACAAAACACTGTGTCATCATCAGGGGAATCCCGGGCGAGTGTAAATATAAAATTCGTTTTTTTTTCGCACAAATTCCAGCACGAACGCTAAAAATAATTTGTTACCCAAGAACATCGAAATACAGACACAGAAAACACAAAGTAATGTGAATTGAAAGACAACAAAAATATAGAAAAATCAAAATCAAAAGCAAAAAAAAAAAAACCCACCAAAAATAGATGATCAAAAGCAGAAAAACGATGGTTTAAACAAAAATGAAGAAAAAATCCTTATTACTCACACAAAAACTAAACTGTCCGTTCCTCAGACAGACTTCACCACGTGGGATGATCAAGCATACTGTTACAAAAATCGTCCTATGTGTGTACGGTGAAAACAGTCCATCAAGCAGGATAATGGAAAATGACGCTTTATTCACAAATATTCAGGAGAACACGAAGCACAGGTAACAGGAACAATAGCTCTTATACAGATTAGAACGTAGACAGGCAACAACTTACTAATAATAACAGTAACAGCACTTTCGGATTTAGCAACAGAAACAGTCAGCAAATCACTAATAATGACACTAACAGCACTTTCAATAGCGCTCACTGCAGACGAAACTCCAAAGTCATTCCCTTCTTTCGGTTGCCTCCGTTTATATACCCTTGCACGACCGGTCGTGACGTCACATGGAATTATCTAGTACATTCTGCATACCTCTTCTCCTAATAGAGATATTGAGAAAATTATCACATTTGCAGGAACTTTCGATTTCTCGCTAAGGTCGCCAACATGGTAGCCAAGTTTGTCGCCAAGGTCAGGGGTTCAGGACGGGGTCGTCGACGACATTCCGTACGTACCCCTGTAAAACTCTTTTCCCAACTATAAGACTAGAAAGGCAAGAAAGCAACATTACATTTTTTTAACAATACTAACACGTTGTTACATGTGATGATCAACAGTTAGCGGGTCAAGAACCGGCTGACATTTGCAATTACGGTTTACAGTTAGTCTTAATCTTACAAAATAAACGATTTATTTCATGTTAATATTTAATATATTATGCCCTTACCAATTTAATTACTGAATATTTCACATAAAATATATAATAGCTAGAGAACAGAAATATATAATCGGTAGACAATAGCTAATTGGTATGAAAAAATAGTTGATAATATTTATATATATATAAATTTATTAAACGAATGAAATCGCCATTATCGGAGTAATATAGTTAAAAAAATTTATAAACGAAACTGTAATTTCCATTTTCAATCTTACTTTACAACCATATTTGTATACTCAAATAGCCGTGTTGACGAATAGCGTTAGAAGTCACATCAGAATGCTGTACAAAATTCCAGCAGATTTTGACTTTAAAACCTTATATAGCTGTCTTTTAAAATTGTAACATATTTTTATCCTTATCCTAGCTCAAAGCTTGAATATCACCTTTAAACAAGCATATCATGCAAAATTTTTTATTATTTTTCTGTCCTAATGCAAAGGGGAAGGTTGCTTAAGTCGTATCCCCTAAGGAATAAAAAGTCTATAAATTACATGTTTTACTAAATGAAGGATTAAATTTTGCATTACTCACAACTTCTATGAACATTGCTGCTATTTATTTCAAAAAAGTTCAAAATACATGCCCTCTGTCGAAGGAAATAAACAAATCTTAAAGTATTAACATCGGTACGACTAAGGAAACCGGTTCTTAAGTCGTAGCACCTATGTACTATGTCGTACCTTGGAAGCAAATGAAACAAAAACACACAATGTATTACTATTCTTTGAGTAAACTATTCGGTATTGAGTTAATCCTCGGTCAATCCTTTTGGTTTTCCAAATTCATAATGTTTATCTACACTATTAAAATTCGACTAGTATGTATGTCCGTCTATCTTCTCACGAACCGCCGAACGGAGAAGCGCGCGGAAAGTACCAAAAGATGGAGAATAATCCAAGGAATCCATTTTGACCATTTAAATTCCGAAATTTTAATTAGTAAAAAAGATATTAATTAAAAAGTAATTTACAACAATACAATTCCTCTTTGCAGCGCAATTCAAACCGTTTTCATTATATAAACAAATATTTAATTGCGTGTTTCTGTTTCATCGTTGAAAACTTCAA
Source organism: Araneus ventricosus (assembly GCA_013235015.1). Classification (NCBI taxonomy): domain Eukaryota; kingdom Metazoa; phylum Arthropoda; class Arachnida; order Araneae; family Araneidae; genus Araneus; species Araneus ventricosus. Next base: position 5,534,325 of record BGPR01000009.1, read on the forward strand.
CAATAGAATATTGATCCCTCAACAATGCAACATAGATGACGTTGTTTGCAGGTTTTGGTAATTTATACAAAGAAACAGGGAAAATTAAATCGCTCAAATTGGGTGTTTTACTAAATATGTTTGTTTCCCTTGAGATTTAACTTTGAGATTTTATGCATGTAGTGCATCTTGCTTCATGTGTTTATAAACCGGACGAGGGAATATGAAAAAATATGTATCCCCATTAACGCTGGTTTATCTAAGCGTTTATGTCACATGACCTCACTTCTTCTCTCGGCCGGAGAATGACGCATTATTGGAGATAACCCGTGTAACGCCGGGCCATGCAGCTAGTCTATCCTATTAAAATTCGAAGGTAAACAAACGTATGTATGTATGTATGTATGTATGTATGTATGTATGTATGTATGTATGTGTGTGTGTGTGTGTGTGTGTGTGTGTGTGTGTGTATGTATGTATGTATGTATGTATGTATGTATGTATGTATGTCCTTCTATCTTCTCACGAACCGCCGAACGGAGAAGCGCGGGGAAAGTACCAAAAGATGGGGAATAATTCAAGGAATCCATTTCGGCAATTTAAATATCGATATTTTAATTAGTGAAAAAGATATTAATTAAAAACTAATTTACAACAATACTTTTCATTGTTTCGGATACTTTATAACAATACTTTTCATTGTTACAGCGCAATTCAAAATTTATTTTATTGTTAAAGTCGTTTACTTTAAAGAACATTTTTACAGCAACAATAAAAAAGTGACGCTGACAGAAATAAAAAAAATGTATTGTTGAAAGTGTATAAATTCTTTTTTTTATCCCGTGATATAACGTCCAACAAAATCATTTTAACGAAATTAAAAGGGGTGTTTTGTTTCTGTAAAGTTATGTGCCGAAAGATGTAGATTAGTTATGTTAATGATTTTAATCATTATTCATTGATTTGATCAAGTTTAAATATTTGTAGAAGCTTCTATTTTAAGCTTATATTTGGAAGTTACTATTTTTGCTCTGTTCAATTCTCGCTTTTTCCGATGCCTAAAAGAAAAAGAGGAATTACAGGGGATGTTGCCAGTAGACGGGAGGCAATTAGAAAACGTTAAAGGAGAGTTGTTGAAACTGAAGAAGAAAGAAGTCGCCGATTGTCAACTATGGCACAACGTGGCCAGGACAGAAGAGCGGAAGAAACAGAAGAACAAAGAAATAGCCGATTGTCAGACATGGCACAACGTGGGCAGGAGAGAAGAGCCGAGGAAACAGAAGAACAAAGAAATAGACGATTGGCAGTAATGGGACAACGTAGCCAGCAGAGAAGAGCCGAAGAAACAGAAGAACAAAGAAAAGAGAATACGTTTTGGGCGGAACGTAACGTTTACGTTAGCGACAATATACGTAAAAAAAATAAATCGGAGGCGGGCATATGAAAATTAGAAATAAAAAGACTAGATTTGAAAGAATATTTACATTTCTTGGAGAAAGTAAGTGACGATATTTGTTGAAAAAAACGGAGCCGGGCATATGAAAAAATATGGATCCGAAGGCCTCACGTGATCTCACTTCTCTCCGCCCAGGAATATCCCATTATTCAAGTTTGCCCGTGCAACGCCGGGTCATGCAGCTAGTCTACACTATTAAAATTCGACGAGTATGTATGTCCGTCTATCTTCTCACGAACCGCAGAACGGAGAAGCGCGCGGAAAGTACCAAAAGATGGGAAATAATCCAAGGAATACATTTCGACCATTTAAATTCCGAAATTACAATTAGGAAATAAGATATTAATTAAAAAACTAATTTACAACAATACTTTTCATTGTTTCGGATACTTTATAACAATACTTTTCATTGTTGCAGCGCAATTGAAAATACTTTTTATTGTTGAAATTGTTTACTTCAAAGAACATTGCTACAACAACAGTGCTAAAAGTTCCTTTATGAAGCATGTAATAATGTTTAATGTAATAATGAAACCACATTAACATAAAAAAATGATGCTGACAGAAATGAAAAAGGAAATCAAATCGTACTAGGAATTTGTTGGAAGATGACGGTGAGTGCCGAAACTGTTTGAGGGAGGCGAGTAACTTTCAGATGCCTACAAAGTTAAGGCAATTGCTTTCTTTTATTTCTGTTTTTTGCAACCCAACGTCACCTCTGGAACTTTGGGAAGAATTCAAGTCTTATTTGCTTGAAGATTTTGTACTTCACACTTCAGTGCAGCAAAGTGTCAATCTCGCATTGCACAACATAGCTGACCACCTTCATGTTCACAACATGACCCTTACGATAATTGGATTACTAGAACCGCGACTTCACATTCCTATGTTAACATAGATTTCTGCGATTTAGAAGCGGAGAGGAAAGAAGGAGAGAGACTAATGGCAATGTTGAATCTAGAGCAGCGTACATTTTTTTGATGCAATTATGAATGAAATCCTAAGTTTTGATGAGGCTTCAACGAAAACGTTTTCTGTTAATGCTTTTGCAGGATCAGGCAAAAGCTTTTTATTCAATGCACTAATTCGCTCAGTTAGAGGATTGGGTTAAATTGTTGTCCCCATTGCATGGACTGGAATTGCAGCTATTATTTTGGAAGGAGGCAGAACAGCACATTCTAGATTGAAGTTACCGGTCTCCATTTTGGATAATTCTTCGTGTAGAATTCGTCATAACACAGGAGATGGAAGATTTTTGAAAGCGGCGAAACTCATTATTTGGGATGAGTGTACCATAACTCCTCACCATGCTTTGAGTGCGGTTGATAGATTGCTCAGAGATTTAATGAATTTCGACTTACCATTTGTAGGCAAGGTTTTTGTTCTTGGTGATTACTGGAGACAGATTTTGCCTGTTGCGGTGTATGCGAACAGAACAACTATTATAGAGACATGCTTGAAGAACTCACCTCTTTGGAGCACATTCAAACAATTTTCACTCCTTAGGAATATGAGAACAGAACCCGATGAACAAGATTTTACAAATTGGCTTCTACATCTTGGCAATGGGAGTTTGGCTAATAACTGCCAATTAGGAGAAGATATAGTGGAAATTCACGAAGAATGTGTTGTGAGGGATTCTATTGTCGATGAGATGTTTGGATCGTCTGTTACTGATATGGAAAATCTGTCAGAAAAACCTTTTTTTTTGTCCCAAGAATGAAGGTTCCTTAAAAATCAATGAACAGGTTTTGAAAAAATTTCTAGGTCAGAATAAGACGTACTTCAGTGCTGATAGTATAATCTGTGAAGATCATGAAGAACAGAACAATTTTCCATTGGATTTTATTAACACACTAACTCCTTCCGCAATGCCACCACATGAACTTAACCTGAAAGTGGGAGCTGTCATTATGCTGCTCAGGAATTTGAATCCATCGACAGGACTATGTAATGGAACACGTTTGATTATTTGAAAATTGATGCCTAACGTTATAAATGCTGAAATTTTGACAGCACATACAAAAGGTTCGCTTTTATTCCAAGAATAACACTCTCCTTCTGACGGTAATCTACCTTTTCAGCTTCAAATGCGGCAGTTTCCCATTCGACTTGGTTTTGCAATGACAATAAACAAATCTCAAGGACAGAGTCTTAGAAAATTAGGAATATATTTGCCTTAGCCAGTATTTTCACATGGAATGTTATATGTTGCTTTCTCAAGAGCTACATCGAGGCGTTGTTTACGAGTTTTGGTAATTGATACAAAGAAGCAGGGAAAAATAAATAGCTCAAATAGGATTTTTACAAAAAATGTTGTTTTCCGTGAGGTTTTACTTTGAGATTTCTTCTGTTATCTTCTGTAATTGATATGCAAAACCTGTTAGAAAACCTATTTTATGTCCAGCATCATTCCTGATTTTTAATACCATGTTTTAATTTATAAATTTTGGAAGTATAAATGTTCATTTTAAATTTGTATTAATTTAATTTGTATTAGTATCCGTATTCGTATGATTATTTCTATTTCGTTTATTTTTTAAAAGATGAAAGTGAAATAAATAATATTTCAAACTTCTCGTGTTGTCATTCAAACTATTTTAAAGTGAAAAAGAGGCTTCATTTGAAAGTTTTCAACAATATTATAACACACATTAGGCATGTGTCACGTGACCTCAGACATTATTCGAGTTAGCCCGTGCAACGCCGGGCCATACAGCTAGTCTACACTATTAAAATTCGATTGTATGTGTGTATGTCCGGCTATCTTCTCACGAACCGCTGAACGGAGAAGCGCTCGGAAAGTACCAAAAGATGGGGAATAATCCAAGAAACCCATTTTGACCATTTAAATTCCGAAATTTTAATTAGTGAAAAGGATATTAATTAAAAACTAATTTACAACAATGCTTTTCATTGTTGCAGCGCAATTCTAACCGATTTCATTGTTTAAACAAATATTTAATTGCGTGTTTCTGTTTCATAGTTGAAAACAGCAACAATGCAATATGGATTCCTCAACAATGCAATATAGATGGCGTTGTGTGGACGGAATGTTTGAACCATTCTTTCCTTTTATTTAGGAGAGAATGTTGGTCATGTGTCACTTGACCTCACTTCTTCTCTCCGCCAGGGAATGACGCATTATTCGAGATAGCCCGTGCAACGCCTGGTCATGCAGCTAGTTTAGTCTTAAAAGGTGACGTCGTAGTTTTGGTTTAGGTATATTATACTTTCGTTGAAGTCCATATCACTGTTGGTTAATTTCCATAAAGCCTCGTCCATATCTTCTCGTCTCTAAGTATTATAGATACGTTTTGCACGTTTATTTTTTTCTGCCTAAAAATTGGAAGAAGCAAATTTAACATTACATATTAAAAACAGCAATATTCTCTTTCTAAAAATGATGAGTATCTTTATATGTGCAGGAAGGAGATCCTTAAGGAGAAAATGGTACGACTTAAAGCCTCGTTTGAGGTACGACCTAAGCAACGCCACGTGTAATTTTTTAAATAAGCATTATAAAAGAATGAATCGAACCAGAGCGCCAAAGTTACGTAAAAGTAATTTTTCAAATAGCACAGAATGATACCCTAAGAGAAAACAACATTTTATATATAATATTTTTTTCTCTACATCTTACGAAATATGCACGGAAACTATAAGATCATGACCGAAAACTTATTTTTCTTCCAAGTTAGGTTGCAATGCATCGAAACTTCGTTCTAAATAATGGAATTAACATCGCCGATGCTAGTAGTCATCGCTGAAAACAAAGTCAGAATGGAATAGGTACGACTTAGGCTGTGGTACGACTTGAGCAACCTTACCCTATATTCTTTTTTTAAAAACCCTCAATTGAAATTATTTGACCAATTAATTTATAATTTTGCTATTTTTCATTCTTTGTATGAATTTCTGTATAACATGCTCATGATTTTGTATTAGCAGAAAATCGAAATATCATTCGTAAAACTTCCTTGAGAAATACCATCGAATTAGCATGAAATCCTTCGGCGCGTGTTTCACTATTAATATATTCCGAAATGATTGAAAAACAGGATATAAGGAACACTAAGAAGGGAAGTGTGCGTTGAGTCTTCGCAAGAGTGTCTTAATCTCAAATAATCTGACTAGAAATTTGACTTAGTGAATAAATTATTGAGGAACAAATGAGCAAGAAGCGACTAAGAAGTTAAGAAAATGTTGCTCACAGTTGCAGATTTCATATGGATTATCCAGGCCAATCTACGAAAAATCTTTTTCTAGAAGCTCCATAGAACTCAGAGACATTTGTGATTCATCTTAAAATTTCGGTGAGAACGTGCTATTAGCTTAAAGCAGGTGAATAAATGACATTAATACTATAAAAGGCTTAAGATCAGGTAACTCTAAATTAATCGTACTATTCTCACTTGCAGTTCAAGAGCAAAGATGGGTCCAAGAAAAATTTTCATTTTTGGTCTACTTTTGGGACTTGTACAACTTATTTCAGGTAAGCATTTTGATAGTTTTAAATCTGTGTAAAGTGTAGAATTCGATAGGCTGTAAGCATTACATTAGAACTTGAAAATCGGGGCTGTTCTCTTTTTGATTTTCTGATATAATTGCACTACATGGTTCGTAGTACCGTGAAGAATATCGAGTTTGCATTTTGTACGGTACTCTTTGGCTAAATGGTTCAGAATTTCACACATATCTGCAATTTTGCAGTCAAGACCATTTATTTAATTTCATTTATTTAGCTTGTTGTGCCTTTGAATTATCGCTTTAACATTCACACGAATTGACATGTCAACAAGCAGTAAATTCTTTAACTGATTTGGTTTGAAATCCGGTATATATCAACAATTCTGAAAAAACATAGCAAATTCCATAGATTTAGAATGTTGGGATTTTAATGTGTTAACATTCACGCACACAGGCAGTTTTCCCGTAGACCAATTCGTCCAACACCTGATAAAAATTTAAAATTTTAGTGTGAAGACCGCATTCTGAATTTCAACCATTTAGCTTGTTGCATTTTTAAGTTACTCTGTTCACAGACAGACATAATTCAGAAACTGTTTTTTCCTTGGACTCGGAGTGATCTAACACGGAGATTTGAAAATTCTTGGATGAAATCTTTGACGATTGTAATATTTTCGTAATATACTCGTATACGAGAAATTATTGGGTTGAGTAATTCATGAGAGTTTATTTTTTTTAGAATTTCAAGTGTATTTAATAAAAAAAAATTATCTGACTGTTTGACGAAGAGGTTGGTTCAATCGCACTTCATTTTTTTTGCGGTTATTTTTTTTGAAGCTCGAAAATTAACGGCGAGGGGTATATTGAGATATTGCTCCTTCTTCATACGAGTCTGACGAGTATCTACGGCGGTCTTGACACCTCGGTTAAATGTAAAAAGCAATTGGTGTCGAAAATTCTCATATTGTCCACTTGACATTCCATTTTTAATAATCTGAAAATACACAAAATAAAAAAAATAAGAATAAACTCATCCTACTTAAATAAGATAATTTATTACATATGTTAAAAGATAAAATATGAAGTTTTCAAATTATTATAATGTATTTAACAGAATTATTTTATCGTTCTAAAACACAGAATTAAATTAATTGTATGGAGAAATATCTTATGTGATATTTTAAAAATATCATTATTTGGTTGTCCGGAAAATTCCGTTGTTTTCCAATAGGTTGCGCTGATCACTGTAGGGATGCCAAATTGCTGTTATCAACTTTTAAATTAGTTATTTTCTGACAGGTCGTTATTTCGCCTATATTTGTATCTATTCATTATTAGCATTGGTTTAATTATGTTGGTTTGGTGTCAGTGTAAACATGGAGACGAAAAAGTGCATTTTCAGCACTTAATGTTTTTCTACTAAAGTTAAGGCAAAATACTTTTCCAGCCACGAAACAGATATGTGCTGTTTGTTTACTGATATCATGCTTTAAGTGAATGAACAGAGAACATTCGCCGCTGATGACGAGCAAATTAAGGCAATAATCACAACAAATCAGCAGAGTAGACTTCGTGAAATAGCAGAGAGACTCGCCTATATTTGTATCTATTCATTATTAACATTGGTTTAATTATGTTGGTTTGGTGTCAGTGTAAACATGGAGACGAAAAAGTGCATTTTCAGCACTTAATGTTTTTCTACTAAAATTAAGGCAAAATACTTTTCCAGCCACGAAACAGATATGTGCTGTTTGCTTACTGATATCATGCTTTAAGTGAATGAACAGAGAACAAATAGTTCTTTAAATTTAGACAGAGTGCATTTCACATTTAAGACCGCAATGTTCCGGCAGGCCATTCGCCGCTGATGACGAGCAAATTAAGGCAATAATCACAACAAATCAGCAGAGTAGACTTCGTGAAATAGCAGAGAGACTCGAAGTGCCGAATCAGACTATTTATGAGCGTTTGATGCGACTTGGCTTTGACGCTTGGGTATCGCACAAATTAAGAGAAAACTTCAATTAGACCTTATTTCCACCTGAGATTTATTGCTGAAACGCAACGAAAACGATTGAGTTTTGAAATGGATGATGAGAAATGATCGCCTACAGTAATAATTAGCTAAAACGGTAGTGGAGTTTTTAGAGTGAGCCGCCATCAACCACCCTAAAGGCCGTTCTCAGAAAGTTACAGGTTGCTTGTAAGATTGGAAGGCCATTGTCTATTGCGAGTTGCTGCAGTCTAAACGAAGAATTGGTTTGGAAAAATATAGTAAGCAGCTGGACAGTTTGAAACAAACCATTGATCAAAAGTGCCCAGAATTGACCAATCGTAAAAGGTGGTCATTCGCCGGAATAACGTTAGGCATTCGTGTATTTGACCACCCGGAGGAATTTATTGAAATTTGGTTGGGATATCTTTCATTACATTTCATTTTGTACAGACTTGTCATCTTCAGACTATGAGTTGTTCCACTCATTGCAAAATTCTCTAAAGGGTAAAAAATTCAATCCTCTGTAGACTGCAAACAGTAGCTAAAGCAAGGTTTTATTGATAAGCTAGGGGCGTTCAATGAGATTGGAATAATGAAACTTTAAAAAAGAGATTACAAGTAATTTCCAAATAAAATGGCACATATATTTTTGAATTAACTTCATTCTTAGTTGAAAAAAATTGTTTTCAATTTATCTTCAAAATAGGAGAAGACTTTCCGAAAACCCCAATATAATAGTAATTTCCTGAAATGTGATTCCCTTCTCTCTAGGTGGTCAAAGTGGTACAGGCAAATAGATATTTGTGGAATTTGATCTGTATTTTTACGTTAGAAAACAGTTGAAAATCTGAGTTATAGCGGTTTTAAATATAGTTTATATCTTCAGAGTCTCGCATCTTTAAAGATTCATTACTTATTGAATCTGCAAGAAAAATGTCACAACGAAGGTCCAGAAAGTGTGAGTTTATAGCCATCGGATATGGACGAGTTTTCTCGTTTGTTTATTTTGGATTCATAGACCGTTTTCCGGTAACCCTCCGATTTAAGCTATCGCCAAGTCCGTTTGGATACTGTATCAAGCGCCAAGTTCGAATCAGTTCTTTCTTTAGTACACAAAGCGTTGAATTCTGTGTTCTTCGAGTTTGTGTAATCCTTTATATTTAAATCGGTGAAAAAAGCTCTTAAAACGGAAAAACTCCAAATGAAACAATTGTAATTAGCTAAATCATTTGGTTAAAAATTTAACCGACAGTGATAATCTAAATTGTATGGTTAAAAATTTAACCGCCAAACAAGCTTTAGAAGTCGCCAAAAAAGCAATAACGAACAATTATGGCAGTATTTTCACAAAATTATGCTCTTATTTTATGTAAGCATTTAGATCTACAGCAATAGGAACATGAAATTTAATATTTACAAAGTATCCTTAAGACAAAACATTAGAAAACTCTACTTTAAACATAAATTAAAATCTTCAAACAGAGTGTTGAAATTTTAGAAATTTCCATTGACTTACCATTACCACCGGAAGTCTGTAGTTATGGCATAAGTCCTACTTTAATACCTTTTATACAAATAAACAAAAAAGAAAAGTCGTTCATAGAGAATGCTTTAAATATCAATGAGAAATTAAATTTTTTCTCACCAAAATTGATGCTCCTTACATTAAGTATAAAAAGTACGAATGTGATACTGATCAGTGAAAAAGTAACATCATACTCCTCTCATCTTTTGCACAAAAACTCTTATGAGGTCTGAAGTCAAATGCAATTACATGCGATAATGCTTGGTTTAATTCAAATGAGTGGTATGAAGTTTTGATAATTTAAACCATATATAATACGTATCCACCTACATATTAAGTAAAATTCATAACGTATTCAATTTACAAATAAACAACTTCTAAAAAGCATTCGAAATTGTTCAGATTGATTGATTTTTCTAAGATTCAATTACAGATGGTATTCTAACACTTCCGATAAAAATTCTCTATCTGAATCTATTTGTTTCCATTTGTATTTTTTCGTGTAAGTTCATTGCTGATAGAATTATAATTTCAGATGTTGATGCTGTAGTAGGAGGCAAGTTTATCCATTTTCGTTTATTATTCAAATTATATTTATGCTTTAAAGTATAATTATTTAAATAACATAGCATATATATTACATAGGTTAAAAGATAAAATTGAAATTTTGCCTACTTAAAATACTTTATATAAAAGAGATATTTATCATATTAAAGAAGTGAATAAAATAAAATTAACGAAAACATGAAACTTAAAGAATATCTGACAATCTGTTAGAGAAGCATTGATATAACATTTGTGAAGAAATGAATAATGTGAAGAAGTGAAGTATGAAGAAGAAGTGAGTACTTTGAATATTAGAAAAGGTATAAGAATTTGAAGAAAATAATTTTTTGCTGCGCATGAGAGAAAGGTAGCCTAATTTTTCTTTCAAAAAATCAGAACCAGATATATAGGGCAAATTATATAAAAATTCCAGTTAATACCTTTAAGATTGAGGAAGATATCTGAATTTTGGCGAGCGCTGTTTTATTTTAAATGCCAAGAGATGCCTGTCGATGGCGTTTGCGCACCCATGTTTATATGTGATTTTGAATGCCTATCCTCTGCTTGACATACCCTTTCATTTTTGCCACATATTTTCAGAGCACCCTGTATTTTGGCTTCGATAACATTGCTCATTTTATGATGTAAAAAATTAGAACATACAGCTGAGAAATTATAGAAATATGGGATCGGCTACAAAGATAAGTAGACTTACATGCTAAAGCATGGTAGGTTAGCAATATCGAAAAGGAATTTTAAGCAATAATATTAAATGAAATATATTTCTAACCTTATATTAAAAAGAATTCATTCATCAAATAAGCACAATCTACAGGTTACAGATGCATCAATTTCATTGATAAGGTTAAAACAATAAAAGTGCTTTTTTCCAATTCAAATAATTTATTTTTAGAATAATTCTGTAGTTTTGAAACAGACCAAAAATTAGAAACATGTTTAAATATGACATAATACAAATATTTAATAAAAAATATTAATTTTCTGAATTGTAGGTCCTTTTTGCCCTTCCCTTAGTTGGAGATTTCGTTACAATTACATTTTTGTTTATTATTCAAATTATATTACTAATATATATTATTAATTTTAAACATTACTTTTAAATTAATGTAGTAATTAGATAAAAATATTTTTTATTCCAATTTCAATGTCGCATTTTTAAACATTAATTGTTTTGAAATTAGAAATAAAATGAGATTTATGGTTAAGTAGCATACAAGTACTTCATAATGTAATTAAAAAGTTTTTTCGTAATATGTACTTCTTCTCTTTTTAGGTGGTCTATTTGGAGCAGGTAGCTAAATTTTTATAGGTTATGATGATAAGTTTTAAATTATTGAAACCTGAGATATGTAATCATTGGCTGTTTTTAAACACAATATAAATCTTCAGTATCTTGCTTTAATAAGCAAAACGTGGTGATTTAAATACGATAGAGAAATTTCGCAAATATAGTTTAAAATTTTAAGACTGATAGTTCCTTAAATATCCATGACATGATAAAAATATTCGCAGCAATAATTATGCTTACATCTTGATGTATAAAAATATAAACTGAGGGTTGTTAGGGAAAAAATAACAGCAATTAAAATTGAAAGGTTTCCGAAAAATTGGTTTGAGGTCAATATATTTTAAATACGAATCTCGCAACAATGTCAAGTACAATGCTTGTTAATACATTGTGCCGTTTAAAAGAGAGATATTATGGTTTGAGTTACTAAAATTACATTTTTCTACAATCTTATTAAGAAAAATTTATATAAAAAACAACTTTCAAAGAGGTCTAAATCATAAATCTCGAAATAAAATAAATTATTTTATCGGTTGAAAACGAAAAAAAACTTTAATTTGGTCTCTAAATAATTTGTTGTATTTTTTAGAATTCAATTATAGTTTAAAAACTTAAAATCTTATAAATAATTAAAAATACAACGAATATTGTAATTTCCAGAAATGGCCATCGTATATTTGGATTAAATATAAATTATAATTTATTTAAAATTTATTTTTGGGGTTGAAACACAATGTGTTAAATATTATAGATGCATATAGAATAGAAGACAAAGTTGTAATTTTCAATTTAAAATGATGAATTCATCAGAAGTTTTGAAAGACTAATTAAATTCCAATATATAGTTAGGTACGTTTCAAAGTACGTTTTCTTGAAAAATATATTTAATATAATAATTTTTTGAAATGCACTTGACTTCTCTCTAGGTGGTGCAGGTGGGCAAGGTAAATAAATTTTTATGAAGTTTAGTCTGCATTTTGTTTTTAGTCAATTGTTTAAATCCGCAGCAATACACTTTTTAAATATAGAATAAATCTTTAAAATGTTTCGCTATTGAAGAAACCCTGCTGATTCAATTGACTAATAAGTGAATGCATAATGTATAGCCGAAAAGTTATGAATATATAACAGGGTTTAACATTCGGTCGGAAGCAATACAAACAGTAAGATCAATATCATTGAAATAGGGGTTGGGACAAAAGTATATGAAACTTTTTAGGTATATAAAAAATATTGATAAAAATTTGGGAAATCAAAATTAAAAGCTTAATCGGGCGCAACTCATCTATCAGATCAACGTGAAACTCACTTAAATGAAAAGAGCACTAGAGAAAAATGCACGACATCTAGTGTGAGTTATATGGTGCCAGAGTGGTACTACAGGTCATACACCTTTCTCGGTGAAACCTGCATTTAGTCACCTAAAAATATGGGTCCTCCATTTCACAGATCAGATTCGCCCGACGGAAGGCAAATAAAATATATTTTATTAAGAAATATTTACTTCTATAAATAAATAAATATTTCGTTATTAAAACATTTGATTTTTCATAATAATAAAATATAACACAGTAAAATGTTGCTTAAAATTGAGATGATGTCTTCAGTGAATTTCCATTACATTGTTTTATAGTGTGTAGTGGAAATGGCTTTCAGCAGTAGAATTAACGGAAATATATTAGTACCTATATATTAAATTAATTTCATCAAATAAAAGTTTTCTAATGAGGAATAACTTTAATTATTTTAAAAGTATAGCTTATTATGTTGGTTAGAGATAAGAAATGTATTATTTTCTAAATAAAATTAAGTATAAAAAGAACTAATTTAGTTTTCTGAGACTCGATATTATATCTAATGTATAGTTAAATATCACAAGTTTTATAGAAGAACAAAAATAATATAGTAATTTCTTGAAATCTTCTGCCCTTATCTCTAGTTGGTGATGACGGTAAACGTAAGTAAATTTTCATGGAGTTAGTTCTGTATTTTTAGATTAGTGAACAGTCGAGAATAGCAGAAATTTTCAATTTTTAAATAGAGGATATTCTTTAGAATCGGGCAAAATTAAACGAACCTAGGAAATTGAATCTACCAAAAGGAAGGCGCAAAAATAATCGAGAACGTGGGACATATAGATTGCCTTTTTATCGATAAAGATGCCCATTTCTGTATAAAAATAAGAATGTGACGGCGGTTTCTCACAAAAAACAACAACAGTATACGACAAGGGAGTGTTTACTGAACTGTTGGTATTGTAACCGAAGTGAAAATGAATAACATACCAATCAATATTGGTGTTGAAATAAGCTATATGAAATTGTGAGATTTAGATGAAGAAAAATATATTTGTATCCGAATTTTAAGTAAATTTCAACAAATGAATTTCTTTAAAAATGTTTTAAAACAGATTTATTTTAATTAATTTATTTTTTATATAATAAAATGATATAAATGTAATTATTTTCTAATTAAACTATCATAAATATGCGAATTATTTTATAGTTTCGAATCGCGAAATGAACTCAAATAACTGATTAAATAAAGTTTACTTGCGTTAAAAATATAATTAATATACCAATTTCTGTAACTCCTAATGCTGTGCTTTGAAATGTTTGTAAAAATTAGAATTGAGTTTGTTTTCGAAAATATATTCTTTGTTTAAAAATAAATAGTTAAATTTCGTACTTTGTATGTAGACGATAACAAGACAATATTTTCTTAATTGAAAAGACGTTTTTATCATAATTAAATTGTTTGAAACACAAAACGGATTCAAATGCATGTCAAAATGTCGTATGTTTTCTTTACAAATATTATAACCTTAATGGAAATTTTCTTTACTGTTATGTAGATTTGAAAGGTAAAAAATTTTTTATAGACTTTTCATTTTTAAGTTTAAACCTGTAAACATTTAAAAATCTCAATATCGAGCTGATTGTATTATAGTTTATATCTTTTGTGTCCTGCGCTATTAAACTCACATTGCTGTAGGAATTCTAATAGATTGTTATCGTAAACTTAATCCAAAATTGCGATGTAGAGAATGTTTTTAATAATGGACGTTTTAAATCACAATATAACACTTCAATCTCTTCTTAAGCTTTATTACAAAACAAACGTGGTAGATTAAATATAATAGAGAAATGTCGCAATTTAGTTTAAAATTTTAAGACAGATAATGCTTTAAATATCACAATCAATTAAAACTCAGAAGGAAAAGCGTTACATCATGTGCAATGTATAAATATAAATTGAGGTTAATAAAAAAAAATAACAGCAATTAAAATTGAAAGGTTTCGAAATAGGTATGAGATCAATATACTGAAATAGTGGAATTCCTAACAATGTCAAGTCAATGCTTGTGAGTTACATTGACAGTTTTAAAGAGAGACATTAAGGTTTAGTTAATAATATAAATTAAATTTTTTTCACAAGACATATTAATAAAAATTTATGAAAAAAAACAACCTCAAAGATGTCTTAATCAAATTTTGTGATTAAAATAAATAGATTTTATTGGTTGAAAATAAAACAAATCTCTTAATAATTATGTATTTTCTCGAATCAAATTATTTGAAAGTCAAATTATTTTCTAAATAGAGAAAAAATCTTTAGAATCGCACAAAATTAAACAATCCCAGTAAATTGAATCTACCAGAATGAAGTCGGAAAAATAGTTCAGAAAAACGGTTATATAGATTGCTTTAATATAGGTAAAGATTACCATTTCTGCACAAAAATAAGAAAGCTACGGTGATTTGTTACAAAAATTAGTTCACAAAACTAGATTGTTTGCAGAAATGTTGAAATTTTATCCGCATTCGAATCGAATTGCATAATAATCTATATTTGTTTTAAAATTAGCGATATGAAATCAAGATGATTTATACGAATAAAAATATGTCTGTAACCGCATTTTGAAGATATTTTAATAAATAAATTTCTCTTTAAAAGTTTCAAAACAGATTTATTTCAATTTTTTAAATTTTACGTAGGATAAAATATAATAAATATGCTTATTTTCTTATTAAGCACACATAATTATGCGAATTAGTTTATAGTTTCGAAATGCGAAATAAAATAAAATTTATTATTTAAGAATGTTTGCTGGCTTAAAAAAATATAATTGATATGCGAATTTCTGAATCGCCCATTACCGTTTTTATTAATGTTTGCAAAAATAAACATTTAGTTTGTTTTTGAAAATATCTGATTTTTTTGAAACATGAATCCTTATATTTTATACTGTTTATATAGGCGATCATGATACAACATTTTCCTAATTGAAAAGACGTTTTAATCAGAATTAAATTGTTTGAAACACAAAACGGAATCAAATGCATGTTAAAATTTCATACGTTTTCATTAAATATATTATAAATTTAATAATGATCTAAAATGTTCTTTATTGCTTTATAGGTTTGAGAGGTAAATAAATTTTTTTGGAGTTTTTCTTTTTATTTTTATATCTGTAAACATTTGAAACCCGCAATGATAAGCTGATTATTTTATAGTATATATCTTTAGTGTCCTGTGTAATTAAAATTATATTGCTGATGGAATTCTAATAGATTGTTGTCGTAAACTTAGTACCAAATTGCGAGGAAGAGAATGTTTTAGATGTCAAAATGAAAAATAATACAGAATGCTAGGAAAATGTCTGGCATAAATGAACGGGTATCTCATGCAAAGGATAAGCATCCAAAATTACATAGGAAGATGGGAGTGGAAACGCCCTCTGGAAGCAGCAAATGGCATTTAATATAAATCAGCGATAGCCAAAATTGCTTACACGTTTTGAAATTTGCATATTTTTTTCAAATATCTGATCGAAATTCGACATACAAAGAATGGGTTTTAACTCAAAATTTACATTGAAAATTTAGTCACGAGGGCATTTTGGGACCGACTAGAAATTGATGAAGTCGAATAGGTATTTAGGATGAATCTTACAGATTAATTTGACAATATGTTAGTGAAGCATTGACATAAAAATTGAAGTAAAAACTTTGAATATTAGAAAAGGTGTAATCATTTGTAGTAAATAATTTTTTTGCTGCACATTCGCGAAAGGTAGCCTAATTTTTCTTTCAAAAATTCAGAACAAGATATATAGAGCACTTTATATAAACATTCCAATTCAATACCTTTAAGATTCAGAAAGGTATCTGAATTTTGGCGATCGCTGTTTTATTTTAAATGCCAACTGCTGATTGTACATGGCATTTGAGCACCCGTGTTTATATGTGATTATGAATTCCTATCGTATGCCTGACCTACCGTTTCATTTTTGCGAGATATTTTTAGATCAGCCTGTGTTTTGGATCCAATAACTTTGCTCATTTCATGATGTAAAAAGGTACAAATGATTGGGAAAAAAATAAGACCATAAAAGATGAGAATTATAACAGAAATATGGGAATCGGCTACTAAGATAAGTAGACTAACATGCTAAAGCATTGTCAGTTAACAATATTGATAAGCATTTTCAAGCAATAATATGAATTGAAATATACTTCTACCCTTACAATTAAAAGAATTCACCAAATAAAAAAAAACTGATTATGGATGCTTCAATACTAAAATATTAATTTTATTATTTAGGTTAAAAAATTGAAAAAGGTTTTTCTTTTCTATTTGAAATAAGGTATTTTCAAAACAATTCTGTAATTTAGAAAAATAAAAAAAAAATAGAAAACATGGTCAAATGTCACATAATCCAAATAATTAATTTGCTGAATTGTAGGTCCTTATTCCCCTTCCCTTAGTGAGAGTTTTCGCTAAAATTAATTTTTTGTTTATTATTGAAATTATATTATTAATTTTAAATATAACTTTTTAAGTATTGTAGTAATTAGATAAAAGTAGCTTTTTATTCCAAATGAAATGACGCATTTGTCATGATTAATTGTTTTGAAATTCGAAATAAAATGAAATGTATGGTTAAGTAGCATATAATTACTTCATGGAAGTAATTAAATATTTTTTGTAATATTTACTTTTTTTCTTTCTAGGTGGTCTATTTGGGGCAGGTAGCTAAATTTTTAGTTTTGACGATAAATTTTAATTTAATTAAACCTGAAATTTGTAATAATGGACTGTTTTTAAACACAATATAAATCTTCAGTCTCTTGCTTTATTAAGCAAAACGTGGTGACTTAAATATAATAGAGAAATGTCGCAATTTAGTTTAAAATTTTAAGACAGATAATGCTTTAAATATCCATGATCAATTAAAATTTCAGAAGCGATAAAGTATGCTTACATCTTGATGTATAAAAATATAAATTGAGGGTTAATTAAAAAAAATAACAGCAATTAAAATTGAAAGGTTTTCGAAATAGGTATGAGATCAATATACTTGAAATACGAATCTCCCAACAATGTCAAGTACAATGCTTGTGAGTACATTGCACAGTTTAAAAGA